>VXBR01007193.1:417658-458381 GCA_013400215.1 Cisticola juncidis | reverse complement strand
TTTTTTTTTGGGGTTTTTTTTTGGTTTTTTTTGTTTTTTTTTGTTTTGTTTTTGTTTTTTGTGTTTTTTTGGTTGGTTGGTTGGTTGGGTTTTGTGTATGGGGGGGGTTTTGTTTGGGTTTTTTTGTTTGGTTGGTTGGTTTGGTTTTTTTGTGGTAGTTTTTTTTTTTTTTGGTGTGTCCTAGTTCTCGAGCTGTGTCCTTGAAGTCAGATCTTGAAGGCTGCATGCAGTTCAGCCCCTGTCTCTCCAAAGGAGCACTCTGGCTGTGGGCAGAGCTTTCCCACATGCATTGTTTCCCACTTCACATCAGGGATGCTTCTGCCTTCCTTCTGTAATCTCCTTTGTGCACTGTGCAATCTGCCTACCCAGATTTTTTGGCAACCTGCACTCTGCTTTGCCCTAAGGCAGCTCTGAAAGTGCAGTGCTGGGGTGTATATAATCAGCACTTTTTGGATTGGAGCTGCTCCTGTCCACCTTGGCAAGATTGCCAGAAAGTCTTGCAGACAGCCCAGCTGTTTGTTAGTGTGCAAGGCCTGAGTATTAATTTTAGCTATTCAGGGCTCTGTTGGAGGGGATTAGAATTCAAAATTTGGGGTGTGAACATTATTCATGTTTAGTTTTAATCACATTTACACTGCTCTTTTCATAACTCATCTAGATTAATTGCAATGAGGTCAGTCAGCAGCAGGGAATATGTTCTAAACAAGGTAAAACTTCACACCTTCCTGCTTGGAAAAGGGCAGAGTATCACAGAGTGCCATAAAATCAGGACTGGCATGAAAAATGGGAGTGTGAAATAATTTAATCATTGTTTCTCAAAATGCAGGGACTCAAGTCAGTCAGTGGAACTATTTGATTTAAAAATAAATTAAGTACTTTTTCACACAATGTACCATTATGTTGTGAATTCATTCCCAGTGCAATCTTGAGAGGGCTAAAAACATAAATGGGTTTCTAAAGCAATTCTGTGAATTCATAAAGAATAACTCAATTGGTCACTAAAAGAAAATCTGTTCTGGATGCAGACTCGGAAGGCACATGTCTGGTTCCTGTGTAGATATACACAGACCTTTTTTTATAGCAATCTCCAGACATTTTCAGCTGGCCACTTTCAGAGGAGAGGATCCAGGCTCAACATACCAGTGCCTCACAATTTTAGCTGTTCTTGTGCTTCCTCAGTCCCCTTCTGCTCTGGCCTCTGACAACAGAGTCCCTAAATATGTGTGTGTGTGTCTCTTCTTGCTGCTGGAAGGGAGCCAGGTGAGCACCTCACAGCAGAGTGTGATGTAGGGCTAGACCTGCCTGCCGGGTTTTGAGAGGTGCACTAAAAACACAGCCTGGGTCACAATCCAGCTTTCAACATGAGCCTTCAGAGAGTGGTTTTGTTGAGTTGTTACGTGAGATGGGTGATGTGGAAGATGTCACTTGATTTGACCCTCAAATGCAGGTGGTTTCATTTCTGTGTTGGTAACCAGGCATGTTGCTGTCCTGTGCTAGACTGGGAAGTCATGATGAACTTTCTTTTGTAAATGGAACTGTACAAAACAACACAGTTGCTACAGGCTTCACACCTGCTAGATGTGACTATGACCAGTCACATCCATAGCTGGATAAATAAATTCACTGTGTATAATGTATATTCCAGATACCTTTATCCTTCTAAATGTCCAGTTTGTACATTTGATGTTTGCGGAATAGAGCTTGGAGAAAGAAAAGGTAAACAATAATAATAAAGCATGGGGTGTACAGGGAGATGTGTGGACTCGGTTGTTTGCTTTAAGGCTTCTGGGGAGGAACTGTGATTGCTCTCAAACATGAACATAATCAAGAAAAAGTCATTACTTGCCACCAGCTTTGTCTCATCTCTCCCAACTTAGGCTACTAGTGTTAAAAAATGGTAATGCTGAACGACTTACCAATAGCAGTTATCATTTCTGTATTTAAGGTATATGTATTCAAAACTAGTGGATTGGAAACATGACTCACCTTGATTTCAAAGCCTGCTTAGGCACACTTGAAATCTTCAGTAGGAAAAAGGGTGTCATGACACAATGGAAAGTGAAGGTTTCTCCATGGCAATTTATTTTCCTTACTGTGCATTATTTCTTTTATATTTTATAAATTTTAAAGTGTCTGTAATGATGCTGTATATGTTATGAAGCAAAATACTAGCTCTGTGAGGTTATTTATTAATAGAAAAGACTTAAAAGATGATCTAGGTGAGCCAGGGATCTTAGAGTGCATCATTTAGTTGATCTAAAAGACTGGTTGTGGTAAGGTAATCCCAGAACTATCTCAGGTGAGTGGCTCTGAAGCAGTGACACATTCTGCTGATGGGAGCAATCCATGTTGGTCTCACAGCCAGAAGGGCCTCCCTGCCTTGGCTGAACTCTGAACAGAGCCATGTCCATCCTGGTGTAATTTCTGAGCTTGCTGGTTGCTCAGACAGGCTCCATCCTTGTCTGTGTCAGGGCCAAACCCCTGCCTGAGAGCTCACTGATAGTGGGAGCTTCCCAGTAAGTTACTGGTTATGGCCCCTAACCAGGAAAGAGGGGCCATGGGCTCTGCTTTTCTCTTTATCCTGAGGGTCCTCCCCCACCATCAGGGTTTGTTTGGTGTTAGGCTGCCACCTGCACCCAATGCAGGCATTTTCCACTTCTCCTGACAACCTGAACCACTGGGGAAGGAAGGAATAACAAATACCTCTAACTATACCAGAAGGCATGGGGGGGGGGGACATAGGGCAGTATTTCAGGCTGGCTGAACAATGTGGCTCTTTGGACTCCTACACCATTCACAAGATGCTCAGTTTTCCATTTCTGGACTCTTTATGTATTTTGTTTTAAAATAGTCACTGGATAAAATCCTTTCGAAGTTCTTTAAACATTTGCCTTTCATGCAAGCATGAAAGAGAAATTTGTAAATATATGTAAGAATAATTAGGGTTATTCTCTGTAATGAGCAGTACTTAAAAACTATGTAGAGTACATAGTCTCACTGTCAAAACCAAAGTTTACTGCAAAGAAATACATTTCTAATTATTTTTTTTTATTAATCTTTAACAAGCTGTTAAGCTGTAGTGTGTAGTGCTTACAGTAAACAGTGGAGCCATATTTCTTTTGCTACAAAGTTGACAGTCCTCAGTTTGCTGTGTGTGTCCTTGCTCAGCAGTGGATGCAGAGACTATTCCGGTTAGAGAGAGTGATGGCAGAAACGTGGAAAATCTGCCTCGATGTACATATTTCTAGTGATGGCTAGGGCAGTGAAGAAGTGCCAGGGCTCCATGAAATGAAGATAAATGAATGCCTTTGCTTATGATTTCAGGAAAACTGGAATTTTCTGGCTTCAGCCTTTCCAGTTGTTTGCCACCTGGATGTAAAACCACATGACTTTGTCTGATATTACATATTCCTATATATTTGTGTAAGAACATGTTATGCATATATAAAGATGTGCTAGATCTAGTCTAGTCTATGACTAGTTATCTGGAATATTTGTTTGTCTTTTCCAGAGAAAATAAGAGTGTAACTCAAACACAGAAAATGAAGCTTTTAAAATATTTTGCTTATAATAACAGGGGCTTGGACATTTGTTGGCTGAATAGTTCAAAAAAGCAGAATGAAAGGCGAACTTACAGAGAAAAGGTCTGAGACATCAAAAGGCACACTTGTAAGCAATAGATGATACTGTAGAAGAGAAAAATATATTACATTCAGAAAGATCAGGCACCTTTGAGGAAAGAAAAAGTGAATACTATGGAAGACTGAACTAAAAATATTAGAAGAAAATTAAATGGAGAGGTGTACGTACTACAGGAAGCAAAGAAAATACTTATTGAACATCTTTTACTTTTTTCCCTTTAACACTATTTAGGTAAATAAAAGGAGTTCAGACACCAAAGCTGAGATAGGTTTCACACTATCCTTTTTGAAAAAGGAGATGGGAGTGAAGACAAGTTTGAAGACCAAAGAAAATCAGGGCACTAAGAGAGGCTAATGTGGAAGAGAACATACATAAAATAGAATGATAATAAAAGGGTTGGGTTTTTTTCTTTGATATTTGAGAAGAGTATTTAGGATTTTTAAACAGTCTGTATAGCTAGTGGTGAGAGCTGTAGTGAGCCTCAGTAATTGAGCTTCTCCATTTTCTTGTTTTGAAAGGACATTAGAAGCAATTCAGCTCCCTGACTCACTACTTCAGTAGATTATAAATCTCAACACAGAAATACATGCAAGGCCTACAAAAGACTGCTTATTCCTCAAATGGGGACAAAAAAAGAGTGATTCATGGTTCAGGTGAAGGTATCAAAGAGAGACTGCACATGTCAGCTCTCCCTGGTAGAGCTGTGGTTTTATGGGCTCTCTTGGTTCTGTGTTGCCTTGTCTCTCAAAGCTGAAGCACAGGGACATGCTTTTCAGGAGGTTCTCATGAAAATAGAAATGGTGAAAAGCTGGACTGGCACCATTCACTGTTTAAAGGCTTCCTGTCAGGCTGCTCTTGAGTGAATGGTTTATTTCAAGTATGCTTAGAACTTAGATACAGGGGAGAAAATTGAGAAAATAAAGCGAGTGATTTCTGGGAACGCAGACAGATCACAGTAAAGCAAGAAGGAAACTGTCACATGTCACTTTAGGGACTTGTTGGAACTGAAAGATAAATGAAAAATATAATGTAGCCTTAACTAATTATTCGTCAAAACACACAAGACAACAAGATTTTATTCCTTGACTTTTTCTTTAAAAATGAATTTTCATTTATTTTAAAAGACTTTTTTATTTACTGAGGCCCATGCTGTGAGAACTGGAGGCATTGCTTATTAAATGAAATGGGACTATTTGACTGGATTTAAGGTTGGTTTGTGTTTTGTTTTCTTTTGTGGGGATTGCCAGGTACTAGAACAGGTTGTGCAGAGAGGCTGTGGGGTCTGTGACCCTGGAGGTTTTGAAAACCCTGAGATACTGATGTGAATTCAATGTTAGCTTTGATTTGTGGAGGTAGCTGGACCTCCTGAGGTTTCTTCCAACCCCAGTTATTCTGTGAGTCTGTTTATTACATCTCTCTTCTCTTTATCATGCAGAAAAAAAGTAGGACATGGGATCGTATGGTTTTGTCCACACTGTATCTTGCATGTGGAAAACTTTACATGCTTTCTAAAACAAACAAACAAAAGAAAAAAATTACATTCCTTTTCCCATAAGTTATGATTATCCTTGGTTCTAGTATGTGACATAAATGCAGATTAAGAGAGTATTTATTGCTTAAGGTTGACTTTGTCTGATCCTAAACCCACTGCAGACCTCAGAAGTTTTTCTTTAGAGAGCTTCTCTGTAAAGGCCTGTTACAGCAGCCTAGCAAAATCAAAGGATGACAATTATGGAAAACTTCAATTGCACATTTGTGGATGACAATGCCACTGCTGGTGAGAATTGTCCCATCTGCCCACTTACTCTGCTTGCATGAGATATCAACAATGCTGTGCTGTAGAACAGAACCTGGCAGGTGAAAATGCAATTGAAAAGGTGTTAAAGGGTGGTAATAGGGTAGATTATCTTATCAGAGCTAATTACGTAGGATATCACAGATACAGACACCCTGACTTAAGAGCAGGCTCTGGTAGTGCATGTCCTTGATAAGCATTGCCTGATGGCATGTCTGTGGAGCAACAAGCAGAAGAAAATATTAAAATTTCCTGAAAAAAACCAAAAACCCTTAGGAAGGAGATTAATGGAAAATAATGTATGTGTTCCTTGCTGTGTCATTTACAAGGATTTAGACTGGATAAGGAGTCAGAAACTGTCACATGTGAAATGTCTCAGGTGGTAAAACCCAAAGCTGATCTTTCTAAAGAGCTGGGTAATTCACTAAGTGCTTTCTATTTCAGAATGTGGCTTAGTGAAATCACACACCCTTTGGCTTTAGTTCCCAGTGCATAAAAAGCTTCTGTTCTTTATGGCACATTAACATATATGAACAACTGGGCTGAGAAGGAGGCTTAAGTGTAAGGTTTTGTAAATTTTATTACAAATACAGCACCTTTTACTGACAAACGCTTTGCACTAGGAGTCCTGCATAATTGCATGATGGATTTTGTCAAGGACTGGTCCAGAAATACCCCTTTATTTTTCCTGTGACAGTTACAAAATTTTTCCCTGTCTTTTCATTAGGTCTCTGAAAAAGTATCTCCACAGTTTGAAGTTGCTCTTTTGTTGAATTACCTTTCCCTCACCTTTACTTCCCTCAAAAAAGCCACCACTTTGTATTTACTATTTTTACTATTTTTTACTATTTTATTTTTTTTTATTTTTACTATATTTTACTGTTTTCTTAGTGAAATCTCTGCTGTATTTTTCAGTTGAAACCTAGAGGATATCTTACCAAAACCCCCATTTTTCTGGTAGAATACATTCTGATGAAAAATCACTGATCAGCTTTACTTTTTATGTATTTCTTTAATGCATCCAATATTGACTGGCTCCTCCTGCGTACATCATGCTTGGCTCTGTAGAAAAATAACTATAGCAAAAACCTATGTTCCTTCATAATGGACAGGTTGTCTGTATACCAGTCAAATTTCAGACAAAAAATTTTAAATTTCTTTTTGAAAATAAGAGTTTGATAATGGCTCAGAGCCAGAAAGCAAGAACAGCAGGCTCAAACAACAGTTGTCTTATCAAGAGGGTGTCACCCTCAGTCTTACCAGAACTACAACTATTTCTTCTTCCCTTGGTCAAATATCTCTAGTAAATCCAGGATCACTGTCCAGCTGTGAAAAACTACAGCCACTGTATAGAAGATCTTTTACCAGTGGTGCTTTCTGATTTGATAAGGCTGAAATTACTTAGAGATGAGAGAATAGAAGGAATGATTATCAAAAAGGAAATCTGCAAGCAGTTCAGCATTTCTCATCATACTTTTTTCACTCTTCTAGAAAATAGAGTAGTAGCAACAGATACTGGTCTAGCTTTTGACACAACTTCTAGTTTACTGCTAGAATGAATGTTGTGGTGTTTATCTTTCCACAATAAGGTTCAGTTTCACTTGGCAAAAGGTAGCACTTCAACTAGACTGAACTTTGAGATGTGTCAGAATGTAAAGCCTGAGGGGCCCTTTGCATGTTTATGTTTCTTTTGCAAACATACACAATGCCAGCAGTGCAGAATGTCCCTTCTGCCTGAGGCTGGACAGGAAACAGCACCCTGTCTTCCTACGCTTGGCTGTGCTAATCCCCATTTGTGATTGCCAAGTGTGATTACTGCAACATGTTGCACTGAAAACTCAAACTGCTAGCCAAGTCAGTCGACCTAAAGGGAGAAATGGAAGTTTACAGAGAGGTCCCTGGTCGTATTGAAATACTAACTAGGAGTGTGAGGTCGACTGTTAACAAGAGACATGTCTGTCCCATAGCAACCTCCTGGCTTCTGCATGAGCAGTCTTTCAAAAATCTTCAAAACCCACTAAAACCAAAACCCAACAAAAACCCTCTAATTCTGTCAAGTAGATTTGCTATATCACAAATTAGCAGAGAATTCTTAGATGTTTTCATGCTCTGTAAAACCCAGTCAGGAAATGTGGCCTTCTCTGCAGCTGCTTTGCAGTTCTGTTACTCATGGAAGCCTGTAAATATTCTTCCTACACTGATAAAGTTGACAGGAACTCTGTCAAGCTAAGCTGTGTTTCTTGTTTGGCGGACTCAGCAGCTGAACAATGTAGGTGAGACCAGAGGTACTAATATATTTTTACTCCCTTACATTTCATACATGTTGTGCTTCCTTTTTGACTCGTCCTGGGAGTGTTGCAGCCCCCAGCCCTTCTTGTGTCCCATGATGGGGCAAGAGTAAGCCATGTCCTTCTCACAGCTCTGCCTTTTGGAGCCATGACTTGTTACGTGCAATATTTTTAGCTACCTGAAGTTTTCTTTATTAACAGAATAAAATATATCCTAGACTGTCTTGTTGCTATTGGTGAACGGATTAATTATTTTTGCATGCGTCTATTACAGAATCTTCTTTCTCTATAGAATTTTGAGTGAAAGGGCATGCAAATAATCTTCCCAGTGTGAAATAAAATGCTGTGAAAGAACACTGAAAAACAGTTGAAATGTTCTCTTGACCATCTGAAATTTTGCATGTCACCATTTTATTTGACCTTTGCTCTTTTATGTTCTGTGAATGATTCGTATTTTTCTTGTTGCTGCCAAAACCTCAGTTCTCAGTGCCAGTTCCTAAGCTATCATCCAGTTTCAACTTATTTTTGCTAATATATAAAATAAGCTTGAACTATTGAATATCCCTGTTTAATTTTTAACCCTAGGAAGTGGGTTAAAAATAACTAACAGGACTCATGCAGCTACTAAGGAAGCAGGTTGGGATTTTGAGACTATAATCAGTTTAAATTGCTACTTTTTCGTATTTTAACCTCTACTTACTCCCTGCTTGTCTTTGCCTCCTGTTCTCTCCAGAATACTTTAATTCTTTAATTCTGTCTAAATGTTCACTTTTCTTTCATAATCAGCTGTGGAAAGAGAGCATGCATAGACACTGACAAGATATATTTGTTTGTGACATGTAAAATGTGCTGTCAACGTTCTAATATCCTATTTTTGTGAAGGTAGTGTCTGTGGAGGTGAAAAATGACCCTAGCTGGCTGGGAGCCAGGATTGTATTGTGTAATAATTAGGCAGTCATTTCCCCTGGAAGGTATTAATTTTGCCTGTGTATATAGAAACTTCAGGGTTTTTGACCTAAGGTGTCTTTCACTTGAAATATCTTAGAATTGGAACAAAAATACTTAAAAACAAATATGACAATCAAGTATGAAGTTTATAGGGTTAAAACATCAAAATACACACATTTTCAGTTTGATTCTTGTCCAGCAAATTTTTGTGTTTTCTTTAGTAGACAACATGAAAGATAATCACTTGGTGTTTCTATCGAGTAAAATTAAGGAGTAATACCCATCAAAGAATTGCTACAGGAGCATATTTCAAGAAAAGTTTATTTCCACTAGAATGCAAAATAAACTGAATCCCAGTGTCACTCTCTTTTGCCTAGGGGCTGTCCTTCAAATACTATCTATTTTGCCTTTTTTCCCCTGTCAGTACTCATGGCAGAAGCCTGAAAATGTGTATTTTGTTTAATCAAAGTAATAGCAATAGCTACTATCACAACTTCTGAACATTCAGTTGGAAGTCTTATGCCTGGTTACAGTTTACCTGTGCATACAATTCCAGATTTCTGTGTTATGTGATTGATGTCTGGGGCACAGTACTTTAGGAAGTCAAATGCAGAAGGAAAACAGAACAGGAACACCCAGACGAGAATTATTTACAGGTTTTTTTTGCTTAGGAGTTTTGAGGTTTTTTTCCAGTCTATTAAAACCACTGTTTAACTCCTTTATTCTGTATTCTTAAAAAAAGTTTGAGTTTTAAATGTTCTGGTTATTTGGCCTTGAGATAAGCCACAAGGTCTTCTATTTTTCATATTCAAGCAAAACCACACAAAATGAATACAAATCCTGAAGCTGTGTGTGAATGCCAATGCTCCAGGGTGCCAGAAGTCTGTTGGCAATTTGTGTGAAAGTGTTCCAGCTGTGAGCTTGCTGGCTCAGGTGCTTCCAGCTGTGCTGCTGCTGCTGCTGTGGCACGAAGTGCAGTGCAAGCTGCAAGCTCTCCAAATCTGTGTAAGTACTTCAAGCTGCACCGTGCCTGGGTGCTGTGTCTGCATGGCTACCATCCAATGCAGGCAGTGCAGAGCTGGTTTTGCAGTTTCACAGTAGTTGTAGTCATACTTTTTATTACTGTGTAGATGTATTATTGTAAGGCTTTGTACTCTGCATGTAGTCAGTGCAAGCTAAAACAGGGAACATCAATTATTGTTCATTACATCTATTGGTCTGGGTTTTTTTACTTGTGTTTTAAACATTTAATTCCATATAAAATAAGATGCTGCGGCAGGTTGTCTCTGTTTTGCAAGGTTAAAGTTAGAAATAGTCATAATGAGATAACTGAAATAAGATTCTCCAACATGGGGAAAAAAAGAAAAAAAGTGTTTCTTAAGATCCACCTATTTATCTGAAATTATGTGTCTTGGTACCACTTTCCCACTGTTCTTTCCCTACCAGTGGTGAAGGATCAGATCACCACTGTGGGAAAGGATGAACTATTTCTGTAACATACTTTTTTGTCCTTACCTTTGGTCACTTCCTTCATTCTCAATATCTGCTATTAAAACAAAAATCTAGGAAAGACTGAGATGATTCAGTCACTGTGTATTCCTGCAAAACCTGACTTGGTGGAGATGATTGTCTTCTACTGGGTTCCGTGAAGCACTGATTTTCAAATGGCACTGATAAAATGACAATTTCTGTTTTGTCAAAACCTTTGCTTAAAGTGTTTTAGTTTTGGCTTTTTGCGCTTCAGTATAGAGCTGGCTGGGAATGCAGGTAAAAGGAAAGACCTCTTCTGTTTCTATTCATCCTGCATCTTTCTTTAAGGAAGGAAAGCATATTCATCTGATGAATATTCATCTCAATTGTTATGCTTTTGTTTTTGTTACCTCTGATAAAGTCAAGTAAGCAGGCTGTGCTTATTAATTTTCTGCAAAAGAAATAAGTATTCTGGATTGATCCCTTTATCTGGCTGTGAGGCACAAAAGAAAGTATTTCAGTTAACAGCTACCTAACCATTGCAATTTAGATTTGGAGTGTTCATTACATTTTGGAAATATATTATTCACCAGCTAATCTTAAAATAACACTGCAGATGCTGTGTTACCAAACACTTTTTTGGTAAAATTTTCGTGTTTCTGATGGTGCTTTTTCTCCACATTTGACATGTTCTCAGTGGGCAAACTTTTTGTGATGTTCCATCCTATGCCATCTTTCATGCTTGTTTTTTATTTCCATGTAGATATTGTTAACTCCATTCTACAAACTTTTTATGGGATTTAGTGGGATCTTGTAAAAAAGAAATGCTCTAGATGGGCTAAAGTTACACAGTATTTCTGTAGCAGCACAAAATAAGATGCAATGTGTATGAGGTGGCTTAGGCTAATAATTTCTCATGCTGTTACTCTCTTTGTTTTTTCTGTCTCCCTTGGTGCTCTCTGGTGCCTTCTGTTATGCCTTACTGAAATTTGGGTCCTATAGGTGCTATTTTACTAACAGCTCCCTAATATAGTCTGCTTTTGGTTTTATACAATTTTCTTCATTACATGTATTTCAGCTCCTGCTCCCTAACTTTTCATAATGCCTTTCTGTGAACTTTCTTTGTGTCCTCCACTATTTCAGTTTTTAGTAAAACAGTTGTTGATCATCATTACATAATTGTTGATTAGAGAATATCTTTTGTTTTAATCCAGCACAGACCTTTCTCTTGACTTAACTGAAGGCTGTTCCCCCGAAAAATCTGCAGTGAGAAGACTCCAGCTGCCCCTTTTCTAATTCTCATCTGATTGGCCTTTGGTCAGCTCCTTCTTTCTTTCTGCACTGATACCTTCCATGGCACTGATGCTGTCATGAGACATTTCCTTTCTGCAAACTTTGGCCCATCATCTTCTAAAAAATTTGAAGTGTTGGCTCATCATAAGTCCCCAGTGACCTTCTCTGGGCTCCCCAAATATCCTGTCTTTTTGCACAATGATTGTTCAGAATGAAACCCCTCCTCATGTAAATTATTGGTACATTTTTTTCTTACAAAGACAGATAGAAAGACTACTCAGGGTATGGTAGGTCATTTGCTTAAAGACTTTTTAGTCCTCCACATAATTCAACTCCACCAGTGCATTGCTGTCACCCTGGGTTACTTTCTCCATCACAACAATTATGTCCTTCCCATTTGCTTCCTTCAGACTGACAGATGGTTTTCCAAGTCTCTGAATTTGACAATGAGACCAATATTTCCAATTCAATTCTGCCTGTGCTTTTAGAAATGTCTCTATAAGTAGTTTAATAACAACAAACAAATGGAATTTCTAGTGAACAGTGATGCAGTCACAGTATATGCATGCCTTCATCATATGTGGTCTGATTTTTAAGCCACAGTGAATCATACTAAAGCATCCTTAAAGAAACTTGTTTTAGTGTTTTCAGTCATTAATTTCGACAGCCTGCTGTAGCAAGTTGTATTTTAAAAGTCAAATCTCTCAATTGTGTTTCTTTGATTATGTTTAGTAGCCTATATTTAGCAAGGATTTTTAGCAACTTTTTTGGCAGCCAAAGAAATGAGACTGGAGGGAGACTCTGAAGAGCAGCATGGAGCTGTCACTGGGAGGAGGTGATTGGGTCTTCTGATCTGTGGCTACTCTTCAGGGGAGCTCTGTGTGCTGTTCTGAGCATCTGTTTCAGTACTGATTTCTACTGAGTCTTTTTTCCCTAACCTGTTATTACTTCTCCATTAAGCATACTAACAAATCTCCCAGTTATACAGTGAGAGCAAAGTTGAATCCTAAATAAAATAATTAAATTATTAAATTCAGTTTGATGTTGTTCAGGATATTGTCTTGACAGCTTTGGTTGAAAGATCTTTTTCCTCTGCAGCAAGATATATTGCACCTCTCACTGTTATCTCCAGAGTAATACAATTATCTATTTAATACTTACATGAGAAAAATGGCCCTTCAGACAATTGGTCATTCACATCTGTGACCACCAGTGAAATGGACTCATGAATGTCAACCTGAGCTAATTATGTGCTGCTGGCAGTGAAACAAATCATGATTTGGTGTGATGTAGCAAATTAGAAACCCAAAGTAGGTAAAAATGACAAAGATAATTATGAACTATTTCATTCAGACACTCTTTCTCATCCTATTTCCCAGGTTTTATGGGGAAAAAAATTGCAATGACTGAAATTGAAAAAAAGGAAAAAATCCACAGAAAACCTCACACTTCAACAACCTAGAGACTGCAGAATTTGAAAATATTTAAAAGGACATATTGAATGTGTCTCAAATTTTTGTGACTGAGAGAATGTAGATCCATAAAAAAGTCTTTGCGTCTAACTATATTATTATCAAAAGTGGTTAAATCTTAATTAGTATTAACCTGTTCTTAATTATATCTCAATGCCTACACATATGTATGTTAACAGTGCTAAATAGATTTCTAAAACCTAACAGACCAACATGTCTGTGGGATATGTTGTGCAGAGTGTTCAGAGAGCCCAATCCAGTAGGTCATTAGAAAACATACTTGGATCATCATGTAAAATGGTGCTGACCAAGGAGAAGATGGAGAAAGTATCCTCTATTTTAAATAAGGTGGCATTATTTGGAGAGATCACCTGCTGTGTTGGAAACTGTGGTTCCTTTATGTCTTCATCCTCTGTAGAGGTTTAAAGCCATGTGTCCCATAAATGGTCTAGTTCCTGAGTTCTAGTGATTGCCATTGTCCTAACTGGGCTTTGCAAGGAGATGTGGTTCCTTCAGTCACTGTTTCCTCCTCCTGTGCTTTATAGGAAATGGTTAGGCACTTCACTCTTGAAAAAATAAGGACTCTTCAGTAAAAGTAGATGCTTTCTTACTTTAAGGAATTAGATACCAAAGACTCTGAAAGAGGGCATGCAAAGTCATAAGCTTCACGTTTGCTAATTTCACTGTCTCTGTACACACTGTTTTTTGTGGACCTTTTTCTGTTCAGTCCCCTTTTTTAGCATGACTGCAGCTTCCACCAGACAGAAGATACCTGGGTCCCTGATAGCCTACTGCTTAGGATAAAAGCAGTTTTCTGTCTAAACTTCAGTCATCATCATTGAGCAGCTACTGTTCATGACAATTCTTTTCTTTTTTAGAAGGGACACATATTTTCTCTTTTTAAAATGCCTACCATTTCTGACCTCTTGAATCAATTTTAAATATTCCCTTTGTACATCATATTTGACCATTTAAGACACACTTTTTGAAGGCTTTGCAACAGCATTTAGAAAGCCCTCAGGCTCACCAGCACTTACATCTGGGAAACACGGCAGTTTTCAGGCCCTGGGTATAAACTGCCATGATACCTCAAGGGTTTAGAATCATCCCTGGCAGTGCAGACTACAGCATTTGAGGAAGATAAGATCATTCTGTCTGACAAGAGTTTGGGCACTTGTAACCAATCCCAACAGTGCTATTCACTAGTGGCAGACAACTGAAATGTGTTAAAATATTGCTGAGAGAAAAATGTGTCACAAATGGACACCGAAATGAATATTTAAGGCATTGTAAATGTGAATTCTGGTAAATTTCTTCCTGATGGGTCATTCAGGTACAGCTTTTAATTGCTCTTTGCAGATAGTTAAGTCACATTTTCTGCTCCTTTAATGTCCTTTTTTTACTTTTTTTTTTCTTAAAATTAGTGCCTGTAGTGTGTCTGTTGGTCATTCTCCTACTGTAGTTCATATGTAGAGTCCTTAAGTAATTTCAGTTGTCTTTGGGTTTTTCAGATGCTTTCTTAATTCAGCAGACAAAGAAACAGTGTAATTTCCCAGTTTCTTCCAACTCCAGTTTCACTCAGATGATGAGGATAGACAGGTTTTCCTGGTGTGAAAGCATGTTCATTAAGTTACATTACTCTTTTGAGTTATATTACTGCTTTCAGTAGTACTGCATGAGTGATTGTGATTGTGGGATCAAAGGCTCACAGCTTTATGCATCTGGAAACCTTGATTATGTTTCTGTCCTGAACACCATAAAAATCTAAACATAAGATTCAGTGGCTGATGGAGAAATGCATAGATTTAATGTGAATTGATCTTAAAAATAGGCAGAGATTATTTTACTTTTCTGTGCAAGAATCTGGGTAGAAGTCTAAGTGACATTGATCATAGTATTCAAGAGAAACATAACTTCCCACAGAGCATTAAGGGAAAGTGACTTATTTTGTGTTCTATATGCAGTGAAAATCTTTTCCATGAGACACCAAAAGGCACAAAGAAGAATAAAATACCACTATCAAGACTTGTTTTGCTTAACTGGAGCAGGAAACATTATTAACACCTTTGATTCTCTTTGAGACAATCACATTTCTATGTAGATGAAAACACAAGTGAACCTTTACTTGCCCAAATCAAGAAACCTGGATTAGGAAACTTTAACAGTTCAACCTAGCATATCAAAAGTACTGGAACAAATTATATATACTACAAGAACGAGCAGCATGAAGTAGCAACTGAGTAAATTTTAATGGCATAAGGCCCTGGAGCACTGCATGCTGACAAAACTGACTCAACTAATCACTGGTAACCTCAAATGAATCATGTTTTGACTTAAAAGGTTTGAATAAGTAGTTGAATCTGAGTAACATTTCGAATTTCCCTACCCTGAATAGGTTCATAGATCTCAACTGTGGCATAAACAATTTGCCATTGTTTAGTCTATATTTATCATAGATCCATAGAATTTAATGGCAGAAAGGAGCACTGGCTGATGTCCTATATACCCTACTACCCAGATCTATGAATGTGGTATAGATACTTTTGTATGCACAATAAATCCACTCCACTGGTTCTGCATGAGAATCAGGGCTATATCTTGTGCAACAATTTCATCAGACTTACTGCAATCAAGTGCTGGAGCACTTTTTGCAATGCAGTCCCCACAAGCCCAATCTGTAAAATGACCCTATGGTGCCCCTAATTCTGTTTCATTACCTACTGTCTCTGTTGATCTGAATATTCTATGTCTGAGGAAATTTACACTTGACTAGTATGTGGTTTTTCAAAGAGAACACATTGGGCAACAGCTGTGTCTAATTTCTATTTTTAATTTTTCTGATATCAGATTCTGAACACTAGTATACTTTTTTCTTTCCTTTTAGAGTCAGCGCTACATTAGTATTCACTAATTTTTCCACAATAAAGACAGTTGTACTGCATGCAAGTTGCCTTTCATTTCTCACCTGTGATGAAGTGACAGTTTGAATTATTTAAAACCCCTTTTTCCCAAACTACAGACTGATTTTGCGGCTCTTGATCATCTTCAATTGTCAAAGCTCTTTTAAAAACACAAATATTGACAGTGGTTGTGTAATCTGAATTAGTTTACTGCTAGTTCCACTAAAGTCACAGTCAGGTGTAATTTCAGCTTGCTACTACTGATCACAGTTTTCCCCTCTATCTGCTCTTTTGGCATAGCATGACACCAGGAGCTGCTGCTGGGCTTTTGTGCTCTCCCACGAGGTCTGTCTGATGCTTCTTGTTAGCCAGACGACTTGGTGTGAAAATGCCCCTTGTTTGAACGGCCTGCCCTGGTGTGGGACTGTGTGCTCTGTGTGATGGACCCCTCTTCATTTGGTGTTCCCTTACATGAGAAGAGCAGCTTTCCTAGCCCCCACCACAAGCCCCTCTCATCCAGTCAGCATTCCCTACACTGCCCTGATCTGAAGGTGAAGGATGGGCAAGGACCTCCCACGTGCTAGAAACCATGCCCTCACCTACCTGCCCCGTACCACACCAATGTATCTGCTGTCATTTGTTCTTTTGCTGGTTTTTGTTTCCTCTGAGTCTGTTACAGCAGTCCAGGTCCTCAGTAAAAATTTAATAGTGTGAAGGAAGGTCATTTTGCAGTCTTTTCCTGTCAATTCTCTTAAGGAAAGAAAGTTCTCTACTATTCTATGAGATTTCTGTAAATCTCCGTCTCTTGTTAGGTATTTCTCAGTTATCTCTTTCTTTTTTTTCCTGATAAAATATGCATAAAATTATACTGTGTAGCACTGGCTGCTTGATTATTATGTCACAGGACACTAAATAAAATGCCTTGCAGAGTTCAGTGTTTATGAGCCCTCCTCTCCCCAAATTGTTATCTCCTAAAAGTACAAAATGAGACCTGGGAAGGACTATATTCCATTTAAAAAGACCATAACTCTTATTTTTCAAGTGTTTCAACAGTGTTCTCTCTTTTCTTGCTCTGGCATGAATGTCATATTCAATGGCCCTTTGAAATGTAATTCATCACTTAACTATGCAAAGGGTAAATTTATTTTTCCTGTATACACTGTGGAATGATGGATTTGCCCTTTTGTATTAATATTTTCTGATAATTTCTTTTATTTTACTGGGAAATGAATAAAAGTTGATACAGAGAGAGGAGATGGGATAAGGAATGTAGCCTCCTGCCAGGAAGCTTGGACTCCTTTTGTACATGTTACTCAGGAACTGCTGTGGCTGATTTGCTGTGGGTGAGCAGTGTAGCAAGTGCCATAATGTTTCAGAAACATCCTGTGCTCATTTCTGCTGCTTGATGTGCAACGGGCAGCTTTTAGGAGAATCAGTGCAGAAACTATTTTCAGGTGCATGAGAGGGCGGTGTTTGTCTCATCCTGCTGTGAAATGTTGAGATGTAAAATCAATGTAGCTTGCCATTGAGCAGTCCCATAACAATTATTGGCTTCATAACATCTTTTGCTCTGCAGTGTCTGAGACATATGTTACCTCACAGGCAAGTGGCCATTTCCATATGCAGATAAGTATCTAATCAGAGCAAAAGGTACCCTCCTTGAAGCAGACAAGGAGCTTGTTCCCACAGAAAGGCCAGCAGGAAACAGCTCCACGATCTGCAGCTGTTGGGAGTGTCAGCAGTAGAATGTTCAAATGACAAAAGGGCACATGGTGATCTTTACCTTGGTAAGATCCTCTGTAGTTCCTGCTACACACAGGTTTTTATCATGTGATCTGTGCCACCTTTGGACAGTGCATGGAAAGCACTGAGTACATAGCCTACTTTTTGTCTATTTTCCTAGTCAGGAGAAGCTGAATAAGCTGAATAAATTTGAATGTCGTGGAGAATCTTTATAGAAAATCCCCTCTGTGAAGGACAATTCTGCACCAATACCTCTGTTAAAGGTCTCTGTCAGCTAATTCTTAATCAATAGTGTGTGCATAAAGTGGGATTTGGCCTTTATAAGGACACATTAAATTTGCATTTGAAGTAAGTGCAATACATCAAGCATCTTCTTATGCCACCTTTTCTCACTTGGATCATGGTGTTGTACTTTGTAGTGAAAGGAGATAAAACATTTCTTTTGAATGCTGGTTTGGAAGGGGCACACGTGTTTGAGCTCCAGATTAATATGCAGCCTTTCCTGTTTAAAAGTATGGGAGTTATAAAGCAACTGTAGCAAGAGCAGCATCAGGGAAGAGTCACAATAGGACTGAGACAGAGATAGAGCTCATTATCCCAGCACAGCAAAAAATCTCTTCTCCAGACTTGCTGAGGCAGAAGGGGAAGGGGAAGTGATGATCCCTCTGGAATCTGGCTATTAACAGCTCTCTGGACTGTGTGAGCTCCTTTAAAGAGAAGAACTTGCCTCAGCAGAACTTGCTCTCCAGGACTGAGGTGATGATGAAATGCACTGAAGCTCTTTGGAAAATTCTTTCTGTATAAGGTCTCATTTACACAACAGACAGAATCTGTAGCTGATCGAGGGTCAGCAGCACGTTGTCATGCCATGCTGGATGCTGCCTGCCTGCATCTGCCATCTCCCACCAGTGCTGCATCAGAATAGACACCTGACACTCGTTATTGAAAGGTGACAGCCAGATGCTGGTAAATGTATTTTCCCTTGGTAAAGAAAAGGCATGAAGCCTATTCCACTGCCTGTGTAGAAATGAAGTATACAATAAATTTACAGCAAAATAAATCAGTCCTATGATATTGAATCAAAGAAGCATAGCTCAATATTTTAATATGAGTTGATTTTGTGATGTATCAATAAAACACGAAAATTGCTGATTTTGCAAATTTACGAAAAATCCCTTTTCTGATATAAGGCAATTATAGAGTATGAATTGAGGTTTGAAATCCCTCTGTTGTCTGTGCACATGGTTGCTATTGCTTGTTTTGGCAAGAGAGATGGAGGTGGTCCAAGGACTGGGATATATGTTCTGGATCATTGACTACATTTCAGAGAAGTTTGGCCATAATTAAATATTGTGCTTGACTTCCTTACTTACAGAAAAATAAGAAATGTTGCTCCTCTGGGAGAAACTCCCTCCACTCACTCAAATGTGGCTTTGTTGGAGATAATGGTCTTATGGCTTGGGCATGAAATAAGGTAGCACAAGAGTATCTGCTACTCAGTCCTCATCCACAGGCAAATGGAATTGGTGGACTGGGACAAATAAAGTGAAGCTTTTGCTCTGGTCATACCAAACAATGGTTTTTAGTTAGAGGAATAGGCATTAGGAAGTGAAATATATTTTTCAGGTGTCACAGTTTTTGTGATAATCATAACACCTTCCTTTTCCTAATATGGTGTAAGTCTGATGTAAATAGTTAAAATTGTCCAAGGCAACCTGGCCAGTTGTGCACCAATAGAGGAATGGCCAAAACGTTTTTAAGTGATGTGATAAGAGGCTGAGAGACAAGAACCTCTTCTACCAGCACCATTATTTGGAAGAGGATGACTATCCACTAAGATTGGGCTTGGGCTTGTGTCACAGGTTCAACTTTT
Organism: Cisticola juncidis; assembly: GCA_013400215.1. NCBI lineage: Eukaryota > Metazoa > Chordata > Aves > Passeriformes > Cisticolidae > Cisticola > Cisticola juncidis. Next base: position 438,957 of record VXBR01007193.1, on the reverse strand, counting down.
CTTAGGAATTATTCCATTCTCAGACCCTGATTCTTCTACCATGTAGCTTATGATGGTGTTTAATTGTCCTTTCAATGTAATTTGAAATACAGATTTTGTAAGTAGGGTATGCATAATTGCTCAAAAGTGCATTCTCTGCTCTGCTATGCTGCACCAGGTCATTTGTCTGTTATGGTTACCTTCCAAAACTACTCGTTGTCATGGTTTAGGAATAGTACTCCTGATTCTGTGCCTTCACTGGGACTCTACCAAACCAGATGCCTCTTACTCTCTCCCTGTCCCTTCCTCTTCCCCTTCCTGCTCTGGGAATGGATTTGAGAGTTGGAGGCACAAAAGATAAAATCATGGGTTGAGATAAGAACAATTTACTGGAAACAGCAATGGGATAGGAACACGAACAGTAACAGCAACAATTTTAATAATGAATGGTATAAGACAAAAAAAATATTTACGCAGAAAGTAAAACAGTACTGCACCATTTTGCCCACCATGCTTTTTCCCCCAACAAGAAACAAGAGAGGGAATCCCTTACTCCTGCCCCTGGCAAGTGACCTGAGAAAGTACTGCATAAAATTAGAGTCAGGCCATATTCCCCTCCTGGCTACTGTAAAAAACTAACCCTGTCCTGCCAGAATTGAGGACCGTAGTGAAATTTGAGCTCATCAGAAATGTAATTCAACTCTCCTTTATCTTATCTATGGAATGTTCTCTAGGACTTACATGCCAGAAATCAGACTCTTTACAAACTTTCTATATAATTCTGAAAAAAAATACAAGAAAATATATTTCATCTATTTCATGAAGATGCTTCAAATTTTTCATTTGGAAAAACAAGCATTTGTCATATTAAAATAAATCAACAAAGTAAAACCAAAAACTAACCCAAACCAAAGCCCAGCAATCTGTACAAAGTCAGCATCAGAAGAAAAATTGGCTCCAGGAGCTGAACTATCAGTGTTGAGCTCAGTGATATAGAAAAAGTATCTATTTAAACCTCCTGCTCTCTGAACAGATGCTATTTGCTTTGTAGAAGGACCTTTTGCTACCTTTGTTTTTAAGTCTCAGACTCTTTGGTTCTTCAGTAAGAGCTTATCTGTTTAGAAACCACTTCACTGCGGTATAGTACACTGAAGCCTTCAAACAGTACTATTGTTTGGACCAAATGTATGATCAGTAATTCTTTCAGCCCTTCATTCCGTGAGGTCATAAAAGAAAGAATGACAGCAGTTCCAGAACTCCCTCAACACCGCCCCTGAATGTCTGCTCATCTGTTGTTCATCCTGCAACCTGTCCTTTTCAAGCCAACAGGCATTAATTCCTTGTAAAATCTGCCAGTGTTGATTCTGATTTTTAATTTTTTTTTAAATATTTCCCAGCATATTTGGCATCACAGTGATTTCAAAAGCTGGATTCAAAACATGAGGGGCTTGTGCCTCTCCCAGAGAGGCAAAGCTTCTGTCTACATTGTTTTAAGAAAAAACATTCAGCTGCTTCATCTGTCAGTCATTCTCTTCCAGGAGAAGAAAGTACAGGCACTAACAACAAAATGAGATTGCTCTGAAAGCAAAAAAGTAAAACCTTGAAGTTTTTTTATCTCTTCCTATGATCTTCCATGATCTGTCTCTTGCTGTCAGTAAGGATATAGTTCTAAAAGCAGGGAATTGGACAAGCTTGGTGTTTTGTGCTAAACTTCCACTGCTGACATAGAGAAAGTACAGAGGCATAAAAACAAACAAATAAACAAACAAAAAAAAAAAAATAGAAAAGAAAGGAAGATCGTATATGCCTACATTGATTGAGAACAGAGCCCAAAGTACCATTTTGGTATCAACAGCAGTGAGGATTGTTCCCCAACCAGTTCAGCTTCTAAGGGTACTCTAGTCCCTGTGTTTAATACAACTCCTTTATCCCCAAATATAGCAGTTGCAACACTGAAACAGGCTCTACTGCTTTCATCCTAAACTTAAACCATCATTCTAAAAATGACTGTAGTAATTTATTGCTGGTGCAAATGATTTCCTCTTCAGAACTATCCATAGTAAATATACTGCTGAGTTTATCAAAGTGTAGAAGCAAATTTTCTTCCCATTTATCTGCAGTGTACTGCTAATTAAAATGGCCCAATAATCCTATGGCCTGAGGTTTCAAGTAGTCTTAGATAAGGTTTTAGGGACAGACATGGTGAATACTCAATAAGCAAAAAAGACACAGATCTTGAATCATAAGGACATACCCTGCAGCTTCTCCCAAGAACCCTTCATCTTCATCATCATGACGTGAGTACACACTGTTCTGCTCTTACATTGCTCCCAATTGATCTCAGAGCTTTGCAAGAGGTGCCATCCATAGCTGGTACTACCCTGAAGACTGAAAAATCAATGCTCAGAGAAAAAGGGCCATCAATTACCAACCCATTTAGGTCCTGGAGACAAGTTAGTGATGTTTTTTAGAGAAAACATCTTGAAGTAATTTTAAAATGGCACTAGGTGCTATCATTCCAGATGCTGAGAAAACTAAACAGCTTTCTCTAATGACAGCTGTTCCCAGGAACAAAATAACTCCAAAGGCCAGACTAAAATAAGTACTCCTCTATTTCAGTCTGACTGTGCCTAGCAAAATAACATTATATAAATACTGCTTACTGACAGAACAAAGCATCTGCCTTTGTGAACAGATTTCAGTCTCAAGCTAAATAATACAAGGCTTCATTTTCTGAAGGGTATTTACATTTCCACGAGTACCACTGGAAGTTTAGTTCTTACAATTCTTTATTTTTTCCATATAATTTGCCATAATGATTGTGATGATAAAGAGTTCTTCAAAAATTCTGAAGAGAACTCAGTGCAGTTTTTCTCCTTTGAAGGCAGAAGTCTTTTAAGCAGCTTAACATATTGAATGCAAAGTCCTAAGAAAAATATCTACCCAAATATATCTTGATCTTTTGGTGGAGGTCCTTCAAATATCAGAGCCAGACAACTACAGAGTACCTACATGTTTGCAGTGAAAACCAACTGTTATGTTTTAAGAAAATAGTTTTCATTTTAAAAAGCTGCCATCATTTATAAATGCAATTAATTTGTGAGATAACCAGGATAGCCTATGCTGATACATGGAAGAACTGTGACAGTTTTTTGCAGTGTCTTCAAATTTCATCTTTACCTTTGTTTTAGGTTTGAGATAAAATAATCTTTAGCCAGGCCTTAGAATTCATCTCTTTTGGGTATTCTCATGATTACAGGTTCTTTTTGTGGCTTTTTCATCCTTTTCATGGATGTCTTTCATGAATAGCATGTGAAAAAATTTAACCTTATTTTACTAAATACCTGATTGGTAGGTACTGTGTTTTGTAAATCAAGGGGGAAAGTCTACTTGTGACAATTAATTTCTCCAAAATAGAAATGCAAATATTTATTTCTGTCTTTGGCTTGAGAAAACTGGACTGCCTCAGTCTCAGGATAGTTTCCTTCTTTCTCTTTTTATAATGCTAAGGACACTTTTCAGCTCCCTTCCAGGTGCATGCTTCCATGCTGTGAGCTCTTTCTTTCCCATAAAATATCTGTGCTTCACAGCAAAGTAATAGTCAGACTCTCATTGGTGCTAAGGATGTTTACAGAAAGTGTCCATCAACTACTTGTGCATATGGAGTTAATGCAGTTAATGTTAAGTCTGTTCAATTACTTACTCATAGCCATAGATTTCTGGGCAGCACTACAATCCTTGAACTTCAGTTTTGTTACAAACAGCTGAATCGGATGAGAAACTGAAGCAAATTGTCACTGCAGTTCAGTTGGACTACAAATAGCAATTGCATACCTTCCAGAGGAGAGATTTCCAGTCCATCTGGACGGTCATCTGTAACCTCAAGATAAATCTGTCAGAGACAGATTTCAGACTGTTTCAGACTGTTACACCACATGTCAGCTTGCACTCATGCAATGCCTGAAGCCAGACCTCACCCTTCCTCCTCTGCAGAGCTGGCAGAGGTTGGTATATCAAGCTGTGGAATGTCAAGCAGCTATATATGTCTCCTGTCTTGGCTTAAACTGACAATGTTCATAAAGATGCATCTTTCTCACAAAACCTCTGTTGCTGGCTTACATAAAGAGCTGCTCACTGGGACCATTGGATCCCTGCTACATGATCCCTGCTACGGGAATCCAGATGGAGACAATACGTGAACGTTGAAGGCAAGGAAATCAGTGGAAGACATTCTGTCTTCTTTTAAAGATTTCCATAGGCCAGATGTTCCCAGAAAATACATCACTAAGTCATTGTATGCACAAATATGAAAGAGCTCATTAGGTTTTTTTTTTTTTCTTTTTTGTTCCAAAGCAATGGCTGGCAATAATTTATATTCTGTTTTCCTTTCAGGAAACAATCTCTTGTCAGTTTATGCTCTCTTTCATGATTTGTTGGATCAATGTCTCGGCCATAAGTCCAGTTAAAGACCTATCAAAAATACCTCAAGTGTTTTGTTTTGTTTCATTTTGTTTTGTTTTGTTTCTGCAGAAAGACTCTGATCTCAGAACACGTCCAAATACAGGGAATAAGGCATTATGCATGAGTTTCCTCTGATCCCCTACCAGGGTATAAGAAAAAGGAGAAGGAAGGAATTTGACTGTTTAACCTAAATGCTTCGAAGTGTCTGGGAAAATTGTACCTAATGTATTTCTTGCAATTCATCCCTGCCTCTATAAACAGAAGAGAGGAATGTTTTCTATGTAGCTTGAGATGAAATAGGCATAACCCTGAGCTTTCAATGCCTGAGAAAGCCTAATCAGCGCCATGCAAATCAGGCCATGGCACCGACTACTTAATCAGGAATTAGCTATCAGAAGAAACAGTCCCAAGGTGTATAAGAAGAGAGGCTTGAACCTCCCTCCTTATGACTGGATTCTTTCTTAATGATCTACCAGTAAATTCTCTGGGGATGTGTATTTTTTTAAGTTATGACACTTGCCGGAACACTCATGCTTCCTAACTCCAGCTTATTTTTGATGTGGTTTTTTTTTTTCTAATTACATCTCTTTGAGATACAGAATACCCAATATATGTTTACTTTTATTGCTAAAGGATATGTTTGCTTCTAGGAAATACTATTCTTACAGAAATAGGTTTCATGATTACATCACTATATGAAGTTATGTCACCACATGTAAGAAGATCTTCAAGTGTATAGAGTAAGTATCACAGTCTAAGGAATAATAAAAAAAGCATAAGTAATGGAAGTTATATGAGACTGGGAATAGAAAAGCTGGATTTCATGGCAGAGATCATGAGTAAGATACAGACAGATGATGCAAAAGCCTAAACCTGCAATACATGTCCACTAGATCCAGGCTACTGCAGTTCCTCCAAAAGAAAGCTTATGGAGAGCATGGACAACTGGGAGTACTAAGATAAAAAAATCCAAAACCCCCATAAAATAGAAATAGGCTTCTATTCTTTAATCACTTCTTGTTTGAGACACATCACATTCACAGGTGAGCTGGAATGAAAGCTGTGCAAGTAGACTTAAGAGTAGGCTCTTAAGTTTTGGAAACAGGAATGAATTAAATGAGCAAATAGTTAGAATATTACTAAATTCAAGGATTAAGGAAATATGTAGCATCTAATATGAGGCAGATCAGCTGAATTGCCTAGAAGGCCTGAGTGATTGGAAACTTAATTGGTAACTTATGTACTGTCTCTGTTCATTATTAGAAGATGGTCTTTTCAGGAAAAAGAGAGAAACACACTTCAATAAAAAGGCCTTCACTTTTATTTGCCAATTGATGGTGTAAAACCTACTGAGGATATGCAGTCCAGGAAACATCTGGTTCTGTCCTTATGACACATTTTGTGAAGTCTGCCAAGATCATTTAAACATAATTATACTAGTTTTAGCAGGACTACTGCCTCTGCAACTCTAATGAGAACAAATATATAGCAATGTTGGCAGACATTTGTGCTTTTCTAAACTTTCTGAACTACAGTGCTTGTGCAAGATCCTAGCTTAGGAATTTATTTGCTGGGTTGCATCATTCAATTTTTGTGTGATACAATAAAAGTATTAATTTTGTCATCATTATTTTTCTTAGGATACTCAAGCTCAGATCAGGCACTCACCACATATTAGAGCATATTGTACATCTGAAATAAAGGGTAAAAATCTGAAGACAAACCAGTGTTCCAGGAGATTAGGGGACAATGTCAATTAAATGTGCTTGTCTTTGACACAGTAACAGATTAATAATTATCAGTTGTTTTTTGGGGAGGATAATTAGGCACATCAGAAAAGATGTGTGTATGAAGGGACCAGGGAAGTGAAAAGCCTCAAATTATGTATATTTATGAGGAGCTCCATATAAGCTTTTTGAACAAATAAGCAGATGGGACAATGCATGGACTAATTAAAGCTTGAACTTCATTCCTGGATAATAAATGAAAAATTATTCACAGAATGAAAATAACTGTTGATTTCTTTAAAGATTTTTTTTTTGTTTGCTGTGATGGCTACTGTCAACCTTGTAAAGAGCTTCATGAACAAATCAAACTGCTGGGTTTTGAAGACAGTCTTGGCAGCAGTCTATGAATAGATGTGCCCAGGACAAAAAGGCCTTTTCTGGGGGGCAAGATGTTATAGTGAGCTGTAGAATAACTGTGACCTTAATGAGAACTTTACCAGCATGAGTGGATGAAAAAGACCAAGTTTTAGAGATGGTTCTGTGGGCATAGCAAAGAGTTTAAATTAAACCTGGCATCCAAGTTATGGGTGTTTGAAACTAGCAGGACAGGAAGAGTCGTTTCAGAATCTGGAGAAGAGGCAGGGAAGAGATGGCTTGAAGAAGAGATACTGCTCTCTGTTTTAGCTGTGCTGAGCTTGAGATGACAGACAAGGGCATATCAGCAAGGCAAGCCTTGATCTTATCCTATAAAGGTAATATTTTGGGGAAGAGAAGTCTGAAATGAAACAGTATATGAGATAGTCAGGTAAAAATGATAAGGGGGTTTGTAGGTGAGATGAAACTGTGAGGGAATCAGAAAGAAAGGTACAAGAACCATTAGAACTGCAGAAAATGTGACCTGTGAGGAAATGATGAAGGAATCAAAATATTTTTTTCCTTTGAAAAGAAAAAAGAAAGTTTTGTTACTGTCTACATAAGCATTAAGGGTGACTCGAAAATGTAGAAAATAAACTGCTCCCCATCACAACTGGGAGAATAACATGTCAGTTTAAGGTGAAGGAGCACAAAAACCTTTGCAATAGTATGGGTAGGAATCTACAAAGACTATGATGTCTCCTTAGCTGGATGTTTTTAGAAACAGATAGATATCTGCCAAGAAAAGCAGGCACCAAATCTAGCTATGGCTGAATTTACCAAGGTAAGATGATTCTAGTGGTTTCTTTCAAGTTGGACAAAATTGAAGGTCTGTGAAAAGTCTAAAAATGGGACACCTTTCATGTACTCTTTGCCCTTTGAAATGTTCATATGCATCCAGTATTATGTGTGTGGGTTTCACTGATATTTAGGATGTTTTCCCATCTAATATGATTTGAAAGGCTAGGCGATACTTATGAACCTCTGTAGTCATTAACCAATAAATATGATTTTTGCCATCAACAGCAGAAGGTCACAGGCTTGGTGGGCACCTGGCAACGTGGGGGCTTGGCTCTGCCTGGGTGGGAGCTGGTTTTAGCTGTGGTAGAAATTGCCTGGTGGACACGTGCTTGATGCTTGCCTACACTGGCTTCACTTTGGGAATGCCTGGGCTAGGGGTGTAGTCACTTAGATTTTTCTATATATTTCTGATTTTTATTATCATCATCATCATCGTCATCATGACTATTATAAATTCTAGTAATATTTTTACTAGATGATTTAGGTAACAGTTAAGCTCATCATAAATGGTTAGTTGCATGTATGTAGTATATTGCCTCTTGCCTGTGAGCATAATCTTTTCATATAAGAATCTGATGCCTTCCTCTGATTAAGAATTGCTCAGTTTATTCAATGCATTATGGTTTTAATTTTGATTGGATGCTTGATGGATAAGATAGAGAGTTTTAGCGCCATATTCCTAAAATAGGATATAAAAATTTGAATATTGAAGAACTGGGACCTGGATATGTATGGTGATTTTCTGTGGCACTCCTCTTTATTCATAAAAAACTTTGTAGCCCAAAATATTGTTGTTAGAAGCCTGTTACATCATGACTGATGTATAAATTGTTGGAGCCTTTACAGTATGAAGAGCCAGAACTCTTTTACAGAGGCCACAATGAATTAAACTGATAAAAGGGAAGAACTTTTCTCAAAAGCCAAGCCTTGAAATCTGGCTACTTGTTAAACATAGAATTTGACTCCCAAGTCTGTACAGATTTTTTCTTAAATCTCTGGGTAATGGGGAAGGAAATGCAGACAGCTGTAAACCCACTGTATCTACTGGAAAAATGACCCAGTCACACTTTCATATTCATTAACGGAGTCCCTGAAAATAGGAATTATGAGAAGATAATCCAATGCCTTGAAGGGATATTAATCCTGTTTTTCTGTTTGTTTTTACCAATATTCTCTTTTCCTCTAATTTTTACAACTTTTTATGTTTCTCCTTTTGTTTGTAAAGATTTATGCCATTTTTTTCAACATGTTCAAAAGCCAGAGAGATTTCTTACACAAAGAATTTAATTAAGCTTTTCCACAAAAACAATTATGTCTTCATCCGCTATTTTTTCATCGTGACTTTTTCAATTAGTTTTCCTTATTTACCTCAGATAGTACAGAGGGGGCTTTGGAAACTGTATTTTTATATAAATTAACTTACTCATACTATTTGCTTTGTTAAAATTAAGAAAAAAACAGGGAAGTGTCAACCTGTTATCTATGAAATAAGGGTGTCTGAAATTTTAATATTTAGCAGACATTGACCACAATCATTATGTTATGTGTTCCTTACTTGGTTTAAATTTTGGCCAGTTATAGCTGTAACCAGAAGCTGAAATGAGCTGCAAGCTGTGAGCTGGTCTGGCACTGTGCATTCACACTTAATTGATTTCACTGTTCAATTCTATCATTGTACTACTTGCAGTTCCTCAGTAACCTCAGCAGAGCTCTAGAAATAACCACATTCACCGACTGACCATTGCTGAAAACACTTAAATGCCAATTATATTTCTGGCTTGTATTTCTTTGTCAAAACATCAAATTCAAAAAGATTTTGTCAGTATTCATCACCTGATCTTAAACTTATGGCTCAATGGTCACTTCAAACTGAATTGGCAATAGTTTCTTACATTCTGACTGATCAAAGAAATAATCCAAGTTGTAGAAAATTGTTCGGAAACCAAAACTCTCTGTGTAAAGATGGTCATCACAACAAGTTTTGTAGGTTTTTTCCAGCTCCACCAAAGATCAGTGTTTTCATTTGTAGGCATAGCATTTTGTTGCATTTTTCTCAAATTCTTGTAATACTAATTTTAGCTTTTTTATTTAATACAATCTGATAAAAATTCACGTGTTATTCTTCATGTACTGCAAGAGGTACTTAAGCACGTGCAGATGATATGGAGTTATTTTGGGTAGCAAAGATGGAGAGCAACTACAAATTCTGCAGAAAGACCTCAGAATGTGGAGTGAATGGGTGATAAGACAGGAGGTGAAATTCCATGTATGCAACCATAATGGGACACAGAGAGAAGGAAGTAATCCTATCTCCACAAGAGTGATGGATTCTGAACTTGCTGTTGTCACTCAGGAATAAGACACTAGAATTTCAATGGCTACTTTTCTGAAAACATCAGCTCAGACCTCAGTGGTGGACAAAATAAGTACTGAATGTCAGGAATTAGTAGAAAAGGATAAAGAGCAACCAAGATAATCTCCTATTGCTTCTGTCTGAGGTTGGTACTATGCAATCCATAACATGCCTAAACACAAAAGGCTGTTTAAACTTTTGATTCCTCCTGTTTCAGGACAGACAGAAAATTGTGATTCAGAGAAGTGTATGTGTTCTGGAGAGGGAAAATGGGTAATGACTCATCACTTTGCCTTATGATACAATGATGAGGGAAACTAGGTGGGAAGCTGTTCAAAACAAAAGGGAGAGCACCCTTTCAAAGCACACCTCAACTGTGGCATTCCTCAGCCAAAGAGGCTGTGATGGAGATGCATCAGTGATGGAAGAAATTTTGGAAGCAGGTCTATGAAGGACTGTATAAATATACTGAAATCCTGCATTAGTGGATGTCTGTTAGCCATTAATCACTGATGGGCACTGTTGAGCTGCTTGCCTTGCTCGACTCTCTTAAGGATCTCATATGGGTGACCATCAGAGGCAGGTTCATCAGGCTGGATAGATCATTGCCCTGTTCCATCTCTTACATTAAAGAATTTGAGTGCTCTGGGTGGAGGCACTATCTGAATATTGTTTGGCAAAGGGTGAGTGGATTTCAGGCATAGTACTGAGGAAGCATTTTATTATTCAATTGACACAATAAAGGGCAACATAACTTTGCCTTTTCCTTTATTCTTAACTTTCTTTTTTTTTTTTATAAATCGTTCTGCTTTTCCTCATTTGCTTGCTTTTAATCTCTGCTTCTCTTTAAATTAGTTTTCCTTTGTACCAAACAATCCTCCAGCCCTAAAGAAAAACAGAGCTAAAAAAAGTAAGCACCCACACTGGTGAATAAACTTTGTGAAGCATTTTCAGCTTTCCTTCTTTGTTCTTGGTTCTCTACTGTGGAGCTGATCTCAGAGTCTATGTTCTCCCAGCTATCAGACAAAATGAGGAGATGCCACAGGGTGAGATTTGAAGGGATTTATGATTATTGTTTAATATTGTTCTCTCCTATTACTATCTACTGAAGAACTGAGTTTGCTGTATATTGTTCATCAGTTGTTTAGAGATCAGGTTAAAAAGTGGTTCTAGAGCAGCAGCACAGTCTGAGCTCCTAGTCCAGCATTGATGGGATGCTGTTTGAGTCAGCCTTGTTTGTGCTGGATCTGTTGTGCTTTCACTGTGTTTTCAGTGTTAAGATAGCAATAACAAACATTTGGAGGGATGAGAGATTTTCTTTTTTATCCAGACAGTGGTGCAAGCCTCTTGTTTTTTTCCAAGATGAAGCTTTTCTAATCAGGTCACCTTGAACTGAACTAACATAAACAATGGGGTATTGATGAATTTTTGGAAGTGCTGTACTCCTTTCTTTTAAGTGGGTGGAAGTGGAGTTGTCCCATGACAAGCTCTGTCGAAAATCCAGTATTTCTTGTTATGCTTTTACTAATCTTTTTAGAAAGCGTTTTAAGTAATATATACATAGCACAAAATTTCCCCCCTTCACTACTCTAAAGTAATCAAAAAAGACTCTGGTAAAAGACAGGGAATGTGTTTGAAATGAGATATGATGTGTTAATTTGGCCTCTACTCCTTTGCCTTGGCATTGGAATAGCAATTCATTGGCAAGTTAAAACATTTCCTTTTAGCCCCTGATGACCCAAACTAGCTTGAGCCCCCAAGCCATCATTCTTTCTTCATTTAGCCTTCCTTCCTTGAGGCTATTGCTACTGGTTTTGTAACAAGCAGGGTCTGGTATCATCAAACCCAGCTGTACACATGCTGAGTGATTGCTGTGACATAACAAATTACATTTCCACAGGCTTTAGTAAAATGCATTTTCATTTATAATGTTACCAGCAAAAAAAAAAAGCCCCAAAACAATCAGCAAGACTTGTTCTTCAGCACTTCCAGTTACAAGGGAGAGGGTTATAAGAAAAAGAAGACAATAAATACCAAGGAAAGATGTATGTTTGTTAGATAATTAATTTCTGAGAAACCAAATATAGCCTTAAGGATATTTTAATCAGATATAGTTAGACATTCCATTCCTAGGTCTTGGCAGTGTTAAGGGATTCTCAGATCTCTATATCTGATTATAATAGCTGAACATCTTTGGCTTTTTTTCTCATTAGATTTGTAGAGTTTATCTGTAGCAGCCTCTACAGAAAATCACAGTGTATAACTTTCTGTCAAACAGAAGGATTGTCATTGATATATATATATATATAATTTTTTTTTTTTTGCTATAAAATTAATGCCGTTGGTAGATCCAAATGAAACCAGAGTCCTGTTGTTCTAAGCACTGAGTAAATGCACAGAATTATAAACTCTGTGGTCTCCTCAGGTATGGTATTTGTGGATGACAACACATTATCAGCAGTAACTGATATGGTTATGCTCCTAAATAGATAAAATCTCCCACTACTCTTAATGTTGAAAAGTTACGCAACATAGCATATATGTTAGTTATCTGTATTTTTGGATGACTGACTTGAATTTGAGAACTGAAAGGAAAGCTATCATTTAAAATGAAAAGACTCAATTTTGGTTTTCTTTCATGATCTGAACTAACAAATCCAAGGAGTATTTTGGCACACTCTAAGTTCTTTCCTGCCGATTTTTTCAGTTGTATTTGCTATACAGAATATGCATTTGAATTTTGGTTTGTGTGATTCTTCACAGGGAGTTCCAAGCAGAACGTAATTGATTCAGGTTTAAAGGATACTTTTCATGCTGTTTCACTTTTAAGAATTGCAGTGTACTGCAAGATGCCACTAAATACAGCAGGAACTTTGAGCTTTATTTATTTATACTATCTGTTAGCTTTCATCTAATTGCAAATCCCACTGGTGTGCAAGAAAATTGGAGGCACTTCATTTCCTTAAAAGGCTCTTTGTTGTATCAAGCCAGAAATGCTACAACCCATTTTTGCTCCCACTCAAATCAGAAAAAAATAACATTTCCCAAGTATTTGCTGTTGAACAAAACTTCAAAATGCTTACAGGTGTTCTTACTGCATTTAGTGAAGAACAATCCTGTTTAATCAGCCAAGTGGGAAGCTTTGCCTGACAATCTGCTGTAAGGAATATCTAGGGCATTCTTAATGGCAGATCCATGTCTGCTGACCCTGGGAACCTCCATTAAATGTTGAGTACAAGTGTTTGGAAATTGCTTTCTTCAAACACTGTGAAATAAAATTGTAAACCAGCAGTATTCTGCCCATTCACATTGCTTTTGATCACAGCAGCAGAGTGAAAGTATTTATGACCATACAGATTTTTTCCAGTTCATACAATTTTTCCCTCAAATAATAGAATATCTTTCCCTGAAATAAAAGAAATAACAATGTGAATAGTCTGGAAAACTTCAGACAAAACCTGAGATTCTTTACTGAACAACCTGAACAAATAAAAAGGTAATAAAATGGATGATACAATATGTCTAGGGGAGCTGGTCTGTGTTATTTTCTCCTAAGATGCCAGAGGACATAGTGGAAGCACCAAGATCATGAGGGATGGAGGAACATAGTTCACACCTCTTCCAGGGTGTGGAAAGCAGGACCTGAGGGTCCCACCATTCAGACATAGGAGACAGCCCAGGGAAAAGAGTTTTCATTTACCTTTCCACAGAGCTTCCTTCTTCCATGGGCAGCTGCTGTGACATTGCGTATGCTTTGGTATCATGTAACACTCTCCCAGTAGCTGATGCTGATGAATATGTATCAAAATAATTTTTGTTGTTGTTGTTGTTGTTACATGGTTTATCATGCTATAACCAGAAACTGCCAATTGTCTACCATGTTGAGTGACTGCTTTCTATTGTCCCAGGCATATACACTTTGGGATGAATGTGTTTCTTCTTTGTGCTAGTTATTCACTTTTACTCAAAATGAACAGCTTTGGGGAGACTTTCTCTCAGAAAAATCCTTAACTTTTGAATTAGTTTTTATTTCCTGGTTGAGGTTGCTGTGTCTTTGGGACATAATACACAGCCTATTTTTGTGAAAACTCAGGGATGTTGGCAGGCATGGAGACTTTGGGTTGCAGTTGGATGAAGGTTATTTTTTTCTCAGCATAATTCAAGTACTTTTTTCCATTTTTCAACTGAGCCCTATTATCAATGCCTTCATTTTGATAGTACAAGGAAATTATTATTACAATAAAGAAGATAGCATTACCCATGTAGCTCCTGCATATTTCTTCCTTTACTCACTATTGTCTTTTTAATTTTTAATTAGAATCTCTATCCCCCGCTGACAAACCCGATTGAAATCTGACATTTTTATGCAAAATATTTCATTAACAGTTTTGTCGTGCTACAACTATTTTTAAAATTTTAGCCTTTGAATTCTTTGTAAACATATGGCTGATGGAAGAACAAACAGTGAAGGGCCTTATTTTGTTTATGCAGCAGGATCAGAACATACACCAATCCCCCCACCAGCCCTCAGTCCTGTCAAAAAAACTGTTCCAATGTGAGCCTCTTTCTCCATGGGCCCACAGGTCCTGCCATGATCCTGCTCCAGCATGGGCTTCCCATGGGGTCACAGCCTCCTCTCGATATCCCCTTGCTCTGGGATGGGGCCCTCCAGGACCTGTAGGTGGATTTCTACTCCCCTGTGGTCTTCCACTGGCTCCAGGGGAATCTCAGCTCCAGCATCTGGAGCACCTCCTCCCTCTCCTTTCTCACCCACCTTGGTGTCTGCAGGGCTGTTGCTCTCATGTGTTTTCACTGCTCTCTTCTCTGGCCACAATTACTTTTGAGCAAAACCTTTTTTTCTTGATTAAATATTACATCTCAGAGCCACCTTCACTGTTGGGCTCTGCATTAGAGCCAGCTGGCATTGCCTCTGTTGGACACGAGGGAAGCTTCTAGTAGCTTCTTAGAGAAGACACATCTGTAGCCCCTTTACTACCAGAATCTTGCCATGAAAACCCAATCCAACTGAAATTAGTATCACCAAGTGACCCTATTTCCATTTTCCTGCAGTGCTACTACTTCCAGATTTTGTTCAATATGGAATATAACCTTGCTCATACCCTGAACTGACAATCTCACAATGGAGGCTGATGTATACATACAAGAATGCAAAACCCAACTCATAGTAGAAAATAGCTGTGCACTTTTAAATGGTCTGCCTGCAATAAATGGATTTGTTTTACTTTGCCAGCAAAGCTCACAGCTGTTTGGGAAATGGTGGGATCTCTTTAGTTTGGGGATCACTATGGGATAGAGCACAAAATAGAGGCTTAAAGTTTGACAGCAGTGAGTTCGTTTCAACACAGATTCTTAACAGATTTTTGGTAGTGCTTATAGGAAACTTCTGAAACACAAAAAATGACACTTGCTAAATTCTCAAATGACACCAAGATACACAAAAACTGTAGAACAGTGGGCTGGGCTTCCTTTCAAGTCAAGAAAGACATAGGTAGCTCCTTATATTCTCATTGCTCTAGTCTGGCCTGAGTTAAACTAGCAACAAAGCAGAAGTGCAGACTGTGAGGAGGGTGCTTTAGTGTCTGAGTAAAATCATCAAAGTAACTCAATTCAGAAGGGTTTGCAGAATGTGTGTTTGTGTATGTGTGTCTTGGTTACTTGTTTTTATTACTCAGTAACAAACACTCACTAGTTTTTAATTTATTTTCTCTTTTGTCTTTGCCTACTACTGCTTCTATAGCCACTTTCAAGTTGTTAAGCACCATTTTGCTCTGTAGCAATTCCAGATTATAAAGACTGGGTCTAAACAATACCATCTAGTTCTTTCCTAACAGGCAATTGAACACAGTGTAGGAGCAACTGAGGAAAATATCACTTGAACTGGACTTGTAGCTTTTATTGCTGCTATCAAATGATCTGACAGGAAGCGCATGGCTGGAAAAATGCTTACAATATGTCACACAGCTTGTTAAGATGCTGACTCTCTCCCTTCCTACAAAATCCCCCTTGACAGGTACATTTACCTTATTGTGTTCACTGTCAGTCTTAGAGAGTGAAAAGGCAGAGAGTGAGTGAGATTTTGGTCACATAAATATGTTGTCTGTGCCTAAATAAAGGGGTAAATGAACCCTCATTACAGACAGTCAAACTCTTTATAAGAAAACTCATTACTGATTCGTCTTTTTTGTTGTTGTTAAAGTCTATTTAATTTATGTGCTTTTTTTAGTGGATTTAAGATATGCTCCAAGCAAAACAATAAGGTTCATACAAGGGTTTGCACTAATTTAGACAAATCACTTTTTAAAAGTGACTTAGATGTTGGCCTACTTTGAGAATTTACTATTAAATTACTATTAAACTACTAAATAGCATGGACAATTCCACCACCACTTGGTAAGCTTGCTATAGGGCTCCTAGTGCTAGATCAGTGCCACAGAAATGCTGTCTGAGTCATAAGAACTTCACAGCTGGCTAGAATTCATTTTAGAAATTGCAAAGGTCTAATTCTACGAAAGTAGGAGTTATGCCAAGTAACCTCTCTATCCACTCATCCCCAAAAAGGCCAGCACAAAACTGAAGTCTAGGTGAGCTCTATATCCTGTGTTTTAAACTTCTTGGCAGTTATAAAATCATATCTATATATAAATACATATATGTATGTGTGTGTGTGTGTGTGTGTGTGTGTGTGTGTGTGCTCTATCCAAATTCCACTTGTACTGCTGGGTGATGTAGTAACACAAGAACTCAATATTAATGATTAGGGATGAGCAGACAGAGTAGAGCAACTAATGGACTGCTAGTTTGCTAATATCTACCCTGGCTTAGTTTGAAGAGCTGTCTTAGGGCTAATATCCCCAAAAAAATGAAAACTTAAATTAGTCTATATAAGAAAGTTGTGTAAGGCAGTGGAATATATTACCATCCAAAGTAGAGGGGAAAAAGCAAATATTTTTATTATATATTAATTTAAAAATCTGTGAATCTTGATTCAAACTTAATATTCTTTATGTCTCAGGTTTTGTAACTTTACATAATTTCAGCCTAAATTCTGACTTATGTAAGAGACCAGAGTTATTAATATTTCCTGTTATTTCTACTCCTCAAACTTTATGACTGGATTTCTCCAAGGCAATTCTTCATTCCCACTCCTATCTTCCTCTTCATTTTGAAAGGATCAGTTCAGGGAATTGGCTGAAAGATAGAAAAACAGACACATAAAAATTGTTTGACTGACGGTATTCATTGTAAAAGATTTTTTTTCCTGGAGGAAATATGAAGGTGAATCAGGAAATGGATGGCATTTTCAGATCACATGAATCAGTACCCAAGAATTCATCATTTTCACCAAATATCTAACTACTTTTAGTGCCTTGAAGTTAGATGGACCTTATTTAGAACTCACATTGTAACTTCTTTCACTGGCTTATCTGTTAGAGACTTCAATGGAAAGAAAGCAGCAATTAATAATGATCAGATTTATAAATGTAAGTGAATATTTATTTATACAGCTGTGTTGCAAATATCTTATGCATTCATGAAAATAAACCTTTTTGTTTATAAGGAGCCTTAACAATAGAAATGCCACCAGAAATATTACTTTATTTTCTTTTGATCACAAATAGTAAATATAAACTCATCAGAAGAACGTATAGTTCTCAAAAGCCAAGTTTTAGACTCTCACCTAGCTTTTCCTAATTCATAGATATTTTGGAGACCAGTCTGCTTAACCTTTAAATACAGAAGATAGAGTGAGACAGTAACTTAACGGAAAACAACAAAGTTTGTAACTATTGACATTTACTTCCCTATTATTTAAATGAAGAAGCGCAATGGTGTCTTTTATTAAGACAACTAAAGTGATGCTCAGTCTGACCTTGCCCTGTGTCTGCTACTGGGCATACACAGCTACAGCCTTTCCTGGCCTGCTTTTTAACAGTGTTCTTCCCTACGAGACCTGTCTGAGGATGAGGATGGCAAACTTAAATCCTGTGGGTCATCTGCTTTCCTGGGATGAAGACGTCATTCCTGTTTTTACCCACAACAACATCACAAGTCCCAAGTATTTAAATATGGCAGACTTGTGATGATCCAGCCTTGTAAGATGATGTTGCTTAATGCAGGTGGGAATGCTAAGGGCTCGCTCAACTCAAATGCAGCAAGGAAAATACTCTCTTGAATCTCAGTGGGAAAGAAGAAAGAAACAGTAATGTAGATCTGATGATCAGTTATTTCAACAATGTTGTATAAGTCAGGAAAATTCAAGATACCAGGCTGCACAAACTCTCTGTTCTTAGGCATTGATTCAAGAAATGGTGCTTGTTTGTATGGACCCTTCTCCTGCCTGGTCTGCTCTGGACAGGCTCTGGTCACCAGTAGGGTTTCTCCTCAGTAATAAATGATGTGGTTAGAAAATACAAAAGTAGGCAATTAACTGTAAGACTTCAAAGTTTTCCTCTGTCTGTTTCTCATGAATAAAACAAAAATGACTAATGTTTTCAATGGTCTAGAAAAAGAAACATGCAGTGGTAATGAAGACTTTGAACTCTGTGACCATGAAGCAAGCAAAGTCCTTTCCCTGTGATGGAAGCATAACTCAAGGTTCAGTTTTACTGAAACAAACACCTTCTTCCTTTTCTATTTTTTTTTTCTTTTTAACCCAACAAGCTTTCAATTTACTGCATCTTTGTTTTTCTAAATGGTGAAAGATATGCTTACTATCCAAGGTGCTTTTGATGGGTGATGTGAAGACAGGCCTTCCCTTATACTGTGACTTTCCCACCTAAACAGATGGAAATCCACCCCCTTCCCTGCTTTCTAACACTCCTTATATCCTGCCACCACAGGAATGAGTTGAATTCTGGCTTCCCACCAAACTGGCCAAAAGCCTGAAGGTGCTGTGCAGCCTTTCCCCTTCCAACTGCAGTACTTTTACTGCTTCCACATGCTGCCATCTCTTAATATGCTGGGCTCTGTTTTGTTGGAAGGAGAGATCAAAAATAAGTAACAGTGGGAAATAGAATGTCAGGAAAATAGGAGGCAGAGGAGGAGGACGAGCTCCATACTGGAAGAAAAGCTGGATGCGGTAGACTTGGTCTTCTGAGAGGTTTCTTTATTTTTTCCATCCTTAAATCAGACAGCATAGCTGTCTGCTGCTTTCTCCCTTGCCCTTAGCATCATATTCCTAGATTGTATTAGAATATCCTTATTTATTTTGGATATAGTAACTCACTGAGGCTTAGCCTAGGATTGAGACACCATTGTGCAACTTGTGAAGAAACAAAAAACCCTCAGCACCTACTTGCAACGGTACTTCTGGGGATTGCATCACCTAAAATTACTGGGCTCACTCACTCAACTTATCTGGTTTAACTCTGTACTTAGACATAGCACAGAGTTACATGTGACATTAAAAACATTGCATTTTGTACCTTTATTTCAAACATGGTTAATCTCACAGGCAGTTTCAGACATTTTTTGCCCTTGAGCTTTTAAAATAAAATTAAGTAAAATTAAGCATTGACATCATGATAGTTCTTCCATGAAACTGGAACAGAACTATAAAGTGCATCACTTGAATGCTCTGCGGGTGATGCAGAGTCAATATGATTCCAGTGGAATTTTCCTTAGAATGTACTGTATGTCATTAACACAGTATGATATAAAGATATAAATGTGGTGAGTTTTGGGGTTTTGTTTATTTTTTACTTATATGCCTATTGTTTTGTAGCCAACCTGCAGAGGAATTTTTAGAGGCTAAAATGTACATCATGCAAGGGGCTAGAATTTTGATGGAGTTTCTTTTGCTGGCAGTTGGTTTTGGATACACAGTGCTCACTTTTCACAGAGAAAGTAGGTTTTTTTTTTTACACAGCAGTTGGAAAAAACAAATATATCTCCTCTTTAAAAAGAAAGTCTAAATGTATTGTAATAGGTGGAAGTACATAAAAAGTGTAAGACTTGCTGACTGGAAGAGATATGTCTTAATAACACTCCAGATAATTAACAGTGCAGATGTGTGAATCATCTTATATCTGCACTTACTTTGATGGCAACTTTTAGATGGAAAATGAATTCTTGTATTTTCTGTACAAGTATTTTCTGGATCAGAAGGAAATCACATGAGAAAGTGACCCCAGGCATTACAGTAATCACAGTAGTGGCTTCTCAAACTCTATTGTTATAAATAAGGAAACATCCTTGACTGTCAGGGTTACATGACTTTATGAAAAAAAAAAAAAAAAGCTTGGCCTTTAGTATTTGGGTTGCTTTTTTTAATACCAACAAGTAATCAGAAAGAATGTTCCAAATTCCAGGACTTCATTTTAATGATAATTTCAAACTTTTGTTAATGTTTTGTTACTTGAAGGTTTTTTTTTATAACCTAGCCAAAGTAAAATTCTCCCTTGAGTTGGAAGTTTAAGGCAATTTGGATTTGCAACACTTGGCTTGCTGATAAGTTTTGATGCTAGTCGTTTTAATTAGCTAATTTTTATAGGATTACTCTAGCATGGATGAAATCCATGGTTTTGTTTGTTTTAATAAACTCTTACTGCTTTTAGTCTTCTACATGGAGGTCTTGCTGCGAACAACAAGTCAGTTTCTGCTGCAGTTTATAGTAGAAATGCACAAATGCTGTCATACAGAAAAAAAATCCAAACAAAACTCTGATGGAATTAATTACAATGCACACATGAACAAAAATAACCTCCTGTTTTAATACAGGTGAGCTGACAAAACACAAAAGCATGCTCGGAAAAGCCGGTGAGGGCAGAAGTGTGAACGCACGTACCTGGGGGAGATGCCTGCGCGCCCCGGCTGCAGCCCCGCAGTGCCACGTCTCACCGTCCCACGCACGCCCCGGGACCTTTATAGGGGACTCTTCCAGGGCCTGGAAATGAACTTTTGGGGCTGACACGTCGATCGTGCCACAGGGAGGGGGAGGGACTGGGGTTGGGGCGGAGAGGGACTCGCCGGAGGCTCTTACGTGGCGGCAGCAATGTCAGCGCCGCGCTGCCCCGCGCAGGGGGCCGGGGCTCCTGTTGCCTGCGCGGTTCCCGCCGGACCCCGGGGCCGGGACCCTGGGGCTGGGACCCTGTGGCTGGCTGCGGCATGGCGTGAGAGGGCTGCGGAGAGCCGGCGGGGCTTGGCAGCTCCCGGGGCGCTCCCGTGCCCCTCCCGTCCCCCTTCCGTCCCGGGGTGGTCGCTGGCGCCCAGTTTTCCTTCACCTTTCCTATCTGCTGCTCCCCGGTTTTGNCCTTCCCCTTTCCTATCTGCTGCTCCCCGGTTTTGACCCATCCCCCCGAGCCCGGAGCCCCGAGCAGAGGCCGGGAGCCGCTGTGGACCCGGCCCCGGCGGCGTTGCCCGTGTCCCACCGTCTCCCCTCCCCTCTGCTGTCGCTTGCTGCAGCTCGCCGGGATGTGTTGTGCTTAGCTGTACTGGCGCTGAGGCGCCTCTGCTCAGATCTGATGGCAAAGGAGCAGCCTCAGGTCATGTTTTCATGAGCTGCGGTGATTAAGGAATAAAAGGAAATAAAAATAAAAAAAACA
>VXBR01007193.1:211882-417514 GCA_013400215.1 Cisticola juncidis | reverse complement strand
GGCGCAGGGCGCCGGCAGGGGGAGCCGGCAGCGAGGCGGAGCGCCGCTGCTGCCGGGCTCCGGTGCCGGGAGCGCTGCCGGCGCTCCGAGCCCGGCTAGGGCACTGCCCGGCCCCACCCCCGAAAGTCCAGCGAGCCTTTCAGAACGGGCCACCGTTCTCCCTGAAGACGGTGCTGTTTGCTCGGGACCAGAAAAGACAGACGGACAGGGAGCCGCATCTCCAGAAGGGCCGGAACCCGGACCGCGGTGCTTCGTGCAGCGGGACCCCTCCGCCGCTCCTGCCCTCGGGGTCGCGCCCCCGGGAGCGCCTTCTCGCCCAGGAGAGTGAGTGAGGTGCGTTGCTGTCGCTGAGCCCCGGCTGCAGAGGGGCAGCCGCTGGCTCCAGAACGTTTCGGAGGGTCTTGTCACACTTCAGCAAGTGAAGTTTGCTCAGGCTCATCTTCTGGTGAGAGTAGAAGTGGCGTGAAAGGCACTGGCAGTGGTCTGAGAAACGTGGGTTTTCAGTGACATGTTCGCACGGTATGGTTTGAAACCCCGATGTGCTTTTATTCTCGCTGTTTGATTGAACTGGACTGTCTGTGGTCTGTGGCATGACTGTATTTCGGCACTTTCTGAATCGGAGAGAGAGTTACCATTCTGCCACGATAGAGATGGAAACACCTCAGTGAGTTGTATACATCTATTGTTCTGTGAGGATTGCTTACCGGATAAAAGACAACTATTAGGGTTTGTTTTATCATTCCAGATGCTGAGTGTGCATTGTAGATTGACACAACCGTAATCTGCCCGGGATTATTCCTGGAGGGGAGCTGTTAGTGCATCTGCTCCTTCAGCAACCTGGACTATGGGCATGAGAGGTCTGTGTGTGCAGGCTCACACAGCCTTGTGAAGATGGTTAGAATTCTCAAGATTACAGCTGTGAAAAACATCCTAAAACTAAAACATGTTGTTAAAGTTATAGTGATAGCATGTTCCATGAGCTCTAATGTAGAGCATTTGGAAGTCTTGCCTTCTGAAAGCTGACTAACTACTCTTTGTTTGAATTTTGGTGTAAAAGCCCGATGTGATGCTAGCCCAGCTAGTGAGGTAAAGTAGATTTCTTTTCATAGTGGAAATTGCACTCAAATCTTACTTCTAGAAGTTTGAGTATCTCTTGGTTATATAAGGCTGACTCAGTTTAGTAAAGTTTGACTTAGAATTGTTGAATTTGTATTTATCATATATATAGCACATAGTCAATCAAAAGTGTATTGCTGCTGCCATGAAAGGCTGAGCTATGGCCTTGGGTACTTTGCTTAGCATAGTGAAAGATGTTGGTAGATTTCTGGATTTTGTGCTGTGTACCTTTCTCTCTAGCGGGTACCAATAACATAACTTTATTACATTTGCTAATGAATTCATCTCATTTCCTCATTTTAATGCTGAACAGCTGTGAGGAGTCCTGCTGAGAGCTAAGGTTTTGCTCTGGAGTGTGGCAGTTTACTTCTCTGTTCGAGAGGTTGTTTTGAACTAAGTAGTGTAAACACTAGCTTCGGAGTTGTGCTGCTTATTCCTTGGGCTGTTGTAACAGATTTGTTTTGGTTGACAAAGCTGAAGGCATTAATATCTGAAGTGTCTAATTTCTTTTAATTTTTAACTAGTGCTGTTTTCATAAAATACTTACAGGTAGTAGGAGTGCCTGTGCACTTTGTAATGATCCATAAACATGGTTGTAGCAGGTTTGTTGTACTAATTTCCTGCTGGGCAGAAATGCAGAGGGTGGTAACTGTGTATCGCTGCTGTTTTCAGAAGAAAGAGTTGTGTGGTCGTTTGTTTTCCACTTTCTTTTCCCCCAGCTACTTAGGGAACCCACGTGGATTCTGACTTCTGTTGATACAGTCTTGTACAAATACAGGATTTTCAGTGAATGAAGTTCATTACTTTTCAGGGAGTAGCTGTACACTACAATCTATGAACTGCAGAAATACAGTGTAGTTCTCCTGCAAATTTTGGCTTTTGCGTTAGAGGTTGCATGCAGGAATTCAGCCAAGGGAGCAGCTGAGCTCCTGGGGTGAGCAGGAGCAGCGAGACTCGTTTCTGCCCTCTGGTCTGCAGCAGCTTTATCGGCAGTGTTGGCTGGGTCTGATTTCTGTGCTGTGGGACACGTAAGTGGATTGCTGATACTACTATCAGTTGATAGTAGGTGTGTACTACCAGTACTCTCTGTTGATAGTGGGGAGGAGGGTGTGTGAAATCTGATCCTGTGCTACTTCATGTAAAGCAGTACACAGTAATTGGTTAGTGTGGTGTGATAATGGACTTCTGAATAGCAGTGAAATATGATTTAGCTTTAGAGTAAACATCTGGTTTATAAAATTTTGATATGCTCTTGATCTTTGGTAATGTATGTTCTGAAGTTACTATGGCTCCTGAGATGAATTGCTATTGCTGCGGCCGTAATTATAAGAAGCAGCACTGAGGAGCTTCTCCTTTTCTGTAACATCGTTTTGCGGAAGTGTTTAATGAGCATTCTTGTCAATGCAGAGTTCTCCAAATTATTGCTAATCAGTCTGTTTCTCTTTATTTTCATCCTTTTATCCATTCTGGCAAGTGTATGCATTCCGATTTGGAAACTGTGTTATGTTACAGCCTATATATTCGTTCTCTCCTAATGTGTTTTGCAAAGCTGTAGCTGCTTCAAAAGAACAAGTTCTTGAGGTTTTCTGTTTTGTTATTTTGTTCTGTTTTTGTCAAATACCATAAGCATTTTTCAAACTGACCCTTTTGAGGTATGTTTGCCAACTATTGGCAGTAGGGTAGGCTGGATTTAATTTCCAGGCTGCAGCATTGCAGCTGTGACCCGTGAAAGGCAGGTGGCACTCTGCTATCTGCAGTTCTTACAGACACCTGGGGAATGCCACAGCCTGACCTGTGAGCTTCAGATATGGTTTGCTGTTAAATCTGTTGTTGCCAAAACTGAAAATTGTTTAAAAAGAAAAAAAAAAGTTTGGGGCTTTTATTTTAGAGTTCTTTATAAATGTGTCCTATGATTTATTTAAGAAATTTGCCAGTTTGCATTTAACTACAGCACATTTGGTTAACATTTGTCAGGAAGGTAGCAAATGTAAACCAAGTTAATGATCCCCAAAGTGCAGTCTAATTAGCATCCTCATGATTTTTTTTTTTTGCTAGAATATATATTCCAAAGTATGAAGCATGCAAATCTTTTGTCATTTAGTGGATTTGTTCATGCGTCTATTCTCAAATTTGTGTTTTCCCTGGGGAACTTTGATGCAATCCAGTTGTCTGCTGTGTAGTATGAACTCTTTATCTCCATACATAAATATATTAATAAAGTTAATCTCTGTTTGGGAAGATTGATTTTGGAAGAAATTTCCTAGTGTCCCAGTATATATTATTAGAAAGTCAGAGAACTCACAAAAAGCTGTTTGTCAGTGATAGTAGCAGAAAACTGGGGTTGATATATAGTCTGCACTGAGGCCTTTGCAGTGAAACTCTTGAGTTTAACTCAGCTGTTGAAACTTATCTTTTCAAATATTATCTTTTCTTTGCCAACAGTTTCAATTACCTGTTCAGAAAGTTTAAATGCTGTGTAGCATTTTAGCTGTGATATCATTTCCAGACTTATCTCAAATTAACTTATCTATGTTATGAAATTTCTTGCATGATAGCCAGATAATACAGCTTTTCATTCCTTTTCCATTTGTTCTTTTTAAAATCAGGGTCTATCCCTGAGCTCCAGTATACCTTAGTATTGTTGGATCTTAATTTCTGACAGAACTGGTCAGTCTTCTCATGGTTACCAACCTCAGTAATGCAGATTAGTTTCATTTAGGGGATGTTGATTGAGTGGCTCTGAATCTTTGGTATATGATATTCTCATTTTTTAATCCCTCGCTAGATGAATAGCAACATGCATTCATTTTGCAGTATTTGTTTGGTTTAGGAGAAGCTCAGAGAAATTATAATTGAAAATACTGAAATGCAGCCTTTTACTTTTCTCTCTGTAATACTGGGATGTGTTCTTAGAGATCACTAAATACATGTGATGAATGAATTAGAGAATGTGTGATGGCTGCAGGATTGGCTTATAATGTGAATTGGGTCGGCTGAAGAAGTGGGCTGTACTGTGAATTGTACTGATTTTCCCACTTCTTTTTCCCACCTCTCTCCAAATTTCAAAATTGAGCTGCTGTCTTTGGTGCTGTTGTCCTTCTCTGAATTGCTAGTCTAGGAAACCCAGAATGCTACTCAAATGGGCTTTCTTGTTAGACTTAGGTTAAATTGAGAATCAGGAAAGCTTAATGTAAAGTTAATTATAAGGCCTCTGTAGCTAGGGAGAGTATACTTCAATAATTTTGGACCCTGCTTTTCTGCCCCACAGGAATCTTATACTGCTGAATCAGTCATTTCTGTTACTGGTGAACTTTACAGACAAAGGCATGAGAATAAGTACTTGTTTATAATTTTAGAAGTTATTGTGCAGTTGTTCTTCACTGTGTTTTCTTCAGCATACAGTCTCTTCAGGAGTTGCCTTTTTCTTTCACTGTTTTTACATGTTTTTTCACCATCTGTGTCATTTCAGGGACCTGCTTTTACTGGAAACCCACTAACATTTGCATTGGCAAACCCCCCTAGTTATGAAGGGCACCCTGGCTGAAGTGACCTTGTTGGGGAGAAAATGCAAGGGATGAAACCATTTCTGTTGACCTCGTTCAATAGTGAAATCACCTTTTACTTGAGGAAAAATTCCTAGCCTTGCCAATTGTAGGATGACAGGTCGTGTATTGCTTTGTGTCTCTCAATGTCTGGCAGAGTTTTAGGGCTTCTTTACTAAGTCCTAGTCAAAGCTGAAGACTGAAAAGAAATTATGCACAATCATTGGGCTGTTAACGTTGCTTAACATGAGTTCAATTGCTGATGGTCTCTTCTCTTGATGGTCGTGCTTGCTTTCTTAGTCTGAACTTGCAGGAAGGATACATGGTTGTTTTCTTAGTTTTTGTCATATAAACTGTGTATATGTAGTCCAAATTTTAGCTGCTTCTCATGGTCCAATGCATGCTTTTCCTTGTTGCTTTTTAAACCTAAACAATGATACTGAAATATCTAGGAGACAGTATGTAGACAAAATTGTTACTAGTGTCATTGTTACAGGTGTTGCATTACCCAGTGCTGCAAAACGGGACTCCTAGCTTAGCCAAAAGATGGGATTTCAGCTTTGGATAGTTTTCTGATAGTGCTCTTCAAGGTGTATCAGCCTGGGGTAGTCCAAGAGCCTGATGACTCTTATGATCCTGATCAGTAGCTGTGAAGCCGATGCTAAAGATGATGTTGATACTATTGTTGTGCTTCATTTTCTGACCCTGTAAATCCATGTCCTGACTCTCACTTGATAAAATACTTCAGAAAAACCCAATCAATCAGAAAGCCCTCTTAATTCCAGTCCATTATTAACAACTTTTCTTTGTGACCTTTGTGATTCCCAAAGGCAGGCAGATATAGATGCAGAATGCTGTGCCATCAGAGAGTTAGAGTGCTGTTGTAGTTTGTTGTCCACTTTGGGAATTCTGGGACTGTGTCAGTCCATTGCCTACGGGGTCCTTTTAGTTGTGCTAGTGTAACTATTCGTGTGGAATCAGTGTAAACACTGTTAGGGAACTGATCATCTTAAGACTTTGCCTTTGAGGTACCCATGGCTGCTGATCCCAGGCTCCACAGGCACTGATTCCAGTGTAACTGTGCAATGATTTTTGTCAGGTGGGGAAGGAGGGGAGAGGAGGATTGTGTGTACAGCATAAAATTCTGATTGGTCCCTCAAATAACAGTGAAATGTGGAGGATTTTGCCTTGGTGTTTTAGAGTGTAACCAGACAGCTTTTTCTTATGTCAGCTTGATAAGAGGCAGCAAGCTCTCTTGTGGAGGCTGCAAACAGGCAGAGGCACAGCTGTATGCCTGTCTTCACCAGCAGTCTAAACTCACCTTCTGAGGAGTGAGGTACCTTAGAGGCAATGCCTCATTGCACTGCCCTTGAGTGTGTCAGAAGTGGGGAAATTCAGGGGATTAATCGGTTAAATACAGAAATTCAGTCTTCCAGACCTTACTCTGCTGAAAAATGATAATGGATTCTGATACATGCTGTTGGGGTTGACAGTAGAAAGCCACAAACCCCTTCTACATTTTTGTGCTAGGAGCATGAGTTCATGTGTTCTAGAGACATGTGAGAGGTGAAGTTGATGTTTGTGGGAAGAAAAACTTCTCTTGATGTATATGGGTAGAAGTCTGAAAATGCTGCAACCCTGGGCTCTGGAGACTTGTCTAGATGATGTAATTCTGTTGTAAGGCTTGGTCAGAGTTTACAGACTTTCTTGAATTGTCCAAGAAAGCTGCTGGATTTTCCAGTTTATCTTCTGTTGTTTTCCTAAGTGCATAGTGTCAAACCCTTTACCTAAGCATTAGCTAAATCTTTAATATAGAAACAACCCAGTGAAGCCTAGGCATCATCCTTTAATGGCTGGTTACAAATAAAAAAAGTGTAATTACCAACAACTGCAAAAAGAGGTCTAGGCTCTAGAGCTAAATTGCTGTTCTTCTTGCCATTGTTGTCTATTGTTTTAAGTTAAATTAATGGTCTGAGTGGAGGAACTTGATTTTTTTATTCCAGTATTCTTTCTTTACATGAGTTTGCAAGTAGCTTTGATTAGAAAATTCCATTTTTGCTCACTTATCTGTAACTGTTATGGGAGATTGTTTTGCAAATTTATTTAATCTGAAGGCCAACGAGATCAGTATTGAATTTTGAAGAAAAATAATCTTGAACTAGAGGTAAACACTTAATTCTGATATTTAACTTGAGTTTTTCTATTTTTCTCTCGAACCCACAATCATAAAGTGCTCTTAAAATAACTTGAGCAAACATGTTATTTTTCTTAGAGTACCCCTATGAACTCATTGCTGGCAATGGCTGTCTGCCTGTTGGGAAAAGGACACATAAGTCTTTTTATGGGATGATTGTTGACAAAACTTGTCCTTCAGCTTCACTTGTAGAGCTGTTGTGTTGTAATTCTTTCTTTTTACCAGAAGGCTAAAAAAACATCTAGTTTGCTGTGGAGGCATAACACTAATATTTTAAGAAGAGGATATACAAGGCTTGTTTAACTGAATATATAGGAGCCTCCATTTGTTTGTGAAGAACAATTGATGTGCTTAACTTGCCTTTCAGATTTACTGTGAATTCTGTATAAACCAGACCTGATTTATAATGGCATGTGTTCCCCGCTACTCATCAACCTTAATCTTTTTTATAAGCCCCAAATTTTTATCAGTGCCAACACTGAAAATTTTGGAAGTGGAATCCAAATAAGTGGAGTAGTTGACACCAGGCCCGCTCCCAGCTCTGTGCATGCACTGGCACCTTCCAAGATTTATCTGTAGCTGTAGAGCTAGTCTAGAGAACCTGATTACTGATGAAACCTGAGGATATAGAGATTTCTGGTTTTAACTAGAAGCTTTAGTTTGCTTCTTGCCAAGCTGCATCTTGCTTGTCCTCTCTTGCTCCTTTCTACATTGGGAAAAGTGTTGCCTTATGACATCTGAGTACCTTGTCTCCTTCTTGAGCATTTGGGGATTAAAATGTTCCCAGCCTTACAAGAAATTTCACACGTGTTGAATGTTCTTGCTTCCACATAAAACCTTATTTTATACAAATCAATCTTGATTTCAAGAATAATATTTCTGTGTTTGTATTAATACCTTTAGATAGTTGGTAATTGGAATTATCAGTCTTTGAAAAAAACTGTCTGTTCCTGAATATCATTCGTGTTGTTTTTTAGGTGCTTCTAATGTCACCTTTCATCCCAAAATATTAAGAAGAGAAAAAACCTAGAACCTTTGGCCTTATAACAGCATCTGGGTTTACTTCCATAATTGTATTACTTATCATAAAAACATCAGGGTTGTGTGGACTGGAGTGCTCATAGGAGCCTTACTTTACACAGGAGCCTGACTGAGTGGTAAGGATTTGAGTTAACAAGAATTAGTATTATATTGTTCAGGTTTATGTGTCATACTGTGACCGAAAGGAGTTTGGAATTGCTCTGTCAGGCAGCTGATAGGGGAGAAAGTGATAAGCAGAAGATAATCTCTTCAGTTTCAGCAATGGCAACTGATATACAAACTAGTAGTTTCTTTTTCTGAAATATTTCATTTGGCTTCTTTTTGCCACTAGTTTCCAAGATTCACCATTTAAACAGCATTTAGGCTTATAACTGTAGTCTTTATGTTGCAAAATGTGGAATATGTAAGATTTTAAGAAAGAATGTTCATTGATGTTTTGTCTTTGTTTTAAGGCTAATCAACAAGAAGGGAGATTTAATCCATGAAACAGAGAGCAGCTAACAAGCAAACTCTAAGTGATGTCTAGGTGCTAGAAGAACAAATTACTTGTTGGTAGAATTGCCTTGTTAAGGTTTAGGGCTGGACATGCTTCAGTGATCTCAGACCCAGGGGGAGGTTAACAAAGCTTGGGAAGAAGGATGTCCACCATTGACAGTGAACACACAGAATGCAGAATTTAAGGGTCACGAAGACATCTGGCAGTCTCCCAAGACAATGAAGAAACTAACAAAGCAAAGTCAGCAACTGTGCTGAAACCAGCTCTGTCTGGGTAAAAGGTAATTCCGGCAGGGGCAGATTGCGGCCACCAACTCACAGACCACTGACCCAAGAAAGTTTGGAGTCCATAGAAGAGAAACACTGACCATGGGGCTTATTAGCATGGGAAGCAAGAGACTCATTTACCAATAGATAGAATACTAATTAATAGGAGAACTACGTAACTTGTAGCCAATGAACACTAATTCTTTTGTTTGCTAAAATGTATAAATAGTAAAAAGTTTCGTTAGCTGGCATGCTTGATTTGTGTAGTATCACTGAGCACGCAGGCTTGTGCAACTCTGAAATAAATGAGCAATATCTCCCTTGAGTGTGTAATTATTGGCTTGTTGCACACTGGGTAATGAATCCAGTTTTTCTGAACACTTACATGTTGGTCCCAGGAACTCATCAACAGAGAAAGCTGTTGCATCAATTTTCCATTATCCAATTTTTCTGGGGGTATACCTGGCTGCTCAAAAATGAGTGGAAATACAGCATCCTTGCCCCAAGGCATCTATGGATGGAATTGGTTTTGTCTGGTAAGATCACTCCCAGTGCATTCCACTGTAGCTCAGCATGGGGAGTGAAGGATGCAAGTCAGCATGCAGAACCATTAAAATGGTAAGGTACTTCTCATACTTCTGGCAGTAATATTTTCATACTTGCAGTCCTATAGAAAAGATTTTGTAGGCGCTGTAGTTTGTATTTAAATATCATCTCTGAGCTATGTTTTCTTTCAACCTTCCTTACTCAAAGTTCTACTTCAGTAAGTCCTGAAAGATTTACTGCTAACTCTTGCCAAGTTTCTAATGTTTCCAGACCTGTTGGAATGAGTCCAGAGGAGAGCAGAGCTGGAGCACCTCTCCAGTGAGGACTGACTAAGGGAGTTGGAGCTGTTCAGCCTGGAGAAGAGAAGGCTCTAGGGAGACATTGTGGCACCTCACAGTAACTAAAAGAGGCCTACAAAAAAGCTGAAGAGAGACTCTTTGCAAGGCCATGAAGTGACTGGACAAGGGGGAATGGCCTGAAGCTAAAGGAGAGCAGATTTAGATTAGATATTAGGAAGAAATTCTCTACTGTGGGTGAGGGTGGTGAGGCACTGGAACAGATTGCCCAGAGGGATTGTGAACTCCCAGTCCTTGGAGGTGTTCAAGACCAGTCTGGATGAGGCTCTAATGGAAGGTTCTCTGGCCATGGCAGGGGGTTTGGGACTAGATGATCTACCTTGAAAGGAAGTTGTAGCAAGGTAGAACTTGGCCCTTTGTCCAGGGAACTAGCAACAGGGCAAGAGGAAATGGCCTCAAGATGGGGAGGTTCAGGTTGGATGTCAGGAAGAATTCACTGGAAGGGTGGGTAAGCATCAGAATGGGCTGTCCAGGGAAGTGGTGGAGTCACATTTTCTGAAAGTTTTCAAGATGTGACTGAAAGTGGCACTTAGTGCTGTGGTTTAGTAGACAAGGGGGTGTTCCATCAAAGGTTGGAATCAATGACCTTGAAGGTCTTTTCCAGTCTTAATGATTCTATGATCCTTAATATCCCTTCCAAACCTAATCATCCCCTGGTTTAATGATTCTGGTGTCTCATGCAGTGTGGCATAAAGCAAGCTGGAGACACAAGGTAATTGCCTTCCTCTGGCATTTCTGTTACAGGCAGCTGCCTGTAACCTGTGGGTGACATGTTCTGACCCATCAAAGGAAAATGAAGTATAACTGTAGCAAAACTACAGTGCTGATAGATACTTTAGTAATGTGTGACAGATGAATATGAATTAAATGAACGCTGTGCTAGGCAGAACTCATTTGAGCAATAATTTCTGTATAGAAATTGTTGGATGGGGCTCAGTGACCAAAATTATTCTAGCTAGATAACTGGTTCATAGTAATGTTCCCTCCTGACAGTAAAACTTATTTATAATTTAAAATATTTGTATTAATAGTAAAATGTATCTGTGACACTTGTAATTTCCTTACAAACTTTTTACAAACAGAATTTATAAATGCTTCCTGGTCTACTCTATGAGTGGTCAAAATTTACCTCACTTTGCAGTTCTTACACATGTTTGTAGGGGTGCTTGCTTGGGGGTAAGCCTTTTTTTGCTCTCTACACACATGCATTCATGCATTCACCACATTTTTACAGTCTATTCCAGTTTGTCAAGCAGTGGCACTGGCTAGATAATAGATAATAATCTCTTCATTTGTATAGTCAAATTGCTGCTGTAGTATCCCACAGAATAATAGTGGAAGGATAGGGAGACTTTTCTGCTGGGAAGAATTTACCAGGTTCAGTCCAGTGGTTAGTGCACAAGATGGTTCCAAAGACAAAGTGAAGTGAAACAGAGATAAAGACACTATTCTCATAGTTGATAGTTCTATTTTGAGCTCTGAAGAACAAAGAAATTTTGGTATCAAATATTGATTGTGTAATATCCAAAATTCATAAACTTCTTAACTTTATTCTGGCAAGCTGGACTGCAGGGATAAATGCAGCAACCTTTTTCTGGAGAGTGAAAAAAACTTAATAAAAGAAATGTCATTTGAATTAATATTTCAGGATTAGTAGGATCTTTTAAAGGCAGATGTAATTAAGTGATTTATCTGGATTCAGAAAATACAATTGAATCAGAAGAATTTTTGTAAATTATGAAGTTATGTTAATTTAGATGAACCAGAAACATGGACAGGGTAATTGGACTCACAAATGTACACAGACACTCGAGGTTTAAATATACTTTTCTGAAAGCTGATGAATAGTTTGTAAGTGCAAATGTTTTTCCATAGTTTGCCTTTGATTTGATGATATGTCTTGCCATGCACTCTTCCTGCAGGCTGTGATTAATTCTCTGTGTTCTGTGAGATTTAAGTAGAGTTGTTATGTTTTAATTTCTAAATTCTTCAGGTTCTGCTGCCTCAGACTGCAGCTGTAGTTCTGAAAGTGGCATCAATAGGTCCTAGTATGATATTTCAGATAATGTGCAGTAATATGTTGCTTTTGTAGGGCTCTTAATTAAAGGTTAGGTTGCTTAATGTTAATGAAGAGGGGTGGAATACTGAGGGTTGACATTTTGCACTACTTAATTTAAAAAAATGGAAATAAAAGTTCTACACTGTTTGTTATCGACGTTTTAGATTAGCAATGCTAATAAAATGAGCTCTTATGCTCTGTTGAGTTCATTTTTGCTGTGTATACATTTTAAGGCAAAGCCAAATCAGAATATCCCTTGCTTTACTGTTGAGCAATTTGGCTCACTTCTGCTAGATCTGTCCTGTGCAGGATAAAGTGTAAGGCAGGCTGGGGTACTGCATTGTGCTTCTTGAGTTAAATGTGTGTAAATGTATTAATGAACAAATGATTCTCTAGCAGTGCTGGTGGAGTCAGCTGATCTCTCTCTGCCTGAGAACCTGTTGTGAATTTTCCAACTAGGTGGAATTACTCTTCTCTGCTTTCACTCTGCAGTGAGTCAGCCAAGATGGTGTCCCAGCAGGGGAAGTTGTCTGTGGGCAAGCAGAAGGTTGCCATCAGGAGGTTGCCAAGTGTCCTGTTAGCTATCACATCTCAGACATGCAGGTCACCTTTCCTCCTCTCCCATCACCCAGGCTGAGTGTACTGCTGTCACTGAACTCTGAGCAAGCAGGGGGCTTGGGCTGGCAGGAGCCTGCTGGCACTCACAGAGCTGTCAGCTTTTTCCTGCTGCTTTGTGTCCTGAAGCTCAGGACAGAGAAGGGCAGCTGCTGTTGTGTAGGTGGGTGGGGTTTTTTTCAAGGAGCAAAGATAATAATGTAGGTGGTGGGCAAGAGGGGAGAAACAGCTGGTAGAAATAACAGGTGGGACAGGATGTTTTGGGTGAGTGGGAATAGAAGGCTCAAGAGGAAACCAGAGCCTGTGTGCCATGGGAGAACAGTGTGGTGGGAGCTAGTAGATGGGCAACTGCAAAATTGTGGAAGCTTGTCTCCCTTCTCTCCAGCACTGCACACCTGGCACCCCACTGGGGATGCAGTGCTACCCTCTTAGGCTCACCCTGACTGCTACAGCATCAGAGTCCTTTTGGACTAGATCAAAACCCAGGGTTCCAGCTAACCATATCCACTGCTGCTGCACTGCTTAAGTGCTCAGAGGTAGACAATTAGCTAATGAATGCTTAATGCACTTTTTCACATGCATAACTGTGTAAAGCTTCATGGCTATATGAATGTAAATAATTGGCAGTCAGGAGTTGCTGTATAATAGGAACTACAGACACTGAATTCCACGTTGGAAAACTGGATCAGGCTAATTGAAGTAATGTCACCAGCTCTGAGGGTGGACACTGTTCTCATTTGCATGTTTAGATCTACAGGGCTTTCAGCTGTTCTCCAGGTCTGAACTTCCATGTACCTTGTTTTTTTTATTTGTTTTGTGTTCCTTTTGTGAATTATTATCTGCTTGGCAGTACAAGTCTAATGTGGATTATATGATCCTATAGAAGTGTTATGGAAGTAAACAAGTTAATTTTAAAAACTTATAAGATGCATCCTGATTTCTGGAACCCAAAAGAGATCAGTGAAGCTGTCCCATAAATTAAAGCATGCACTCAATGTGAAATGATAACAACTTTGGTTTAATTCTTGGACAGAGGTCTTTGGTTTAGCGTGTTTACTTCATAACTAGACTCTTTACTCTTCACCTTTTATTTCTGAAAAACTAAAAAGTAATGTTTTTTACCAAAGACATCAAAAAGCCAATCTTTTTATTGACTGAGAACTTAAGATCATCAGAAGACCTATTAAATATTAATCCTTAGTTGGTGTGGAAACACAGTTGAAATAGGTTGGAAAATCATAATGGACTTCTGCCAGAGTTCTATTTATTGGTGAATATGGAGCACAAAATATTTGCCTAAATTATCTGTAATACAAAGTGTACTCTGAGATAATAGTAAAAAATTCAATATAGCTTCTTTATTCCACTGTCAGCAGACTTTCCTTTTTTTCCCTTGTGTCTTTAATATCTTCTTGAAAACCTTTCAAAGGTAGTTTTATTAACCTAACATAGTGCAGATGTTGCTAGCTTGAGAAGTAAGTCACAATGACTTGTAGTATTGTGTCAAAATTATCATTTAGAAGCTTAGAATGAGGGGAGCAATTAATGAACAGTCTTCACTATGAGCAAATGTCAGGGACTCCTCCAGGGCTAAGTTGCTTCTGTGCCACATTCATTAATTGCTCTTTTGAATAAAGTTGGTGTTGATGAGTTGGGTTTAATTAAGCATACCTGAGAAAATCCACAAAAAACAGATCAGATATATTAGAATGAAAGATTTGCATTTTTGTTTAATAAATAAAGACCTTTTCATTCTCAGGGGGCTTTATGCTTCATGTAACTATTTCTGGCTGACATTTCTCCCAAACTACTGTGTTGTCCTCACTGGAGAGTGGCAGACATGTCTTATGGTTTGCTTCAGCATGCATGCCAAATACCATGCCCATATTTAAGTCTCTATTATTAAATATGTATTAAATCTGTCATAATGGAAGACATCTTTCAGAACACTCTCAGTTTACCTGCTGAAAAACGGCAAGAGAGGGAAGAAGCACATGTGAGTGGAGAGATAGAAATCTTATACTCATTCTAAACTTACTGACCCTATAACTTCATAACAGATACCTCCTTGGGAAAAAAATCTCTGTATTCATATGTAAAAAAAAAAAATCATATGTAAATCTGAATTGTTCAATGTATTTGTGCCTTACAGGTCTAAATTGAAACTTGATGAATGGTGGTCCCCAAAATCCATCTTATTATGTGAAATACAGTAATACATGTGTCAGTATGGGGTTTTGTTACATTTTTTATTCTATTTTGACACCTGGAAGAGTCTGCCTAGAAGGAGAAGGCTATTTCTGTATCTTTTTTCTGTGCATTGAAATGAAAATTGCAATAATATATTAAAAAATACTATTCTTTTGTGTTTCCATGGGGTTCAGGGGAAGTGGGATCTTTTTTAGTAATACTGCTTTTTAGGTATTTATTTCGGTTTTATTTGTAAGTTCTCTTGTGTAAAGTCAACAAAAATTTGAAGAACAGTTTAGTGAAAGGACTTGTAGTTTGCAGTTTTGAGCCAAGTGGTAACTGGAAGCTTTAACAGCCTTTCAGTACCACTTCAGAAATGGAGATGTGCCATTGGACAGACATGTCAGAACTAAGTAAAAATAACATATCCCACAGTGGGCCTTCATCCAGAAATCTAAAATTAGCATTGTATCCTGGATAAAGTACTGCAGGTGGTCACAAGCACTAAATTGTATTCAGCACCCTCTGTTATTCAAGCAGGTCTCAACATACTTACTTTAGACATTTTATGGTTTTATGCAAGGCTACCTTTCTGTTATTACTGTTGTTCTTTATATGCCATCAAAATGTGAAACCTGTTTCATAGGAATTAAAACAAAGCCATAGCCAGAGATGTTTAGCATCATGGTTCTGCGTGAATGGAAGTCAGTGGCACAATTCCAGCTGACTTCAGCTGGGAGTATTAGTAGAGCCTGACTTCTTTCTGATAATGTATATAAACACACAGCCAGTTGGCAGGTTTGAGTGTGATTTATGTCACATTATCCTGTTTTGCTTGTAGCATTCCAGTAGAGTTTGGCCAAATAAGCTTGAAGAAAAGTTCTAGCCCTGCATTAGGGGAATGTAAAACTTGAGGAGAAACACAGCTTGGGTATTATGGTTTGATTAATTACTTGAATATTTATTCAAATTACAGTAGGTTCTGATGAGTGTCATATGGGGAAAGTCTGTAGTGACCTTTTCTTTCCATTATTCTGCCCTCTTCTTCCTGTTTCTGGAGCAATACCATGACATAGGATTTTTAATGACTGTGAGCAGCATTTTTCTTTAAAACCCACTGGTATGACTTGTAGAAATAAGATAGAATTTTCCTATGACATAATTACTGAGTACAGGTGTTATTGTGTTTGTTTTCAGCTAGGGTAACAAGAGCATATGTTTCTCACACTCTGTAGATGTCTGTATGTGTGTGGGCAGAGTGTGGGAGAGAGACGACAGAACTCTGTGTGTATGTAAATATTCTCCTAGAGGATAAACACCTAGGAAAAAGATGGTTTCCTTTATTTTTTTTTTGTATTTTAACTATATGTGATAATACTTTTTCAATCCAGAGGATATTACTTAATATTTTGGAGGTTCTAAATAGATTTTTGACTTTTTAACATGATCTTAAAGTAAGATGAGAGACTGCTGCTTCACATTTTCAGATTCATCTGCAGATCTCTATTGCTTTGGTCACAGTTTTTTTCTACAGCAATTCCTTGTCATATTGAATACTTGTGAGTATTCCAACAGCTTCTTGAGTGATAAAAGAAATTATTCATTCTTAATTTAGATGATGTCTAATATATTCATTACTTTCACTAGTAAGAGTTTAGGTAATGCTGAGATGAAGAGGCTGGATTTTTTAGGTGTAATATTCACGACTGCAGTAAAGAGAAAGCCATTCATATGTACTGAAGGGGACACAATGAGAGAAATGTAATTTCTCCAAAGATTCTGAGCAGAGGCTTATTCTGGTTATTTGCCATGGTAGATTAGTGGCAGGCTTCAAAACAGTGATAAGATTGAGGAGTACTTGTATTTTGAAAGCTGACGGGGAAAAGCCCCACATATATAAAGTATTTAATAAAGGTAATTTAAAGTGATAGCAAATGCATCATGTCTTTATGGAAATGGAAGTGCTCAGTAAACCTAAACCCATTGACCTAAGCAAGTTT
The DNA here is from genome assembly GCA_013400215.1 of Cisticola juncidis. NCBI lineage: Eukaryota > Metazoa > Chordata > Aves > Passeriformes > Cisticolidae > Cisticola > Cisticola juncidis. The sequence goes on along the minus strand of VXBR01007193.1, from coordinate 401,093 downwards.
GCTTTTTTAATTATTAGTCTTTGCTATTGTAGGAAGATTAGGTTAAAAAAAATCAGGAAGAAAAGTAAGCTTTTGCCCACCAAAATAACCCTGGCATTAATGGGCCTGTAGTGTGGTCACAAGGATCTCTGCTTCTTATTTGCATCTTGGAGGAGCAAATGTTAGAGCCATGAAAGTGAACGGTGTTACAAAGGCAGCAATGAAAAACTTAGTGCATTAGCTAGAAGCAACACAAGCTCAGAAAGAATCTTCTAAGAGTATTCAGTACAGGATGAATTTTGGGAAAGCTGAATGCTGTGTCATGAGAGTTAAAGAAGTTGTAGTTACTTTCTTAGCATAATACTCATTATAAAGGCATATAAATAACAAATTAAAAAATACAGGCTTATAATGCCTTTCTCCTGTCTAGGGGAGAGATTAATTTATACAAGCTGCTTGTAAAACCTTTTATAAAGGAGTTCAGACTGCTTCAGTGGAAGTTACTCTATGGGTAAATAGGTCAATTATATCCAAGTTTAGTGAACTTACTTAAAAAATAATTTAAAAAATGAGAATTAATGAGCTTCTAATACTCAGATAAAGGAAAAAAATCCCATGCTGTTCTAATGTTAACCTGGACAACAACATAAACAGTTGAAAAACACATTTAAAATAGAAGAATTTAGAACAGTTTTGGTTTCTCCAGTCTTTTTTTTTAAATAAAATTCTGATTATGTTCTAAGATTCAGGGAAAAAACAAGCAAGAGAAAAAACAAAGCAACAGCACCTTCCACCCCTTCCCCGAAAAGTATCATTTTAATGCTTATTTCAACTACAACAGTTGTGCTAGCCTAGATGAGGGCTAGTAAAAAGGAAACTCTTGAAGGCTGAGCTTGTTCATGGACTCTGCTTCCCCTCAGCTTCTGTGCTTCTCGGTCAATGCACCCTGTGTGGGCAAAGCATTCTTGATTCTTCTCTCTGAACAACCACATCTGTGGCTTAGATGGTTTCTTTCTTTTTATAAAAAGGATTTAAGCTTCACAAAAACAAATTATTCCCATATTGTTTTTAGATTTTATACTAATTTTAGACAAAAGATGCTTTAGATGTGGGGAAGAAAGTTCTCCATCTTGTTTAGGTGACAACTGGAGACTTGCATGAATAGTAGAAACTGTGACTAGTTCTTTATGATATGACATTTTAGGACAGATGACAAACAGCTTGAATGACATTTGAAATGTGAGATGTTGTAAGAACTCACAGCCATACTGCTCACTGCTGTATGTAAACACTTCTGGGAGAAAAACAAGCTTTTATTTAAAAAGAAAAATGATGAGAGAGAGAAGAGCAAGTTATGCCTTAAGCTATTTCCTTGTATGATTAACACCTGGACTGGTCTTCAGAAAATGGCATGTCTTCCTGCTTTTCTAATTTCAGAGTGGTTATTGACTGAGCAGTAGGAGGCTTTTTTTCTTTATCTGGTGCCTTACTGAGTTCTTTGCAGCCTCCTGACTCTGTTAGGAAGCTGAAATGGCAATTTTAGCTATCAGACATAGAAATCATTAACAACGTTTATTGACTTCTAAACTCTTCCGTTATCTCGATGCTGTCAGATCACCCCTGTGCACTTTCTACAAAACATAATTGAAAACAATGAAATTTCTCAACTTTTGTGGACAGGTTACAGACTGGAGAAGATTTTATCTGAGAAAACATCATTCAAGATGAAACTATAAGAAGCTGCAGCTGCTAGCGGTAAGAACAGTTTTAACAAAGAAATCTTGACCAAAAAAACCCACAACCCTGTGTGCCTTTTCTGCTTTGTCCTTTTCATTAAACTAAGGGATGTTTTGCAGAGGTCAAATAAGAAAGTTGTAGTGGAAGTAACACAGAAACCCATTCATGCTGACTTCCCATTTCTAGATTTCAGTATCTGTAGCTTCCTTGCATAGCTCAGTTCAGTTTCACAGTAACAATTAATGCTGTGGTTTTGGTTCTTTAGGTTTGATTTATGTATGAAGCTCATTCATAAGAAGTGCTTCAGGTGAGGAAATGAGGAAGAATAATTAAATGCAGCTTTACAGTAGTCTTATTTATCGAAGAGCATCCTTCATGAGGAGTAATAATATCCTGTCAACTAAGAAATGAAGAAAGGGTAAAGAGAAGATAATTTAAATTAAAAAGCAAAGAAATCTTTTAATAGACCAGAAAGTAGGACACAAAGCTTAAAAGCTAAAAAAGAAGCATACTGTAAAAATGTAAACTCCTTTTTAATACATTAACAAGTCCACATTTTTCTCTTGTATTTCACTTTGTATTTGGAACCAAAGCTAGACACAGATACATCTTGCTGGAAATATGTGATTATTTTTTATTGGAACCTTACAAGTTTCTTTGCATATTAAATACAACAGAGGAGTTAGTAAATTGATACATTAGAATGTTGGAAATAAGGTAAAAAGTTACCTGGATGGTTACAGTTGTTAAATACTGACTTTGACAGTCATTGTAAGTTCTCCCATGTTTTGGAGTACATGTGAAAATTGAGAGTGGTGACAAAAATCTGCTTGCTAATGCTATATAATAATATCAGTTGGAGCAAGCCTTTGGCTTCTTGATATGGATTATATCTGTTCTGAGGACCCCTTAAAATTATGTGTTGATAAAGAAAAAAAATACTTCCCCTGTTTGCTAAGATTTGTTTCTTTTTGTTACTTTTGTGTGCTTTACATCTCACAGATTGTCCCTGTGTAAATTTACCAGACAGTAACATCTTCTACATAGAAGTCCTGTACCACAAGACACTGGGAGCTTAAAATACTCATCAGATATATGTGTGTGAACTGTATTATTTGTCCTGGTCTGGAATCTGTCTTTATTATTATACTTTTTGAATGCTCAGTGTGTCGTGCTGCCAAAGGAAAATAATTCTCCCCGCCATCCATTGTGTTTTGTTCAATTTAAGGAGGTTTTACCAAGTTTTTATCAGATTGTGGTGCTGTGCCTGTGTGTAGATACAGATACCAAAAATTATGTCAGAAGGATAAAAGAAAGGTTGAGAGTAGTGGTCAGGAAGTAGCAGGGTGTTAGGAGATGGGTTTAGAGTGAGTTCAGAGTGAAGAGGCTGATCAGGGTGCATGGGAAAGGGGTAGGTTGTTCTCAGACATAAGACGTGGAAGGCTGGTATCAATTTGTTGGGAGGAATGTGATGAAAAATGAGACTCTGATAACTGTTTGAAGGTTTCAAAGCAATCTTTGATGTACTGTGAAATAGGTGTCCTGTGACATTTAGAAAAACCAAGGATGGCAATGCTGTCAGCTCCACTTTAGATGAGGTCTTGTAATTTTTTAATGTCGCTACTCTGTGAAAGTAACGCTTCTGCCAAGCAGTAGAAGTGTTAAGGCTGTGGGGTGCTTGAGCCAGCCTGTAAAATAGCACTTGAAGGTGTGGTGTGGCCCAGAAGGCCCTGCTGCAGCTCAGCTGTCAGGGCCAGGAGCGGTGTGGGACTGTGCGCGGAGCTGGTGGTGTTCGCACCATAAATGGTTCTGAGACAGCGTCCTGCTGCATCACCTCCAGGAGAACTGAAGGGGTCCTCAGGCCGTGCCCACAGTGGGTACCCCCTTCAGTGCTCCTTGGGCAGAGGTTTGCCCTCAGCTTTGCTGAAGAGCCTGGGTTCTGCCCGTGATTTCTGAGGAATTGTCTCCGTCACTGAATGTGCATGGAGCACAAAGGTGGCTATACACTCACAGGTATGGTGAACTCAAATTTACTGCCAGAACAGTGAATTCCAGTCATTATGGGGACCTGACATTTAAATAAAGAAAAAAAAAATTCTCGGCCTTGATAATTCAACTTGCTGCATAACTGTTCATCATTTTGGTTGTACAAGGGAGGGAAGGAAAAGTGCCAAATGCAGCTGGACACCAAGTTGCAGCAGTGTTCTCGAGGGATGAAGGACCTGCAATTTGCAGGAAGCCTACTTGGGAGGAGTAGAGGGCTGTCTGCCTTTGAACAGCAAATTTGTAAATACTTGCTGAAACCTTTGCCTGGTGACTGTAGTTGCTGTTAGCCTATTTGAAACATACAGAAGCTTGCTTGCTGTACCATGCTGATTAGAAAATATTAATTTTGTTACACACGAAAATCCCTATTGAAAGTCCCTAAGGAAAGGTTGACCATTTTCTGCCTCTGTTAATTTCTAAACTTTTTCTTTGCAAATGTAATTGCTCCTATGATTACAGAATGCCAAATTGAATTTGCGGACATATACAATATTCTTTTACCAATAGTCTAGTCAAATAATTTTTAATGAGACAAAGAGCTCGTTGAACACCCAAATTGGTTTGTTTACTTCAGTAGCTTGACTGCATTAAAATCAAAGAGCTTTCATGGTCAGGGGGAGTCTGTGTCATTGCTGGATGCCGTTAATCACCCCCTCCACTGAGTGCAACTTTTGAAAAGTGACTTATAGATGACTGAATAACTTTACTCTCTACACCCTTAATGGTTCCCAGCAGGCTGCTAGTGTGCAATCACAAACATCTGTGCATTTCCACTTCCCCAAACAGAGATATATTTTACAAAGGGGAAAAAAAGGGAAAAAAAAAAGGAAAAAAAAAGGAAAATTTGTTTTTGTACGAGTGGTCTTTTGGAAAAGGGGCTAACAGATAATGATCATGCTTTAACTCCTGTATGTTATAGTATCATCTGAGTTTACCTTGAGATCTTTATAGTCTTAACGGCATTACAAGAACTTTTTGGTTTTAATTTGTTTTTGTTGTTTTTACTCCATAGGATCTTTCTGACATTCGATATCCAGTAGTGCAAGAAAGTGTATCCTGCTAGCCTAGTTACTCATGGATGTTTTTGTTTTAACTGTTTTTAAAGTAAATGTAGTTGCTTGCCCCCTCCCTAGTCACTACAGAGCATGCGTTACTTATTCAAAGCTGATGATTGAAGCTCTTTTGTAAATCAGCTTAACAGAACAGAGAACAAAAATCTTTTTCTCCAGGCAGTCTGCTACTTCTAAAGTGTTCTTTTAGACAAGCATTTAATTACTCAGGGAAAGAGTGCTGGGCATTGACTGTGTTTCCTCTCTGCACAGTGTCACTGTGGTTCCTCACCACACCTGTCCCAGGTGGGTGCTGCGTAGCTGTTGTGACCATCACAGAATCACTGAGTGAAGGTTGCTTGGGACTGGAACAGATCGTCCAATCAACCACCCATGTTCAAATTTCATTCAGCTTCTTCTAGCACATTTTGCAGACTACCTCAAATTTTTCTTTTGAGGACTTTCAGTACTTGTCCTACATATCCTATAGAGTATTAATCCAAGACTAACATCTTAAAAGCATGAGATTGATGATGCTGTTTCACAAGTCACTTTTCACTGTTCTCTCAGTGAAAAGACCTCACCTAAGAGGACTTGATAGGTAGAAAAAAAGGGGAAAAAAAGGATAACCCAAAGGAAATAAGAGGAAAGAAGGATGCCTCCTTTATTGGCCAAAGATAATTGGTTCTGTACTGAATATGCGTTTTAAGTTATCTATGGGTGAGGATATGACAGGATTAATCAGTTTCATGAAGCAGTGAAAATTTACTGTGTAATTGAAAGGTGAAAGGTTTGCATCCATTAATCAGATTGGTACTGGGGTAAGATAAAGATAGCCTTGAGTTAGAAGTCTAACAATTAATAATGAAAAGGAAAGTGAGATGAATTTTGTGTGTTCCCTAACAGCTATGCAGAATGGGACTCCTAGGTAAGTATCTGTTACTCCAGAGTATGTTATAATGAAAAGCTGATGTATAGTGGGAGAATAGGACACCTAAAGTTTCTCTTAAGTACCTCTTTGACAAAGCCAACTATGGTTTTAGCAGACTGTCCATCTTAGGCAATTCCAGCATTGCTACTGGGAGTGAGAAATGTTAGGTGGATTCAGAGTTCCCACTTCACTATCAAGTGGGGGGCAATTTTTTCATGCTGTCTCAAATAACATGTCCAGCTGCTTAGATGAGGCACCCTGTAAGACCCCTTATTCGGTTCTTATGTCTCTGAAAATTCATCCTATCAGATTTTTTTTTCTGTGACTTCTAATCTGCCTAACTTCTGTGGCCTGGGGTTTAAATGTACTCATCACTAGTGTCCTAGACTGAGCATCCAAGGGGTGATGTCCAATTCTGTTCAGAATATGTGAGTTTTGAACTTCCTGAGTGTATTCTGGCTTGTCATCTGAACTGGTAACTCCTATTGATGGTAAGAATATGGTAGAAAAAAATGCATGACTGGCAGAGGGATCAATTTTTTTTTGCCCACACGCTTGTAAGTCTTATGTGTACATGTGTTGCACTACCTGTTTCCTTTTTTTTTAGCTTCAGAAAATCACTTCACTATTGAAAGCAAATCCACAGTAAGAGGGAACTGTCCCATGTACAAATACTTCCCAGCAGAATTTCTGTAGCCAGAGAAATTTAAGCAGCTGCAGTAGTAGTGAAGTAGCAAGGATTGGTCACAAATCTTCTTTGCCAAAAGGAGGTTTTGTTTGGCCTTATGGCTGGCCGTACTGATGGTCCTGATCTTGTTAAATGCTTTCCACTACCAAAATTATTTTATATGCATATATTTGTAATATGCAAGAGAGAGGCTTGTGTGTCAAGACCAGGAAAATGAGTTTGTATTCCATCAAGTCAGAATCGATAACAGGAAGATCATTAGCTACTGGCACTTGTCCTAGAACATAAACTACAATTGCTATTAAAAGAATGTGGCTGTAGATTAAACCTGTCTTCATCATGAGCATCCAATAGAACATCTGATGAGAGCACATAAATCATATTTAAGTTTTAGAATTCTTTTCCTTTATAAATTAAAGGAAATGAAGAAATCTTATTTGTTCTGTGTGATTTCTTTTTTCTCCCCTTCCACCTCCCCTAGAGTTTGTAGGTAGTGTTGGGTTATTCAGCTGCAAAGAGTTTGTTGTGAATTTATCCCTAATATTCAGACTTTCATTTATTCTTTTTTCATTTTTATTGTTGGCTGAAACATGGTTGTTAAACTGCTCTTTGAATTCTCTGCTGCAGCTGTTAATGCCAGTGCCCAATTCTGCTGATGGATTTAGTGCTACAAAGTTTGGCTTCAATCACCAGGGTTTTCTGTAGGCAGTGGGCAAATGGTGATGTCCAGGAGCCATAAGGAGCTGAGGCTGGATTTGTGCAGACCCTGGTAGGCACTGGCTGTGGGACACTGTGTTCACTCTTCACTTGTGAGTTGCTGGTTTATGTCAGCTCTGAGCTTGTCCAGTGACATTTTTCTTTGCAGCTTCTGAGCAGCTGTGCTCTCAAGGAGCTGGGGAGGTGTCCCTGTGCCAGCCCCAGTGCTCTGGCTGTACCTCCTGCCATGTCTCCCTGCAAGACAGACTTGGTGTCTTAGCTGCAGGAGACCACTGGGATTGTGACAGAAATGGGAGACTGCAGTAAGTGAAATGTGCTCTGCATGGATCCACAGATGGTCTGACTTGGAGCTTGTGTGTTTACAGACCATGATAACTGAAGCTAAACAAGGCCTTTAAGAGATGTAATAAAAACAAACAAGCATGTACACCTCTCTTTCTACATGCCTTCATTACGGTAATGACTTGGAAGTGAGGCTGTAACTAATCCTCTGAAGTGTCAGTCTCCTTTGTTTGTAACCTGCTTTCTCATCTGAATGATGGAGTCCCACCCTCTCTCAAGCTTGCAACAAAGTTGATTTGTTTTTTTCCCCTATCTTCTAAGTTGGTAATAAAAAAGTACAATCATATGTTGTGCTCTTGACTAAGTTTCTTCTGCATCTATCTTTGACATCAAGAATTAATAACAAAATTTTATTCTGTTTTTGTAGGGAATTGTCTAGCTGAAAACTGAACTGTGTAGGAGCATGGGAGAAAACAGCGTGTGTGAGCAAAACCAAGCCTGGATATTTTAAAATTTTCCAAAACTTATTAGTAATTAACTAATTACTAGTCAATCTGAATTACATATAGATGGAGTTTTTGTATTTTGACAACATGCTTATAGCATTCTGAACCCTTTGTCTTTGCTTATTGTCTGGCTTAGGTGTGGCAGCAAAAGCTGTTTGCAGTCTTGGGCCATGGCATGGAAGTGGCCAGACTTCAACAGGTTTTATGTATCTTTGCTGAATTCCACTTTTTAAAACAGTAAGTTTGTGTTGATACATGAGTCAGCTTCTGGTAAAGCAAGGGCCAGATCAGCAAGGTAAAGCAAGAAGGAGTTTTTTCTGGAAACAGTTCTTGTAAAGGACTGATTGAGGAGTAAGGTACTAGTTAGGATTTTTTAAGAATAATGAGTTAGTAAGAGTTGCCCTTTAGCAAGATCAGATCAACTGTGTAAGATACATTTACAATACAGATCTGAAGAGCGAATATGTTCCTACATAATTACTGGCTTATGCTTTTCATCCTCAGATGGCAATTTTAAGGACAAATATCTGTATTTAACACTCAGCACTAAAAGTAAAGTGTATGTTTGGTCAATAAATTAAGGAATTATGAAAGGAGTTTTGGACAGTCTGGGTTCACATGTCGTGCAAAGATAACATGGTCAATTTTATATGAGAAAACTTGATCTTCTTGTCTACCAGAGGAAAAGGAGTAATTTCTAATCAAAACTACAATGGGATAGTAATAGTAAGTAAATTGGGAAGACTTATTTTGTTATGGTTTAATTATGCCACATTAAAAAAAAGACCCACAGGCTTCCTCAAGTGCAACTCCTAATATTAAGGGTATCCAGTGTGTTGTTGGTGGTGGTGGTTTGTTTTGTTTTGTTTGTTTGTGTTTTTATATATATATATCACAAAGATTATTCAACAGGGAACAGTAAAATTGTTCTGGAACCTAAATACTCTGGCACAGAAAGTTTAACACTCTTCATGTCGTGGCAAGTGCAGGGAGGTCCTTCTCACAGCACGGATGAGTGTCCAGGTAAGCCTGGCCTGCCTGCAGCGTGAGCCAGCAATGCAGAGTGGTCTGCACTTGTGATGCAAGGTGTTGAGCAGATCAGCCCAGTGTTGCAACCACCTTGGGTTGTAGCAAAGGAGCTGGGAGCCCTTTTCCAGTGACAGCTGGAGTCCTGGCTCTTGGGTTTGTGCATGGAGATGTCACTGAGCGTTTCCTGGCAAAGAAGCTTTTTCTGGCAACATTTTAAGCACTTTTTGTTTTCACTCATATAAATTGTGTGTGTGAGCTGCAGAACAAGATCAACTATAGTATAAAAATAGGAAAAGAGATTACTATTTTCTGCTTTGTGAAAAAACAGATAGTGGAAGCAACACACCTAGCTACTTTGTGCTGTTCAGAATTGGGTTGTTATCATCTGGTTTGCATTAGAAACTGTAAATGATACTGGTAAAAGAAGTGAATAGAAGAAACTGGCCTCAAAGCTAACTACTTTCCCCTATCTTAAGGTAGAAATTAAAAGTTAAACTTTTTCATGCTTTCAAATGTAATTACAACTTGACTAGTATCCTTATAGAGAACAGATTTTCAGCCTTGGGATACTTTGGATTGTGGAAGATAGGCTTACAGAATAAAAAACAACATGCTCAGGCATTTTAAAAAGTTTTTTCTAAGAATTTGCAAAAATTATTTCTTAGCTTCAAGACTTTAGGATAAAAAAAATAAACCAATGAGTTGAAAAAGTATTTTATGCCCTGGCCAATGGGTTATTCTGTTCTATATATTTATGTGTATACAAACAAAGATATGGACATAAGCCTTCCCCCTTTGCCCTCCTCTCCCCTCCAAAAAATTGAAGGGTGCTCTTCTTTGTTTCTGAGTGGGATAGAAAAAGAATATTGCTCAGATTCAAGCCTTGGCTGTCATCTCTTTTAGCATGTATGGAAATATTTCCTAACTTTCAGAAACAGACCTGTGAAATCTGTGAGTTGAGGACTTTTTTTTAAATAAATATATTCCTGGTATTAGTTTGTGTATTTATTAAGTTACATTTTGAGTACAGGTTCTTTGTTTGCAAGGTGCAGAACATAATTTGTTGCTAAACAAAGTATAAGCTAATGTAGGCTCTTTTTTTTTTTTTTGCAACAAGTCATCTATGATGCTCTTATGTATTTTTATATCAAATACCATCTGTATTCTTTATTATAAAACTGTAGTTTTAGCAGTCAGCTCTACATTGCTGGAGCTGTACCACATGTGTTAATAATTTATTTACTAGTTGACACTGATCTTTTGTTCCATGCTGTTAGTTCTGAAATCTGGAACTCTGTTGCTTGCCTCTAAATTACTGATCCTTGAGCCATGAAATATGTTTCAGGTTGTTTTGCTATTACGTAGATCAAGCTTAGAATATTTTAAAACCCACAATGCTGTGTATGTTGATTTATTTATTATTTAAATACAACACAGCTTATCTGAGGTAGTGAAGTTTTTTCAAGTTCAGAAGACATTTGCAGTGTCTCCTGCACTGTCTTTCTGGGAGTTACTGCTCCCTGCTAATTATTGTGGATTCATTCATTGCAATCCTTATGCAAGTAACTTCTGGATGAATTGATGTTTTTTGTAGTCAGAGTCCTTTGTTTGTTGGATCTACCTGAGATATTTGGCATTTTGAACAGGAGGATATCACATGAATTATGTGCAATTATCAGCTTCCTCTGACCAAGGAAGAAGTGATGCTGAATATGGAAGGTGATTTACCATCATCTCAGTTCTACTCTGATTTGAGTATAAAGTCAATTGGAGCTAATTCTGTTAGCCTAATTCATTCCTCTTGCAAATGAATCTGAACTGGTCAGAAAAATAAAAAAAGATGAGTCTGCAGGAAAGTATTTGATTTCCTCATCCCACTTGTATAATAGTGAAGATGATGGCAGTTAAGGGCACCTCCAGAACATGGAAATACCGTTTCCATGTGTTTGACTTGGCTGCATTGAATTCATCCTGGTATGAAACAACAAAACAGCTTTGTATGATCAGAAGCACAGAGGTATGACTTCTTTCTTGGTGTCCTCTCTTTATCATGCCTCTCTTTATCATGTTCTGAATGTGCCCACACAACACTTAAAGGCAGAAAGAAGCTTGTTTTGTTTGTGGTTCGAGCTGGCTGGCAGGGAGCCAGCCCCCATCTGAAGGCAGTGCGAACTTTTCAGTTCAATGCAGTGTCAGACTTAAGTTAACACAATGCTGCTGTGTCTACAAGTCTTATTTTTTCCCCTGGGTTTGTTGGGCAGCTTAGAGCTCCTGAGGTATGACCTTTTCTGCAATACATGACATAACTGCACTCTTTATCTCATATGCCTTTTTTTTTTTCCTTTGGCAAGCGATGAATTGAGATTCTTCTTAGTAACTTTAAGGCTCTTCACTTCTTCTGCTCTACCTACATGCCCAAACTCATTTGCTGCTTGGAACTTTTAACAACAACAGTGAATGGTTTTCGCTTTTTTTGTGTTCAATTGCTCTGTTGCTGCAGCACTTGAAAAATAGGGTATGGAAGAAAACCTAAGAATTTGAAATTTAGAAAATTTGTAGCTAACTTTAAAATTGGAAAATCCAACCCAGAGATTTAATGTTTGTGTCATGACCATTTAATTCACATTCCATCTTGCAAGCTAGGCACCCAGAAAACAAGGGAGGTGCCTGTGGGAAGTTATGTATGTGACTTGCTATTCATAGAGGAGTGAAGGGGTAGTACTGCCCCAAAACTTTGGCTGAATAACTCAGCTCCGTGGTTGTCTCCTCTATAACCCTCAGTGTTACTAAAGTGAGAACCTACCTGTGGATGGCCTCTCCCTCCTCCAGCCTCTCCAGCTATAATAAGTGTGTAATAAAAGCTCAGGACTGAACATGACAGTAGTTGCAAAAGGACAGGGCATCAACAACAGTCTGGGGAGTGAAACTGTGAAACTCAAGCAGCTTCTAGCACCAGCTGAGCTTGGGCATGTAGTGCAACCAAGTCCAAGCATTAAGTGACAGACCTGTAGTAGCTGAGAAACAGGGAGCGGAAGCAGGAATTTGAAGTACTTGTGGTTTGCTTGAGCTCTGCAAGGGCTATCATTCCAATATGATTTTCTGCTCTGGATGAAAATTTGAGGTTTGTGGATTGGCTGCACTCTTTCCATATTTGTCAGAAAGGACCACTAGTTGCAGGAACCGAGTTGGTGGCAGGTGACCTAATTCCTTTGACCCTTCAAATGGAATAGCAAAGGAAGCCAAAGTCACATTTTGCTTACCTTTTTTTATTACCTCTCTCTAAAGCAGTCATGATATTCTTGAGACTACAAACAGAATTCATTTTTATCATCAACACTAACTTTATGCTGGTTTCAGAAGCTTGGAAGTGATCTTTATCTGAAACTGGAGGTTAATCCTTTTGAAAGAGAGTGTGATGAAGTCGAGGGTACAGGCATTAATCAGTTCTATTTGCTGTCAGGCAGGTTCTGTGTTCCCTGGATAATTGGAAATCTTGCTTCTGCTTTGTCTCTTAGCAAGGCTAGCTATGCTTTTACAACTAGAGTAGAGAGAAAGTACTTTTTTTCTTTTCTCAAGGTTCGTCTAGATAGCTCTGGTAATTTTTACACACCTGTTAGCTGGGGCTGAAAATCATTCATTAATGGGCAATGTTCTTTCTAGCAAGGAAATACAATCCCAGTTGTAAGATTAAAGTATGACCTACTCCTTTTTAGCACCATACCTATATTTCAATATTTGTAGTCATTTGTTTGAAGGGCTTGGCCTGGACACCCATTAAAATGCAATTTTTAAGCGCTTGCTCCAAACCCTTATAACAGTTTCTTTTTTAAAATGTGTAAGGCTGTGATTTACAGCCCCTGCTCTCCAGCTTTGCTGGCACTGTCAAGACCTATGGCTGCTTCAGCATGTGGGTGGGTTGGCAGGTGTGATAGCAGTGCCTTGACAATCAAAGATGGTGTTGACCACGAATTTCATTTTCAAAAGGGTTTTTTTAATGTATGTGTGTTGGTTCAATTTTAACACTTTTATCTTTGCATTCTGAAAGGTGTGTTGTTGTTGTTACTTATTTTAAGGAAATCTACTTGAGATTAGAGGTTGCTAAGTAGCCATTCTTTTAATTGGTTACCTATTTGTAGTTTCTCTTTTGTTGTTGTGGTTGGAGGAATAGAGCTGATGTGTGTGCAGGATCAGCCTCTTGCTCGTCTTTGGTTCCTGTGTGCATAAGAACTCAGGGGAGTTGCAGATTTAGTGGTTTGTTCTGCCTAGTTGGAAGGTCTGATGTTAACCATGATAGTTATAACTTCTCCCTGGTCTCCACATCAAGGAAGAAGACAGGCTATGGGTTTTGGTTCTTTGGCTTCAACTGTGGCTGGATAAGAGGACATGGAAATCAAAGGTTACCTTGCTCTTTACTGGTTTTTTTTTTTTTGTCCACTCGTCTTTGTGATTGTTTCAAAGCCGTGTGTGTGCAAGTTCTAAGGCCAAGTCTTCAATGAGCTTGACTTTGTGGCTGTTCTATGACTGAAGTTTAAAAGTTTTTGATTCAAACGTCTTGAAAAGTTCTTGTGGGTGAAGGAGGTGTTAATCATATCTTTCATAATTTGATACTTGATTTTGTACTTAATTGTAATGAACGTTGCCATCTCTAGCAGAATTTAGTATTTCTCTTTTATTGGCTATTACGGAATGCATTTGATGGGTGGGGAAGAGGAAGCCACAGGGGAGTACATTTCATTTTTTCTGTAACCAAGTCACAGGACCTCATTTCCCAGACACAGGGCTCTGTTAGCATTCTTCATCTCCTGTTTTTATTCACTGCATGGCTACCACCTCGGTTTGGTTTGGAAGGCCTCACCAGTAATTGGCAGTTACAGGGGATGCTCCTTCCTGTCTGTGTGCCGAGGGCTTGTCCTCACCTGTACCTCGGGCACACCGTTTGCCAGGTTTGATGCTGGATTGGAAAGGGCCTGGCTACTGCGACCTGGATGTGCTCTGTCTCTCTGTGGCATTTCAAATTTGTACTTACTTTCCAAAGCACCCAGTCACTGGCAGATTTTGATCAAAGATCAATGCGAAATTCTTTTCAAGAATTTGTAGCTTGCACTTATGTAGCCTTTAGTGTCCTCTCTGAACTTCACAAGAAGCCTGAAAATGTAGCAATTTCCTTATATGATGATGATATTAACATTATTAATATTATTATTAGTTGTTGTTGGAGTGTTATACTAAATTTTAAGCACTGAAAAGAGTCAGGGACAATATAGATGTGACAGAAAATGAATGGGATATAATCAGACAAAATATATGCAGTTGATGATTATGTGACTGCTAAATTAACACAAAGAAGGTAAATAAGGATTGTTTTACAAGACACTGACAGGAACCTAACTTATCAGGATGGAAAATCACACATAACTATGGAGAATGTTTCAAGGAGGTTTTTGGAGTATCTGCAGAATGAACATAAATACGTATTCTGTGCCAGAGGAATGCTTGCCTGGTGCCAGGTAATTTTTTTTGTTGTCCTGACTGATTTTTTAATCCTTCTAATTTAAATGAGATTTTAAAAAGCCACAAAACTCTCTTGACTACATTGTATTCAAGATGGCTTTTTTCTAACTCTTTCTATTGACATCCCTATCTTATTTTGGTTCTGAAGCTTAATGTTGTCTAGTCGTCATTGAACTAAACAAAATACTTAAGCTTACTGTAAGCTTTAAGATCAAAGGAGACATTCACAAGAGGCTAGTTTTCCAGTATTACAGGTGACTCTTATACTTGTGAAACTGTTTTTTTCCTTTACATCTCTGTGTCTCTCTTCTCTGCAATAAAGTGTATAAATCCCACCTTTATTGCATCTTTTTTTTCTTCCTTTTAAATCCAGTGTGTCTTCTGTGCACATCAGGAGAAAGCCATCGTGTGTGTGTGGAAAGTGTGTGATGTGGATCATTATCAGTGATGAAATCTGTCATTCAGGCTACCCTTACATGAGTTACTGGAGGATATGATATGGAACTATTTTGCTGCCCTGTGAATCAGCTTTGGGATAGACCAGAACACAGCCACTGAATTTCAGGACTGTTTGCAAAGGGGACACAGGGGTGGAGGCAGGAAGACATTATAGAGTCGTAAGTGGTAGAGTAGAAGGAACTTTTACAGATCATCTTGTCTAATTCCACTGCTGTGGATAGGGGCCTCTTCCACTAGACCAGGTTAAACCCATCCAGGCTGACCTTGATAACACCCAGTGATGGAGCACCCAGAACTCCTCTGGGCAACCTGTTCCAGTGTTTCACTGCTCTCATGAGAAGAAATTTGTTCCTTATGTCCAGTCTAAATCTTTTGATTTAAAATCATTGCCTCCCACCCTGTCAGTGGCGATCTTGGTAAGATCTCTCTCTCTTTATTTCAGCCCTCTTTATAGACTGAAAGGCCAAATTTTTGGTTTCCAGTGCAGCTCCTGTAAGGAATTTGCTGTCTGGGTCACCAGTTATTGTTTTGTTTGTTGTCAACACAGCCCTGTAAATATATTATATCTCTACTGTCTCTTCAGCTTGTCCCCACTTTTGTATTGTTTCTGTTCTCCTAACCATCCTGTCTTGCCCCTGCAGGCTTTCTGTGCATGTCTGCTCTGTGTTGTTCAGGCCTGACTAGGTTTCCTGAAGCCTTGCTGTCCTGTCTCCTCATAGTCCTTCCTTCCCTTCTGTTCCAGTTAATCCTAAATTCATTACCCTTGATAATCTTATTTTTATTCTTTTTTTTCCTTCAGTAATACAATGTCCTTAAATTGTTTTCCACAGGCCAACCTTTGCATTTCTTTTCTGTTTAACTTGTTTCTTGTCAAAATTGTTTTCCTCCTCCTTCCCTTCCTTTTATCTCAGGTCTAATGGACTAGCAGATCTGATGACATTGTTCCCTCTCTCTTGTGCTTTCTTTCCTGAGCTTTACGAGACTGTAATGGTCTCTCTAACCAGCCAAAAGAATCTGATTTTTAAATGAACCCATCTTGTGGGGATATTTAGTTCTCTGCTTATGCCTTTTTTTTTTCCAAGAGATACTGTCTCAACTGAACAATTTTGATCCCTCTACATAGATTCCTGTCTCTCTTCTTCCTTTTTCCCCAAGCAGCTTCTCTCTCCTTGGGTGCCTCAAGGGAGACTCACTGCTAATGCAGGAAAGCCCCTGCTTCCCCTTCTCAGTCCTTTCTTGTTTCCATCCTCGGTGCAGCTGGATGTACGGGCTGACTTCACCGGTTACTGCCTGAGGGAGTGTGCTCTGCAGCGTCCCCATGTCAGCGAGCTGGCCAACTGCTGCTGGTGAAAGATGTGATTTACAGTAGATATATTTGTCTCATAGCATTTGACTTCAGCCTAAAGAGAGCTAAGTGGGGAAAGGATAGACCTTAGCTGAAATACAATGTGCAGCTGTTCACCAAACATACTGTGTTTATGATCCAGGATAATTCAGCTAAAATGATCTGGAAACCTTCTGAGATGAAACTGCGTCATTTCGTGGTTATAGTTCTTATTTTCTGGAGCAGTAGTAAGCTTGCACTCTTTCACTTTTTGATAGGTGAACCAGCTGGAGCTTGGAGTCTTGGAAGGGCTAGTTTCTAAGAACAAAAACATCTCAGTTAATCTGGACAGGCTATATTTGCTCCAGGAGCTGGGCCATACACCTGGTGGATGACAACTTTTCCGAAGGAGACAGAGTGTGGCTGGAAAACACTCCATTCCACCTTGTCAAGTAATAGTGTTGTACTGACAGGGGGAAAAAAATCAGCATGATAGATACCACTCAAGATCACTCTGGACATTTTTGTTTTCACCAGCATATGATGAGGGATCAACTCATAGTGCAAAGACTGGAATGTGGCCAGGACCATGGAGATGGCTAGACAAGTTACTTATGTGCCTGCAACGCTTGGCCTGAGCCTGATGTTGCTTTTTTTTTCCTCTGTAGCCTCTACAGAGTGGAATTGACATGCTTCTTATTAATAGTGCTCTGTAACAGTGGTATGTAAAGGAGGTAAATAACATTTGTTCTCCCATCCCTTAACACACATACTCAATGCAAAATGCCAAAATATGTGACTAATAAATGGTGCAAAGTTTCTGTGAACAATGCCAATAGGTTTTCTGTGTTCTCATTTCCACTTGAAAGTTATTTCTAATACACCGAACAGAAAGCACTGTACATGGCAGTAATTTTCTGTGTATTTACTGGAAAACTTCAGTGTGGTATCTGTTTATAACCTCTCTGTCAGCTTCAAGCAGAGGTGCTGAATTTTAACCCTAGAACACTTTGACTAATGTGGAAGATTGTGATCTCTGGCTTGTCTTCCAGAACAGAGGGAAATTGAAATGGTGGACTTGTAAAAATATTATATCAGTCAATATTTGTCTTTACACAAACATACTGAGGTTGGAAAGTGTTTTAGGTGTTCAGGTCTAGGAGGTGGTTTTTTAGTAATTATGTGGCAGTAGATTTTGCTTTTCCTTCTTCAGCTTGGCTCAAGGTGCTGCCTAACAAGATTATCTGTGTGCTCGCTGCTACTAGAAGGGCAGTGCTAGTTCTGGCTGAACGCTGGGTTCTGTCTATTGAAGGTGACCTTATTCACCCCAGAATGAGAACAGTTTTCTGTTCCTCAGAGGAGTGAACTGGTTTGCAAAGCATCCCAGTGGACTCCAAGGAGTGGACGAAGAAGGGTGAAGATGGAGTGGGTCAATTTACTACTCTACAGCAGTACACTCTTTGCACAGCTCAGCCTCCTTGGTCAACATAGCAAATGTAGGTGGAATTCAGAGCAGCAATAGGAAGATGCTTGGTGCCCCATCCTTCCCCTGTTGCCAGTGATGTGTCTCAGGAAATAGTTTAGAGCAGTCTTCACAATGGTGCTGTGTGAGTGAGATCCTGTGTTTGCTGTGACCTTGGTCCAGGCAGTGACTGAACTGCTCAGCTGAAAATTCCCTGAACTGTTCAGTCTGCACTGGCCACAAGAGGCTGCAGTTCAAGTGGGTGAAAACAGAACCTGAACGTGTGAGGCGCCAGACAGCCTCAGTAGCTGGCAGGGCCATCCCACCAGCTCCAGCAGCTCTGCTGGTGCACAGCTCAGGCAGGAAGGAGTTGGGCATTAGGGAAAGAGAGAGAGAAGTGAGGAGAGGAAAGGATAGAGAGAAACATGGCAGGGGAAGAAGGAAAGACAAATGGTGAAAAAGAGAAATGGAGTAGAAAAAAAAGCCCTTGCATGAGTTTTATGTTGCCTTAAGATTTTGTAAGGACAATATAGTCAAAAAAATTATAAGAAAAGGTAGTTACTCAGATTCCCTATACTCTGGTCTGATTGCCCTGCACTGCAATATTTGATGGCTGCTCCTTCATATTTCACTGAAAATGTTTTGAATGGTCAGCTGTAGATTTGGTTTGGTTGTGAGTTGGTAGGGAGGGTCACACTGTCTGTGTGACAGCTGGCAAGAGCACCCCACACTGTCACTCCTTCAGCCTGGCCTTAGGTATTAGACAGTACTAGAGTTATGCCTGACCTTGTCGCTTGCTTGTTCTGTGGGCCACCATGGGAACTGGGCATTTGGGATGTCCTTTCTTCTTCTGGGGCTGGTTTGTTCATCAACTGGCTGTAGCAGGGATCAAGGAGAAGGGTGCATATTTTCATATGTGGTAGGATGTGAGGTGAGAGGATTTGTTATGTACCTGTCTGACCTGAACAAAGATTTGAGGTCCAGCAGCTGGCTTTGGGGGAGCCATTTTTCATGGGAGCCTTCTGAGAGGACTTGCGTCTACATTACTGTTCTAGTCCCTGGCTGCTTAGCTGAAGCAAACCTTTTATTAGAGTTTTAACTTGCATTTTTAATCACAGACCTTGAATCACACTAGATTCCTTGCCAGTAAAACTAAACAAAATTATTCTCTTTGTCTACTAATGGATGTTCACACCACAAGACCAGACTAGAAGCAGAATAAAGTGTAACACCCCAAAATGTATATGGTATAGTTATTTGTGGTTTTATTGCAGAAGAAATCTTTTAATACAGAAAACATTCCTCCTTATATTTCTTCTTCACTAATTTTCAGTGGCTTTATGTCCTTCTCATTTCAAGGGAGTGTGGCTAGTTACAGCTGGTGAAACTTAGATTGGGGAACAGCCTGTGGAAGAAGGGCTGGTGGTAGAGGAGGTCCATTTCTGTGTGAAATGCTGATTCCAAGAGGATCCATAGGGACTGGCAGATTTCCACAGCCTGAGCTGGTGCTACGTGATCCCTGTGCCAGACAGCGAGAGTGTCACCATGTTAATGTGTGTTTATACCAGCATTCCAGTTGTGACTTTGTTATTTATAATTTGACTGGATTGCTATAATTATTAGTTGCTCCTGGGCCAATAGCTGTTGCACCAGATGGCAAAAGTGATCAGGCTATGACTCTGCATTGCCTTGTTTAAGAGTTCTCAGCATCCAGCTCTGCCTGCAGAAAAATGTAATTCATTTTCTACTGAGCACTTCTGGAGGCTTGATTGCTTTATTGAGGTACTTTGCTAAGAAGAAAGTTCCAAAAAATTTAATTAGATTTTTTTTTTTAATCTGCATGTACTGTGCCATATGAACTTGCAGTGCAGCTAAGCTGCATCTGTCCATGCATTGTGGAAACTCACATCAGCTGAGAGTCATTCTGAGTACCCACACTCATTCAAGATCTGGCCTGTTGTGTTAACATAACATATGAAAACAGAAGATATTTTGTTCCTGATGTGTAAGTGGATGAATTACAAAAAAGTTAATTTGATTTCAGTGTATGGGAATATTCATTGGTGCTGTTTAATCACCTTGTGCAGATATAGTGTTGGCGGCTTCTATTAGATCACATACAACTAGACTGAAATGTTGGAACAAATGATAATTGTGTTCCAATGGCAATGAAATTGCACATGGTACTTCCATATAATAAGGTGCTTCTTGTATATTAATTAATTTGGGCCTCATGCCAACCTATAGATAACTGTTTTTGGGTCCATTTTTAGTAGATTGGTGTGTTCAATAGGTTGGTTTGGTGTGTGTATGTGTGGCATCTGTGCTCTGCTAAATCTTCTAATGGAAATGGGTGCAAGGTGCGAATGAATTCTCTCTCAAAGGTTACTGGTGTGTCTAAATGAAACCAGGTTGTTTTCCATAGTTAGAGCCTCATAATTCTAAATAATCAGCGAGGGAGTACACACCAGGTATTTAGACAAGCTAATCTTCTGGATATATTTCACAGGATTAATCTATTTGTGTGAAAATTAAACGTCATATTATTTTTATTCTTTATTGAAATACATGAAAAACCATGATCAAATTTGAAGTGTATCAACTTATAGTAGGAGGAGCTTTGTGCACAGTATGTTTTTAGAGCTGCTCCATTAGAAGCTGCAGGAAGGCTGGTCTGGATTGTAAGTTTGTGCATGAGGACTCTGCTAGACACCCTTAAATTGTGAAAAAAGGATGTGAAGGAGCTTTGGTTTCAGCACCTTATGGGAACAGAGCTCACTGTAGGTTTTGGAGGGAGATGCTGGAGATGTCCCCTTCGCAGGAGGGGTGATGTAGAAGGAGGAACGGAATGAAGGAGGACACTTTTGGACAGTAGCAGGAGCAGATGTCAGAAGAGAGGTGTAGTCTATCGTTGTATTTAGGTGAGTGCAGCTTTTGCCAAACTGGCTATGCCCTCTGCTACCTGTGTGTGTTGTTTTCTTTGAAAAACCAGGGAGAAGAGATTACAATGCTCTTAGTCTGTGATTCACTTTTCAGACTGTTTTCAGAGCTGCTTTGAAACAGTTTCTGGAACAGCATTTAAAGATAATATTGATTAAGGTTTCTATTTTAAAAAGTGTAACAAATTTCTCTGCTTAATTGAATTTAAATCCAAGCAGGTATGCATTTGAACTGGTAAAATATTATATTAAATTTTTATATCTGTGCTGAGTCTGTCTGAAGGGCAGACATGGGAACAGAATAAATGTCACTAAGCTCTGCCTTCAGGGACTAGAATTGCACATTTCAAAGCTGTCTCCAGGCCACCATTGCAATCAATATTTCCTGTAATCACAAATGAACTGAGGGAGTCTTAAAGTGGTGGGTGCATTTAATAAGATGTTATAATACAGCAATGAACTGAGGATTAATTGAAACTTTTAAAACTGGTGCTGAATTGATTTAGTGATTTACATTTGGCTTAGCACTGTATGCCTGTTGACAATAATTTATTTAAAAAGTTGCACTGCAATTTCCTCCTAATTGCACATGGTATGCTTCAGGGTGGCAGGGAAGATATTAAAATATGAGTAACAGATGTGATGTTTGCTTATGGAGCATTACATCCTGTATATTTTTCTCATCCTGTTATTTATTTATCTTTTAGAAAGGGAAAATCCACTTCTTCCTATTAAGTATCTGTTTTGTTGTGGTTTTTTTATTTATTTTTCTTTTCTCTTTTTTTCTTTTCTCTTTTTTCTTTTTTCTTTTTTTTTCTTTTTTCTTTTTTCTTTTTTCTTTTTTCTTCTTTCTTTTTTCTTTTTTCTTTTTTTCTTTTTTCTTTTTTTTTTCTTCTTTTTCTTTTTTTTTCCTTCTTCCCAGAGGGCTGAACTAGTCATCTTTCCTCATAAATCAGTAAGTGGAGAACAGGCAAGTATAGTGGGTATGTACCATAACATTATTATTACTGTAGGGTCATTAAGTCTCAGTTTGGCCTTCAGAATTTTAGATGTGCACCACTGCTTGAGATCTGAGCTAAAGATGCCTGGAGAGAATAAAAACTTCTGCATTCATCTCTGTGAACTCTCTAAGAAATCCTTTATAGCTGTATTCTGCCAGATGCGTTCTATCCCAAATATGGCCAGGTAAAGTTGCTCTTGTCCTAGATTAACTCTAGAGGAATTCTGTTTTCTAGGGCACTGTTCTTACACTGACCATCTTTGACAAGGTGTGCAGATCTGTAAGTTCTGTGTCCTGTTGCTGCTGACACTCTTGCTCTTCCTTCTCAGTGGACACAACTCTCTTTTGTGCCATGGGGTAATGCAGAACCTGAAGGAAGCCAGAGTTCTTGTTTGGTTTTTTAAATTTTTTTTTTTAAGCAGACACAATTTTGGAGATCTATTGATGGGAATGTATTGACCGTGCTTCCCTAGCCCTTCTCTTGCAGCCTCTTACCCTTTCCCTCAAGTAGAGCAGTGTCTTAGTTAAAGACTTAAAAGAAATTGTTACTGTAACTCAGTGTTAATTCAACTTGGATTAGATATTTTCTAAGATAAATTGCATGTCTTTCCCTAAAAGTATGACGAACTTGAGATTTTTGAAGTTTCCCCCCCTGCTTATTTAAGTAAAAGGAGAAAAAACCCCAGTCTCCAACATGGCTCCCAATCAACCATTAGTAATTATTAATACCAGTAACTATTGTCTGTGCATTTATTTCTTTGCTCAAATGTCAGAAAGCTTGAAAGAAAAGTGTTTAATAAAACTTTGATA
This sequence comes from Cisticola juncidis, assembly GCA_013400215.1. Taxonomy (NCBI): domain Eukaryota; kingdom Metazoa; phylum Chordata; class Aves; order Passeriformes; family Cisticolidae; genus Cisticola; species Cisticola juncidis. The sequence continues at coordinate 378,624 of VXBR01007193.1, read as the reverse complement.
TGGGAGAAAATTACTTTGCTGAAAGCATAGGACCTTCAAGCTATTTTGGTTTTGGATTCCTGTTAGTTTTCTCTGTAGGTCTGTTGAGAAGTAAGGTTCCCTCTAAGAGCACTAGTCTTGTGATGAAATAATATCCTTTAAAGTCTTTTTCATGTTCTAATATAGGAATTGTTTTCACTACTTCTGCTGATACTTGAAACTGTAGCCCATTGTCTTCAGCTGGTGAGAACCTGGTGTTCCTGTTTTCTGAAAAGTAATCTCAGTCTGTTTCAGATCATCTTCATGGTCCATGTAATTTCTTGCTAAGTATACATATTTTACATAGTTTTTATAGTTTCAGTTAGCTATTCGTGTGTATTTCCATGGAAACAATATGAAGCTTTTAAAAAACTATTTTTCATTAAAAATGCTGCTGTTTTGTGCTCTTTTTTGTTAATAATTCTGATTAAATCCTGTTAAAATCTAAGACATCATATTAGTTTTATGATTTATGTCGTTCCAAGTTATACCATTCAAATCATCATAACCAATTTCTTTACCATTCCTTAATGGTCTCTTATGACATGCACACAATGCATATTGCATGAAGTAAAGTGTGCAATAAATATTGGGAGAACTTTGACCAAAAAGATAGTTGCTGCCCCTGAAAATGAAAAATAGCAAGATGCTACTTCTCCATTGCAGTGACCATCCACATAATCCTACATGAGCTGGAGAGCAACACTCTGTGCTGAGACTAATATCCTGTCTTAGAATAGTCTTAATGTAATCACCAATTTGTTATTGAAGAATCCTTCCCACCTGTTGTAGACTGAATTAGTGTGATAGTTGCCAGAGTTGAGCAGATATGTAGGATGGTATGAGATACTTCCACTCATGGACTATGTGAGTTTTAGGGCAGCTCAGGCTTGTTGCCAGGGTATCCATGTTGCTGATGTCATTGCTTGATGGGATACATAACAAATGATAGGACAGATTGATGATTGATATCACCTTTATCTACCTGCATAAGCTTTGTTTAGCATAGGAGTGATTAGTTGTGCAGAAAGATGGAAAGGTGTGCTGTGTTACCAATAGGTTTTTGCTAGGTTCAGTTAAAATTCAAACTAAACTGGCTTTCTGTGGTTTGTATTACAGCTTTGCTGTATTGATACAGAGTGCAATACAGAATATAATGTCCCAGGTGAGGCTGCAGAGTCTTCACCCTTGGAGTCACACAAAAGCTGCTTTGACACTGTCATGGTCCAGCTTAAAAAGGGTTTTGGACCAGATGACCTCTAGAGGTCCCTGCCAGCCTCAGCCTTTCAGTGATTCTGTGATTGCCAGTGTAATTGCCTCTTAAATGAAAGGAGTAAAGTTGCTATATTGGTAAGGTACTCCTAATGTAGACCTGACATCATTTTGTGCGTGGTTTGCTATACTGTACCTTTTTTGTCTGTATGGCATTGCAGTAACTGCTTTGTCCTGTCGAGAATTTAGGCACAGAACAAGGGTACTGTATAGTAAGCTGCATTTGGGTTGTCTGTGCATTCACTGAAATTTAACAGACCTTCTTGTTTTCTGACATCTGGAATTTTTGTGACCACTGACATCCAAGAGAGCTTATAAATCAAAAAATTTAAAAGTGCCTATAGGTGAAAAATACGAGGAATTTTTATTCTCTGTTGTACTTTTTGTGGTGAGAAAAGTATTTCTGGATATTGTTTTTGGCAGCTGTGTGGCAAGTGAAATCCATTGATGTGAAAGCATCAATGTAGCATTTGTATACAGCTGATAACAGCATTCCAAAACCAAGATTGCTAGCTTCTGATAAAATAATAGAAATACCCAATTACCACTTTCCATTTTGACAGACAAATCTGACTTCATGTAAGTGAAGTTCTTCTCAACCCTACCCTCCTACATCAATAAACTTCAGTAGCTGAGCCTTGCCAAGGTGAAGTTTTGTACTGTTGTTAAGGTCCTAAGTGGAGTTATTCCTAAATTGACCAACTTTTTTTGAAATGAACAACTAAAATAAGATGTCCAGGTAGTAGTTAGATGGGACCTTAAAACAGAGTTTATTTTAGGAGCAAACTGTCCTTGACAGTCCAGCTGCTTTTCTCATAAAAACTTCTGCAGGCTTTTCTGGGTGTGGACAGTTGTGAATCTTTGATGTTTGTGGCCCTTGATGCCTGGCTGGGTCTAATGCTGTCTGGAAGAGTAATGAGAGGGGCTACAGTTCTCCAACCCAGATCCTGACCCCTCTTTAGCCTGCCAGTGGGGAGACTCACCACATCTGCAAGTTGTATCTGACTGGTAAGCAGCTCCAGGGTTGATGGCGAAGAGGTTCAAAGGAGGGACCTGTCTGCAGGCACTTCATGGGTGATTTTTTCCTTGATTGTGATGCCTATCACTTTGTTATCAAAATCTGTCTGGTTTTTGCTGCATAAAATATCTGTGTGTGTTGTTTTATGGGCTGCTGTGTTTAGTGCAGTCTCTTGTAGGATAACCACAGAGCTCATCGCTGAGCAAGGAACTGTGTAGCTGTTCAAAAACAGCCTATACACTACACCCAGAGACAGGAGAAAAGCTTATTTTGTCTTGGGATGTCCAGGAATTGCTTGTCTAGCTGACTTAAAGGAAAATAATTTTCAGTTGGAAACATTCAGTTCAAGTTACTGTGGGTTTCTGAGTTTCATAGACAATTAGTGGGTTTTTTGAAACTTGTCTGAGGAGAAACTGGACTCTGAATTGCATCATGCACTTCAGTGCTAATGTGAGTAACACTTGTTGCGTCTTTATATTCACAAAATAAGACACCTAAATTAACTGTTAACACCTGATCTGGGACAAGTCTTGGTTACAGAATGCTGGGTGAACCACCCAGTCTTTTCGCTCTCCCAAGAACCTAAACTGGTTGTCTTTTGCTGGAATGTTCTTCTTTGTACTTGCATAACTATTTATTCTTTGTGTTTTTATCACACAAAACCCAAAAATTTAAGCAATCGTTCTACGAGTGGATAGTTGAAATAGAACTTTATTTAGATATTTTCCAATCAAAGTTTTTAAATACAAGTCTTTGACACTTTTTTTTTAATAAAACAAAAGCATGTTGAAATGAATAATGTGATTTTTGAGGGAAAATAGGGTAAAAGAAAAGTTTTCAACTCCCCAAATCTGTTCATATAAAAATAATTTTCATTTACTCTTTTGTAATGTCATGTGTCAAAAATAACACTTTAGCACAAAAGTAACGTGATTTTGTGGCCTTCAAGGAAAAATCTATTTGTAATTGTGAAATAGTAAAAAAATAGTAGTGCTTGAGAATATGCATGTGACAATATAATAATATAGTGAGGTAAAATTTTGTTGATGCAATGAATGAATAAATATTTGATTAGATAATGGCTGATTAACATGTTAGATCTGGCATATCTAGAAGTGTGTACTTGGACCAGAAGGACTGTGAGGGTTTACTCCTCTTTGTACTTCATAGAGAAGGTATTTTAACCTGCCAAACGTGCAAAATATCCCCAAGTGATAATTGTCATTTTAAGTTCAAAGTGGCAACTTGTGTGTTCTTCCTGAATTTATAGGGCTAAGAAGTAGAAAAGATTGGGATCAAGATTTTCATGAAGCTTTTTAATGAAACAGGAAAGTATCAGTAATTTGGAAATAACCAAAATGATCCTCCTAGTATAAAGGCTTGGAGTTTTCTTACTCACTATTAATCATTAACTTAAAAGTCTGCCCTTGACGGTTTGTGCATGAAGGAATACAAACACATGTTTTTCAAAATTAAAAATAATTAAGACAAATGTTCAGAGAAGAGCCAAGTTTTTGAATTTGGCTTCAGTTGTATTACTACTGTCTCAGGACCCATGGCATAGTTCCTTTGTGTCATAAATTATTCTGCCTAATGTGTTTAATTTTTATAGAATCATAGAGTATTCTGAGTTTGAAAGGACCCATTAATCATAATATTTGAGGACTAGTGTTTAAAGCACACATTAATAAAATGAAAATAGTTGTAAAGATGGTCCTGTAATAGTTTAAGTAACAGTTCATTAATAGTGGGCCGTGCTGCAATCCGACTTCTCCAGGTGCCGAGTTGTGGGTAGGACCATGCTGTACTGGGGGAGTGTGACTGACACGCACACACATATTCCCAGGCTGGTTTCCCATATCTATTTCAGGGACTGATGGGTTGGAAACATTGATGACTTGAGCTTCACCCCTAGTTTAAATTTGCTGGGACGTGATCAGATTCATTCTTGTCCTGCTATTGATACCTATGCTTACCAACATAAAACTCAATTGGTATGTCTGCAGCATAGATCAACTCGGAAAAGAAAGTTTGGTGAAATGCTACCCTAACCAAATTGGCCAAGGGTTTTCAGAGGCAAACAGTTTGCAGCAGCCAATGAAGAGAAAGGAGCATTTTTTCTGATCTATTTACAAGAATTTCCACAATAACCATAGCCACAGAAGTGTGTGGGCATTTCCTTGTGTAAACAAGCCCTGCCCTCTGTTTAAAGAGGATAAGTGTGCAGTATTTTGCTATGTAAGTGAGACTTTGGCCATAGAATGTTGCCGATAAGGAACTGTGTTTACCCTGTATCTTAGATTTGCCTTATGAATTTTGAGTCACAGCTCAGGTTATGGGTATTTAGAGAGTGAGGAATTGCAGCATTTGGTTTATAATTCCAACTTGACATGATTTCTTTACTGCTTGTTAATTGTGTATGTTCACATAAAGAGACTGGAAAAGTAATGTTGGCAGGAGCTTGGAGTAATTTTACCTGGAGTCATAGGTGTTGAATTTACAAATTTGATTAGAAGAACTGGGTCACTCGTAAAAGGAGCTCAGCTTAAAAAAACCCAAAACAAGCCAACAAAAATACATTAAGGAGATTCCCTTATAGAATGAGGTCAAACATTTGGATTTCTAGCTGATGACATTTTTGGGTCTAAACTACTGTTCTGTTTCACAGAACATAAACATTTATTGTCTTCCTGGTATACAAAATACCTGTGTGCCCACTTTGTGGTTCATGGAAAATGATTTGACCAGGAACTTGTTGTTTGGCCAATACTTATCTGTACAAAATAGAACATCTTGCAACATCACTCATTTTGAAGAAATTTAGCGTGAAAACTAGGAAAATATTCCTAAAATTTCGTATTTAAAGTCATGTGAAATTTCCTTTATGAAAAAAATATCTACTGTAGACTTGGCACTCACAGACATGAATATTTTAGGTTTTTGTTTCTATTCTACTTAAAGAGCCCTTCCCAACTGCCAAAGCATTTTTGCTTTCCAGTTTCCTTTAAGGGCATGAGTGTTCTAATCACGAGCTGGCTGCTTACAGCATTCTTTAAAACACTTGCTCAGCTGCTTCCTAACTCAGGATCAATAACTTCATAGATAATTAACTAACCATCTCTTAAAAATAGATGCCATCTTCTATATCCCTTATACCCCCAACCTCCCACTTATCCTATTTGACAGTCTCTGGTTATGTGAGTTTGCCAAGCTGAATATTGATACTCCAGTGCCAGAATGCCTGGCCCGAGCCAGTGAGGGATCCTGTGCAGACAGCTGCACTGCAGGCATTGTAATTTCATAGCTTGAAATGCAGGGACTTATGTATTTATCCTAAATATAACTAACATCAATAAAAATGCACTTTTTAAAAAAAATTGCGCTTAACTGTCAGTCCAGCTGTTGCTATTACAAACATTTTCTAGGAAATACTGTCAGAAGTTCTGATTTAGATTTTTTTAGTTTAAAACTAAAGTTAGCATACAATAACAGTATTTTTGAACTTTTAGACACAATACTGAACTTGTTTTTTCTATTAGAACACAACTTGGTGACTGTCACAAATGTATAATCTTGTACAGTTAAACTGACCTGAAATTTGTAATTCTTGTTATGAAACATGACACTGTTGCAACAGAAGACATTAAGCTGGTGTAATAATTGCAGTCTTCATTTATCATGTGTATCATGTGTTGTGTTATCAGCTTTCCTGAATAAAACATAATTTCTCTATTGCTATTTTCAATGGGAAGACAAAGCAAGTATATTCCTTACGGTAATTCCCGTGTTCTTAGAATTTTTACTTTACAAAGTTTACTATTATCAACTCATATTGCCTCGAAGAAGTATGGAATCCAGACTTTGTCTGTTTAAGATTGAGAGATGTTGATAATGGTGATTAGTCGAAATCTCTAAAGTGATTGTCTACAGATTATGGGCCTTTTGGTCGTGTTTTGGAAGAGTATAGATTTTAACCTTTTTATCTGTGAAACATTAGAAAAAATCTTTTGCAAGTTCAAAGAATGTTTGAGATGCAAAACAGAGTGGTGTAAATTTGTACAGGGGAAAAAAAACATTTTTGTGCTTCAGTTTCAAAACTGTACTTTTGGTCAGTGATTGCTGATGAGTGCCGTTTTACTTTTTCTTCATTTGCTGTGATGCCTAATATTTCTGGAGAAAAATATCGCACAAGAGTGAGATTATTCTTAAAAAGCATTTATGTACATAACATTTTGCATTCTGACATAGAGAAGAGTGTTGCTTCTAAAGTACCTTGAAACAGAGAGGTTTTTATCAGTGAAGCTTTAAGTTTGTGTTGTGTAATTGAAAGGCTTTTTTTTTGTTGTTTGTAAAATTTGGTCTAATAATAAAATAGTGTATTCAAAAGTCAATATCTCTCTTATAGGAAATCCTGCTTGGTTTCTCTGTAAAAACTCTGTTAAAACAAATCAGAGTGGCTCATAATGGGCCATAATGGGCCATATATGGCTCATATGTGGGCCATAATGAAAGACCCGGTAACATTTGAGTTGTCTTAGTACTTAAAATTACCAATGAGACTGAATAAAAAATAATGAGAAATTATGACTTAGAGAATAGAAGGAACACAGGTTTTATAAAGTCATTGTGTGTTTTGATATGTGTAGACAAGTTAATGTTTTTTTGTTTACATACTGTTGTCTCAAAAAGCATTCAGGATCAAATTGCCAAATATAAAGGAAATATATGTTTAATAATTGCATTCCCATTCCTCTACTGCATCTTTTTTAGTAGTGGAACCCTTTTTAATATTCTGAAACACTGAAGATGACACAAAACTGATTTGTATAAATTGCTCCATGAATATATATTAGAACATTCAGATATAGTGTGAATATTCTTATAATTGTGTGATTGGGGTGAACTATTTTACTCAGTTTAATTTAAATCTATATATAGTAATTTGGAGGGAGGTGGGATGAGGGGAATCAGTTTTCTCTTTAGCAAAATGAACTTGTTTTTCTCCCCTCTCAGCTTCCTCGCAGATTAAATTTTAGTAAAATGTTAGCAACATAGGAAGTTTTTAGACAGCTTCTTTTTTAAAGTATTTAACTATTAGCACTATTCCAATGGACTTTAAAGAAACACTTGAAGAATTTTTAATTAGTAAGTAACTTTAACTCAAGTGCTGACAGGTTTTTAATAAACTTTCAAGTAATATGCAATAAAATATTTTTAGTCCCAATATAAAATACGTTAAAGGAAAACTATATAAAATAAAAATTAAATTAATGCCTTAAAAATCTTATGAATTGGACTAGTAAAGTTAATGAACATCTACTGATGGCTTATGTTATAATTCTGATATGGCTCTGCCAATACCCACTTGTTGCAGATGATGGAGTTATTTTCTGAGATGGTTGTGTTTGTAAATGATAGTGCAACATTCTTCAAACTGCACTGGCAGTTGCTCAATACATTTCTCCATGAAGTCTCTTTTACTAATGAAAATACTTGGTAGTGAAAAGGATAAATAATTGCTTGCTCAGATGTTTAGGGTTCAGGCTAGTAAAAGTCAAATTAGTTTAAAAAGTAGTGGGAATGCCTGGCCTGGGATACACATAGGATTAAGCCCAACTTCTCTTTCTCGTGGGAGAAATATTTCTTACCCTCTTGTGTCAGAAGTGTTTGGTGGGTCTCAGCATTTCCGATCTCCTCCCTCCCTGCTCTGGACAGCAAATGTTCCTGCATTGAAGAGACCCAACAGCATGTTAACAATTCCCAAAATATTTTTGGCAGCCAAATACTATAGTGGGTGACTTGAGGAGGGTTCTAGGAGCATTGTAGGAGTAGCATACTAGTTTGGCTGGGAATTCTTTTGGGATAGCAGATTTGTTGGTGGTCATAAGTACCTGTAATGCAGATGAGAGTAATCTTCTTTTGAAATCAAAGCCTTACTTCATTTGAAATTAATGGTATTTATGACACTGGATGATGGACTTTGATAGTGGTAGGGTATCAGCTCTTAAAAAGAACTAGGGAGGGGAAGAAGGAAAAATATAGGGTTGTTATTTAAAAAAAAAAAAATCAACAAAATACTTCTCAATAAGAGATACTTGGGAAAATGTGGACTGCAAACCAAGGGTTTGTTTGAGATCTAATGAATTTGATATAGTTGCAAATGTTATATGTGACCTTGAGTCTCTGATTAATTTTTGTTCTTTTGTAGTCACACTATTTATTATAAGAACAAGGAGTTTTAATTTATCTCTGAATTTGTAAAAGTGGGGTATGTTCTTTAGAAGCCAGCACTATTTTCCATGCCATTTGCCAAACCTCTGACTTGCTTAACACAGAAACCCGAAATTATCTTCTTGTTTGATAACTGGATGCTGCACCTGTGTGTCTGCCTTTGAGAATCTAAGGATGATGACCCACAAGGGTGAACAGCAGCACTGGAGAGTGGTGTAGTGTTTTCAGCTTTCAGCTGCTCTAGGGGTGTTTACCATGGATGTGTGCTGGGTTGACCATGACTGGCTGCCAGATGCCCACCCCGCTGCTCCTGCTCCTGGGGTCTCCATGTCCCTCCTTGGTGTTCGTGGCTCGGTTCCCCGGCTCAGCCCGGGCTGCCGGGCAGCGTTTGGCCCTCCCTTGGCCGGGCTTTCCCCGGGGCTCTGTCCCGCCCGCCCGTGGCTGAGGGGCTCGGCCGGGCCCTGCGCTGGGGCCGCTGCAGCCGTGTCAGGTGTGGGAGCTCCAGACAGATGCTCCAGACAGAGGCTGCCGCTTCAGCTCCTGCTGCTACAACGCCTTGACACCTGCACCCAGGTACAGGCACAGATGTCAAGGCCATGTCACTGACAGGGAAGGGCTTCATCCCTGTCCTCCAATGCCTTCTACTCCCAGCTGTGGGGCACAGCCTTGCCTTCCCCTGGCTGATGGTTGCTGTGGTTGGTCACTTCAAGCTGCTGTGAAGGGCACTTGTGGAACAGCCTGCAGGTGCAAAAGCAGCAGGGAGGAGCAGTCGTGCCTGCAAGCTGTGTCCTCTCGGGGTGTACTTGCCAAGGAGCAGTTGTCTGCACAAATGCTGATAGATGCTGTCCCTAGGAGCCTTTTTGTTCATCTCTAGAAACAGGGATGAACATGAGCAGAAACAGACTAGTTTTCAGCCTAGTACCGGGTCTCTCTGATTTCATGGCTTTGTCAGTGATGATGCCTACCCTGCCCTGGCTGCTGGTAGCTCAGGATCAGAGGGTTCCTGCCAGTTTCTAGGGCTTCTTTTGGCAAGCCTTGCCCAGGGCAGAAGGTTACTGGCCTCCCAGAGGTGCTGGACCCTCCATCTCTGCATGGAAGGTTTCCCTTCTCCAGTTAGAACATCTAAAGGACCTAAGTAGATAAGTTTTGAGTCTTGTTCTACCTGCTCTGCTAGATTTTTGTGCAGTGTTTATCTTACACGGTGGTTACTGTGCAGTTTCTTAAGGTGCTGCATGCAAAAGTAGAATGTTTCCCCACTAAATCCCGATTTTGAGTTTCTAAGTACACCTTCTGGAACACAGAAGACTTCGCAAATGCAGTTAAAAGAGATGATCCTGTTTTTCTTGCAGAGATAAGGCTGGGTTAGGACTTCAAAGAATGCTTGTCACTATCAGGCTGTGCTTGCGTAGATACAATCTTTTGTTTGCCTGTGTTTGGCCTGAAAGTGTATCCCAGTTGTCACTATGATGTGTTACTCTGTTACAAGCACATAATTATTTTAGAACTGATTTCAAAGTTCTCATTGCATTTTAATCAAAGGGACATGCAAATATTTCCTCATGGCTGCAGTGTGAAATATTCTCAGCACCCATATGGATGCTTTTCCTCTTTCTACATCCATTCATCCAGATTGCCAGTAACATGTGCAGAAGCTCAGCTGAGTGGGCTTTGGAGTTGACTCAGTTTTGGAAGGAGAGCACAAAGCTGCAATGCTTTTCTTTCTTTTCCCACTGGCCAGGTTGTTCTTATCTTTCCTCACTGGATCATGGTGTCAGGGACATAAAAATTGCCTGGAGTAGAGAATTACTGTTCTTATTTCATATAAAATGATATATGGGTGTTGAAATTGTGGAGTAGTAGTTCTGGCAATATAGACCTCTGAAAATGAATTGGTTTTAATTTTAACCCAAAGAATTCCGTATGTTTCAATGGTTAGACTCTGGTTTAAAAAAAATAACAGGAAAATAGTATTTACTTTTTGAAAAACAGTATTTGCAGTCTGATGGTGTTTTTTTAATGTCAACACTTTTGAGACCAAGATTGTGATTTGTTTGAAGTTTATTGGCCAGTGTGAAAATTTACTGTGAAAGGCGTCTGTGTTTGTCAAGTTAATTTTTCAGGGGTATGAAATTCAAACTTTGCAAGTTTAACTATTTAGCCTAGAGACTGGAAGCTAGTGCACTTCCTATCAAAAATGTAACTCAAATCGTGAACATAGTGAATTATTCCAGCATTCACATGGGTAATTTTTATTCTGTTTATGTGATTAATTAATGCTTATTATCTTCCATTGAACTGCTAAAATAAAGAAAAAATAGTATATGTATTGGTTTAACTGGTAATTTAAATGTCTTTGATTAATTGAATTAAGAAATTACTTGGGTGTCTTGAAAGCAATACAGTTTAGTCCATCACATTTTCTTATGTATTAGTCTTTGGAATATGTTTGCACGTTAAATTGTTAATGACTTGTTCAGATGTCCCCATGCTTTGACATTCTTTGGAATAATGAAATGCTGCATGTTGAAGTGGGATAAAAAAGCTCTCCAGAGCTTGTCAAATATGAGTGGAGAGTTATAAATTGGAACTGCTCAATGATTTATGCACACACAGCTCACCAGAAATTTTGTAAAAAAATTTAAGATTTATGGACTCTGCTGAATGATTGCTTAAAAATTTATTTGAAAATACTTCTGCTGCTGAGAAATGTGACTCTAACTGGAACTGCAAGGTGCTACAGTCATAGAAAGTGATAATATGATAACTTGGGTTCATTTCTCCAGTTTGTGGTCAACAATATCCTACTGTAAAACTGGAAAAATCAGTTTCAGGGTGCCTGTTGATCTGTATAAAGTTTTTGATTTATTTGTTATACTATACCTTTATGTTTTGGTTAGCTTATGTATTCAAATAACTCTTTTTAAACTATATGTTTCTTAGTTCTCTTAGCCAGCCTGTTTTTGATATGTGAAATAGTTTTCATCAAATAGTTTTCATCAAATAGTTTATAGCTGTAGTTCTGTATATCAATTTTGCATCTGGGAGTATCTGGATGAATGTATAGATCAGTATCATTGCTAGGAGAAAAATCATAATGCAATTGAGATGACTTAGAGTTAATTGATCTAGGGGTGGGTTGACAGAAGTCTAAACACAGCCAGCTGTGTGCCCTGACAGTGTCCTGGGTTACATCAATGGAAGTAGAGCCAGTAGGTGAAGTAATTATTCCCATTATTGCACGCTTATTAGACCATGTGTGGAATCCTGTGTCAGGTTTTGGCTCTCCTGGTACAAGAGTGCTGATAAGCTTGAGTGAATTCATGGAGAGGCAGTAAGACAGTCAGAGGACTGGAGCATAAAAGGGAAGGAAGAGACTGGGTCAGTTGTACTTGTTCAGGCTGCAGAAGGGGTGGTGTGAGGAGGCCTAGTACATGCAGACATACATGCAGAAAAAGTGAGAGGTAAGTCCTGAATTGAGGCATGGAGCTTCTAGTTCTGAGTGGGAAAAAAATCCCCATGAAAAGATTTAGGGACTGGAACCTGTTGCTCAGAGACAGTGTGAGCTCTCCATGTTTGAAGGCTGTCAAGACCGTGCTGGATGAAGCCCTGAGCAGCCTGGTCTAAATTCACTGTTGTCCCTGCTTTGAGCAGAAGATTTTACTAGGTCATCCCGAGGTCTTTTCCAAGCTGAAAGGTATTGTAACTCTATGGAATGCCAAGTGATGGGTGCAGGGCAGGAGATGCTATAGCTACTGTGCAAGTGCTGTAAACTGCTGAGAAGAGTTTGGTGCAGAGCTGCAAAAACTTCTTAGGGCAAATCTGCAGGCAGAATTCCTGTTGTGAGGCTTTACAGTACACAATTGTAGAAACCTGAAGGAAAAGTTTATATCATTCAGAATAGATTTTGCATCTAATAAATAAAGCTATGTGATTACTACAAAGTTTTATAGACAATATCTGCAAATTCTACTCCATACTTAAGAGTTTCCTCCCTTCTTTTCTCTAGGATGAGGAATGTATTTTTCTTTAAATGTTATACACATGCACATTTGAATGGTTTTGGCTTATTTGCATTTGTGTCCTTTCTAGGTTTCTATTCCACTTCTGGTTCTTAACCATCTTCCATTTTTAAAGAAAGGAGCTCCTTGGTGCCTGACTACTTCTGATTTTGGACTGCTTCACTTTTTTCACTCTTGCCTGACTTGAGATAGATGGTGGTTTTTTTGTTTTCCACTCACCATTTTTTTCCACTTAAGTATTTGTGTTTGTCTTGATAGATTGATTGTTAAAACTCCTTGCTGTCACACCAGTGACTTCATGGGCAAATTCTGTCAGAATTCTGGGGTGCAAGCAACCATGTCTCTTCAGCTCAAACTAATTTTGTTTTTAAAGATTTATTTCCTGCATGAACAGTTACTGCTTGCTTGAAGCAATTATTTTTTCTGCTAATAAGAAACAGAAACATCTCCAAATCACATCCAGATTAATCGGTGCTACTACAAGTAATCATTATTATTATTATATATTTCATTGTTTCCCTTCTATTAATGACTAAGGAGAGAAGAAATCCCTGTATGTCTGTTCCACCTATGGCATGTAATGGGATCTGTGCAGGATAGGAGGTATTGGGTGGTGAGGAGAAACAGGAAAAAAGCAGGAATGTGAAGGGAGGTATTTTGGATCTGGAAAGGGGGAAAAATCTGCTGGTAGACAAATGGTGTTGGTGACTTGAAAGCTTCAGTTATTTGTTCACAGGAGGTATGCACACTGAGTTTGGGCATCACTGAGAAACAAAACAGAATGAATTACCATTTAACAGAACAGATGCTGAAGATCAGTTGAGGAATCAGCACCACACTGACTTCATCATGAGAGTTAAGATGTTAAAAAGATATTTTAAAAGCCAAAAATATCTCCTAAAACACCTGTGTACTTTAGTGGTTTGAAAGTCTATACAGGTATACTGTCAATGGTGCTATTTATTCAGCCCTTTGCTTTTTGTATTTTGCATTTGTCATAGTTCAAAGTTACTGTGTTCTGTTGTGGTCGTGGGTTTTGTATTGGATCCTTATAACATAATTCCTAGATGCCTGAACAGTAAGTAACAATAGGAATATTATTTCTATAATATTCTGTTAAATGTTTGCTACATTTCAGGCCTTTGCTGGCATGTCAGGGCTGTGGAATTGCAGGTGTGTTGTGCTCCTGCTCTGAGTTTACTGATGTGAATCTGTTCATTGTTTTCATACTCCTCACTCAGAACTCACACCCTGTATCTTCTAAAACCCTTATTAGAGAAGAGAAATTTTGGGTTTAGAATATGTATGGATTTCTTGTTCTGAGGTGCTAGGAATTACTATGCAGTTTCAAAATGTTCCAAGTCCATCTTTTATACATTTGAGATGTGAAGCATTTCCTGCCTCTTCTTGCACAGGAGATTAATTAAAAAAATGCAAAAAACCCCAACTAAAGCTCATAACTGTTAGTTATCTGAAGCAATACCAAATTTTTAAGTGAGGGCTGATTGAATACTTAATGAAACAAGCAGATTAATTTTATATAAGAAGATAAGTTTTTTTAAAAATGAGGTGTTAATTAATTTGGGGAAGCATTTCTTTCACTAAAGCTCTTTCCCTCTGCATATAGAATAAATATTTAGAAGTTTGGGTGGTTTTACTTGCAGAGACCAAAAAGTCCCCTGTTCATTCTAGTTGCTCAGAAGTTTCCCCTCAGAAAACTGGGATGTGTAGATAGGTGATTACATATGGATGTGGTATAAGCATACATTCTTGAAAATGCTGATTTAGAAGGTGACAGTGTTGAAGTATGTAATGTTTATTTAAAAGAACAAAAAAACCCTGCCCTAAACCTGTTAAGGCCCCAAAATGCTACAAAGAAATGAGATATTGACAGTTAAAATAAACTTAATGCCCCATCACCTGAACCAGAATTAAGAATATTTCTGGATTAAAATAATATAAAATAGTTTTGTGGTCCAATTTTAGTTTACTTTGAAAAGAACTGGGGGGAAAGAATGTAGATGTCTTTAGTGGGTTTTGTTGTGGGTTTCTTTTTTCTTTCTTTTAGTTTACTTTTGTTTTTCAGGTCTGTATATAGGATCTACATTGAGTTAGCATTCATTGATTTCTCTCAAAAGCAAGTTTGACACATCTTAGTCTGTTTAATGAAGGTGAAATTTTCTTTGGAAAATAATCATTATAAAGATTGTTTTTCAACTTGTGAAGCATCACTTCTGGGATGAAATCTGTTAAAAGTAAATAAACATCCCCTTTTTTTTTTTTTTTTTTTATGGAATTCCAGTTTTAATGCCAGAAGACTTTAATTATAAGAACACAACTTAATTATGAGTTGTGAAAGTGATGGCCGTCTTTTATATTTCTCTTTCATCCATTTGCTGAAGCCACTTTAGATATCAGATAGAAAATTGCTAGATTTGTAATGGCTAATTTTAGGTTTTTGTCTGAATAAGCGGAGCCAATTTGAATCTCAAGATACATCTGATATAATATCTGGAAGATATAAAAGAAAATTGAACATTCAACTTGTAACTTGACTTGAGGGTACACTCCAGAGAGTTTGGCTTGGTGAAAAAGAGACTCAAAACAGGGATTTTGAAATGCACAGTAATTTAAGGAATTTAGAATTTATAGTAGAGAATTAAACATTTATATGGAGCATGGGACATGCACTGATTCCCTGTAGAAACATCAAAACTGAAGCATTCAAAACACTGAACCCCCCTGCCCTTGACTTTAGAATGCCAGGGCGGTAATGGTTTGTCACAGTGAGGTTTCTGAATAAAATAAAGCTGTTAATAAATGACATGCATGGTAATTCAGTATAGTGTTCTAGTTAAACATTTGCATCTTTCTGCCACTCTCATAGATTAGAGGGGACTGTTGAACATTAGTGGTAACAAGATGCACCTCATATGCATGCTAATGCATTATAACTTTTTATAGGTGCAATTTGTACCTGTCTCTCAGTGGATTGGGAAAGTGGTGCATGAGGAACAGATCGTTAAGCATCAGTAGCCAAGCTTTGCTAATTAGCACATCTTCTAGTGCCAACTCTCTTTGTCCACAGAGAATGTAAATAATTCTTATTTTCTCCCTCAATCTTTTGGGCATCTTAAGCAATGTATCTCTTTGACTGGGAGATAGAGACTGCAGATTTGTAGTTTTCAATTCTCATGATTAATTGAAGAACATGCATGGTTTATTCAAAAGCAGGGATGCTGCCAAAAATGATCTAATTGGTTAAATAAATAACCCTAAGCTTTTATTACTCAGTGTGTTTTTTTAAATGATTAATGCTATATCACCCTCTAAATCAGTAAGAGTTAAATTACTGATTTGCCTGAGGCTATTAATATTTTTCAAATCAGTGATAAACTGGTATGATCACTTCTTTTGCTGACCTGTATCTCACTGTATTTGTTCACTTGGTAAAATGGTGTTGATGGTAAAAAGGACTGAAAAATAACATCTGAATTTCAGCTTGTTTTAGTTGTTTTTTTTTGTGTCTAATGAAATACATAATTCTGTTCATAAAATAGATTATGAACTACATTTTGGGATAGGGGAAACAAAAACAAGGAAATATTTTTTGGGAACCATTTGTTGTAAGTGGGATTCAAAGAAAGAGAAGCATAATGCATTTATTTAGCACCTTTGCTGTCAAAAAGAAGGAATTTGAACATTATATGATTTTGCAGTGGTGTTTATTCCTGTGTATGGAAAGAGGTGTGCACAAAGAAGTGCTGGATGTAGGATGGAATGGTTCTGAGCAAGTGCCCAGAACAAAAAGGTGAAATAGGCTCTGACCTTTGAAAGGCACAAAAAGTCTTGAAAATTAGGTTTGAATCCTGTTTCTTTGTATCTATTTATTCTGGGAATGACAGAAAATCATCACTAACTGCTTCTAAGAACAGGAATAAGATAGATAATCATATGGGTAACTGCATCAGATGGTCATTATGAATGTATATGAAAATGTGGGTGTATTTCTGAAAACTAATTAAATAAAAATTCTTTTAAAACCAGAAAAACAGTTTTGAGTACTAGTGGATGATATTACTGCATGTGTATCCAAGCTAGTGTTCTTAGACCTTTTTGTTTCAAATGTTAGCTTTTGTGCATCACGTCAGGTGTAAATCACGTGGCTGAGAAATGCACTTTTTTCTTACCAGAGACTCAATTTTATTTTTCTTTTGAAACTTTTCCAGCTGGGTTACACTGCAGCAAATAACTGCAGTGTAACTCTTCCCCTTTCTCAAACCTTTCTTTGAGAAGAATAGTCACTAAGAGATGGACATATACACTAAGATGAAGGAATAAAGCCGCGGTGTCTTCATGACAGCGAGGAACAGACTGTGTGCAGGGAAGACAGCTGACTTTTAGGAAATCACAATATGGAATTTGGGGAACTGTAATTTGTCAATTTCTGCTATACAAGAACAGAGAGAAACTCGAAACTCAGTGATATCCAGACAGCAGTGAGCTCCTGGCATTTGCTGCTGCATGAGGTATTGGAGGCTAATTGTGACAGATGAGATCAGAAAGGGAGTCTGTCTAATTCACAGGTAACAGCTCTATAAGGAGGTATTGGAAATATTGCCTTGCAGCATCTCTAGCTCAAGAGCTAGAGAAACTGGCTAACTGTGGTGTTCCTGAGCCTCCTTTCTAACTGCTGTTGGAGATGCAGCACTAGAGCAGACATGGCCTGACCCTGTGGGTATTTGCCACCTACGTAGGGACAGTAGCATTGACACATGGAAACCATTTGTGCGAAGAGAAGTTGGAATTCCCTCAACTGCTGGCCGTTGAAATTTTGTATGCCACCGTAGCTTCTAACCTGAATTTGGGATTTTCTTCCAAAGGAAAGGATGTAGCAGTGCTTCAGCATTCTGGTAGTCTGTTAGCTTCTAATGCAGCTTCTTGGGGTCATTGAAAAAGTGCATATACCATAGAGCAGCTTTGAGGGTGTGGAGTCAGAAAATGCCTGAAGGCTGGGAGGGGGAAAGTCACTTTGTCACCTTTGTCCTTTTCCATTCTTGTCTTTTATATGTGTATGTGACAATACTGTTGCTATGAGTGGGTATTGGAGTCTGAATAAATACTTTGAGATTAAAGTAGAAGCAGTGAATTAGATTAGAGTTCCTATGGTAGTTTTTGTGCATTTGCATTTTTCATCCCTATAAATTAATGCCTTTTTTTTTCTATTTCTTGTTGCTAGGTGAAAGACCCAGGGGAAAAAAAAAAGATGGTTCCTGCTCTCCCAAATTATTATACTCATGAAGCAGTAGTTTGGTGTGTGGAGGGAAAACTGGGACTGGTCTCTATTTTTTTTTTTTTACCAATGGCCTAAGTTTATTTATAGTAATAACAACAACAAAGTAGTTTTTTTAGAAATAAATACTTTAAATTACTGACCGTTTTAAACTCTGTTTCAGTAATAAGCTGGTATTAGAAGTCCGTTGTTTACATTAAGAGTCAGGTCTGGTTTTATCACAGAGATCTAGTCGGGTTATAAAATAAACTGTATTTTATTCAGTGCAACAAAGGGAATTGTTTTCTTGGCTTTTGTAAGGATAGTTACATTTTGCACAGACTTTTATGAAGTTTGCATGCATAAGCCAATCTAATCAGAAATGTTCCACATTAGAAAAATATTGCAGTGGCTCTCAGAGAATGAGAGGTGAGATTTGATGACTTGATATGTCTTTTGCATTTTCAGTTTAATATTTATGGTTTTATGATGTAGTTTTGCCAGTGGAAAAAAGTGATAAGTGCGTGTTCAGAGAAAGAAACAAGGGTAGAGCACGCTGTATTTTTTTTTTTTTAATACTAGTAGTTCTTTGCTAAATATATTCTTTTGGTTGCTACCTCACTTTTGGCTTCTTTTTTGTTTGATAGTGCAAAGGCAAGTGGTTTCTTGCATATTCAGTTTCTCATATTATGGTGTCTTACAGTCTTTTCATCTTATGGTGAAACTTCGCAAATGAAAGTAATGTTTCTATAAAATAAAGGGGTTGGATTCTGAGTTGGAAGACCACTGTCATCTTAGCAGTTGATTTGCCCATGGCTTTGGAATGGAGCCACTTTGAATGCAGAATTCTACAAGTGTTTTAAACTCTTGCAATGGATATTAATGCAACGGTTGTAGTTTTAAGATTTTGGCTATTATAAGATTACATCTACCTGCAAAAGTAATTTCTAGGTTCTTGTTACCAGGAATTTGATTTTTTGCATTTCTGCTCAAAGATGTTTTCATCCTAACATGAAAGGTAAGAGGACAACTTCAAACAGAAATGCAGTGATAGGGTCACGTCTGTGAACTCTTTTTTCGAAGTCACATCCTGGCGGCCCATGTGTGGAAATATTCCTGAAAGCCCCACAGAACAGAATTTATCATCATGAGGAGTTGGATTGTGCACCAAACCCATAGAGGGAGAGGAGTGTGTACCAATATTTACATTGCTGTGCTTTTACATCAAGGTTATTGTCTGACGGGGCATCTCTCTCCTGAGGAACAACAAAATATTCAGCATCTGTGCTACGTTCTGTCCAGCTGGCACCTAGAATAGGAAAAAATCCAATTAAAAATAAAAATCCCCCAAACAAACAACACCCAAAAAACTCAACCCAGACTTTGTTGCAACTTGCTTATTTTAAAGAAGATAGTGGGAACTTTCTTGAAACAAATAATGAGAATGAACTAATTGACATGATGGATTAGTCATAGCAGAAATACTACTGAGACTTATGAATCTGAAAGCCTTGAATTCAAACAATGGAAAATGGCATACTGCCTGTCCATATTTGCCCTGTAAATATTATGATCTGTCATCTTTGTATATGGCTCTGCAGCTGATAAGAATTTAAATCTCCATTTATTGGGGTTCCCCCCAATAACTCCGAGGGTCCAGCCAGCGGAGAAATAATAGCGAGACGGCTTCTCAGGAAATGCTTTGTAAAATAAAGGTTTTAATAACAGCAAAATAACAAACGTTACAAAATGAAAAGAGATAAGCCGTGCACAGTGTACCAAGCATGGTTACACTGGCTAAGGCATTCCCAAAAAGCCTCGTGCACCTCTGTGCAGGCTCTTAAATAACCTATGGTCTAGGTGGGCTATTTGGCTCTTTGCCCAATGAGATGGACACGGGGCTTTGAGCTGCACTTCCAAAGCCCTATCACTGTGTCTGTGCTGGTACTGAGCCAATTGCAACGAGCAGGCCACAGAAAATTCTAGTTTAACTTCCTGATATAGAAACCCCTGCTCGGGTACAGAAATGCACGACTACATCCATTAGCCTAACTTTTGGCCTTATATTTTGGGGAATAATCCTAAAAAATATATTTATTATCAGACAAAAATTTGGCTATGTATTTTATTATATTATTTATATTTTTACTTAATGGTATTTATTTGTCCACCAGTAAACACATAGCATTATTTTCTTTTCCTATGTAGAAATACCACCAGAAGGTTCTAATATTATTAGCCACATGTCTGTGCAGGAAGAGAAAGTTCATAAAACCAGTAACTTAATCTGCACTGAATTTTGTTCAGTACTTTAAAATAAGTTTTTTATAGCTACATCAAAATTCTAGTAATAGCTGGTCTGGCCACTTCACCTATTTCTGTGTAGCCCTTTGACAAGTCAGGGTCAGAACTTTAAGTGGGGATTTCCTTTCTGTGACCAGTGACTTGCCACAGAACCATTGGGTCCATCACACTGTTGACTTTCAAGTGTACTTGATCAGCTGACACTTGGCCATGCCCTCCTAGCTGCTCGTGTGAGACAGTCCAGGTAGGACACCTTAGTGTATGTTGTGCTGTGGGATTTATTATTTTTTTCTGACAAAATGGGAAAAAGGCTTTTCTATCCATTGTTTAACCTCCCTTCTCTCAATATCTGACAAATCACATTTATGCTATTGACCTACACTTTAAAGAGCAGTTTTTCAGCGCTTTAGGGCTGATTGTTTTCATGCATATGAAATGGAGGTAATGCAAAAATCTGCCTCATGTGCCTCGTTTGAATGAGTTTATGTGAGGATAGGCACTTTTCCACTCACTGTTTTACTGGCTATTTGAAAGGATATGCCACAAAAAGCTTTTAATATTTCATTCTCAGTTAGTAGGAAATAATGAAGGAAATTTGTGCCAGGCTGTAGTTGCTGTCTAAGTTAAGAGCTTCTGCTTACCTTGAAAATTTGCTTTTCTTCCATTTCTCCATAGGTGTCCTTGCAGCTTGTGCTGCTGAGGACCCCACAAGAGAGACCATATCTGGTATTTATAGACATAGCAGTGTCAGTGAAATGAATTTGTGTTTTTCTCCTGCATTTTTAAAAAAGCAAGTCATATCTCACTTTTAATCTTTCCCTCTGATTTCTTCTTGTTAGTTCTGGACTTTTGTTTTTTCTGTGCATGCATGTGTCCCCTTCTGATTGGAGTACTGCTGACTAGCTAAGTTGCAAGCTGGGGTGTACTGAATGCAAAACAAACCTGATAACTTAGTTCAGTGATGTGCAAATGGTTTTGCTGTTATTCTGCTGGACACAAGCTATCTGTAAGTATAACCATTTGAAGTGTATTGTCTAGTGCTCTGGACTTTTGGAGTTACTGATTGGATTGGCTCCGATGCCAAGCCAACGTAGGGGTGGTTTTTGTATTTTTTTGGTTTTTTTCTTTTTGAGAATGTTTAGATCTTTGCTGGAAATATCATGACCTCTAAAAACTTTTGTGTTTAAAAATACTGGGAAATGTGGAGAGAGAAACCTGCAGAGAAGTGATACCTGCAAGTTAAGAGATAAAATCTGATTTGAAACCTCAAATACCAGCTTGGATTAAATGGTTTTAAAATACTACTTCTTTTTTTTTTTTTTTTTTTTTTTTTTTTTTTTTAACAAGTGATGATGTTTGCTTAGACTTCCAAAACCAGTGTGGTTGCTGAGTTCTGCTCTGGTCAAAACTGGATGAGGTATTTAGTCAGAACTGCTATTTCAGTGTACTGGCAGTAGTTCAGGTGTTGGCATGTGCTCTACTGTCCCTGCTTGAACTGTGACCCTACCAGGAACTGCATCTCAGCATGGACTGCATCAAACTTTGTGCCTTCCTGTGAGTTGCTGGTCTGGCTGTTCTAAATATAAAAGTGAAACTTGTATTTGTACCTTCCCAAATTCATTTTAGGTAGGTGAAAGCTGTTTTGAGTAAATCCATTTAGTGTATTTTTTTTTCTTTTTAATTTCCACCTCCCTCCCCGTGATGATATATTTGCATACTTTTTTTTTTGATGAGTAACTGCTTCTAAAATGCAAAAAGTGAAAAGGTGAATATCTCTTTTTAATAATTAATTGGCCGATTAACTTTTTTTTTTCTAGCTTCTCATCATGGTTTTAAGTATTGACACATACTGACTATTACCTAATTTTTTTGTAAAGTACAAAAATGTGGTCAGGAATGGTGACTTTTGACCTTGTTATTTTATTAACAAACAACCTATTCCACTGTTAGACATGTATTTTGGATACTCTGACAGCAGCTTTAGTCAGGAGCAAATATGCAGTTGAATGTTATAATATAGGCCTAATACAGGGTGTTGTTAGTACATCCTGAATACTTTGGCATTTTCCCAGATTTATCAGCTGGAAATCATGAGACAAATGAAAATGGTTCATTACTACTCTGTGATAATTGCACCTTCCTTTCCTCCTTCTTGATTTCCAGCTTCAAAAGAACGTGGTTGATGGTCTGTACATGCATCTTGTGGGTTATACTTTCTTCTTCCTCAGTCACGTGCATTGGTTATACTACTTATATCTGTATCTTACTGAAATATCTGCTTGAAAGTTTGCTCTGATACAGAAGGGATAAGATAGTAGAGTCAAATTACAGGGATTTGTGGCTTCTATGTTTTAGGCTAATTGTGCAGTGGTTTCATGGCAGTAAACCAATTGACTAGAGAGGAATAATGCTGTAAAGCTGATTATCATAAAAACATGGAGTTTAATAAATAATTTTAGAAGATAAGAAACAATGAAACTTATGTGATGTAATCTCTTGACCTTTGATTTTTATCCTTGCTTTTCAATCCAAAGTTGGAAGTGGTAAATGTTATGTTTACAGTGACTTTTTGAACAGCTTGAACTGACTGGATTTTATTTCCTTGTATACAAGAGCTTGCTCCCTTCCAGACTAAAAGGAGGCAGAAAGTACTGCATGTGTACTCAGAAGGTACCAACCTGTCCATTGTGTGCGTATGTGTGGGAAGGCTTGGTGTGTGAAATGGTTGCACTGCAGGGATGCCAGGAGAGGTGAACACCTCTAGAGTCTGCTGTGATGTTTTGAAAGTTCAAGATACTGGAGGAGCAGGGAATGCAAGATGACAGAAATCTTATGACTGAGGAATTAGAACTTATGCAGAAAAGGGAAGCCTTTTAGATTCCTAAAGTATTTGTGATCTGTTCAATATTCGAAGCTGGAGAAAAATTAAACAAGGTGTGGTTCTATGAGCTTTAGTCTCAATAAAAATAATTTTTAAAAAGAAGAAAATAAAAATAAAAAAAGAATTGGAAACAGGATACAGAGAAAAAGCTATGAAATAATCAAGACAGTCAAGTTGGAGTAATTTATGTGTGAGTCTAGAATAAGTCTAGATAATATTGATGCAGGAAGGTCATTGCACATGCATCACAGATCAATTTCAGTTGTAAATAAATGTTAGTCCCCAAGGCATTCTTGAGAGGATTTAGTTTGAAGTTAAATTTGTGGTGTCCAAGATGAAATTTTTGTGGATATAATAAATACCAAATCCTTCTTGTTTTGTTAATGGAAAGAATCAGGCCCCCATCCCATCCCATCCCCCCATCAACTCCTGAAAAGGAAAATGTACTTTGGTTATTATTATTATTGGGAACTCAGGGTATAAATGTCAGTGAGCTGCTATAGCCATATTGCTGGAAATGGAAATGACAGGGTGTGATTTGCTATATGAGGAGTAACTGAGCTTGTCTTTCCCACAAACTGTATGTGGGCTTTGGAAGTTGCCTTTTTGCAGGGCTAGTTCTTTCCTGCACCACAGGAGCACAGTTTTCTAGAAACTGGTGTTATGTTGATGTGGTGTGGTATTCCAGACTTGAATGTGCGTTCTGAAGATGGTTGTATTATTTCACAGCCCTTTGCATTTCTCAAGTCTCCTTGAGAGAAGAACTGGAATTGCTGTTTGTTTTGATTGGCAGGTAGTTGTATTAACAAGTTGATACTATTATGGATATTTAAGGAGCATTAATGGTTGATAACACTACAGTCAATGCTTTGCATTTTATAAGCATTAATATTCGGTATTTAGTGCTAAATGTTAAGGGAAAAATTGTGAAGCCTTGTGTTTTAGAAGAATTTCTCAATGAGGAGAAGATTTCTGTGGATACTCTTTTGATTGCATTGTGGTAATAAATGCTATTTTTTACCCCCAGCATCCGTTGCTATATGCATATTTTTTAAAAAAATATGTTAATGTAGGTAATTAAAAGTACATTGCACTTGCCCTGAGTTAGCTATAGAATATTCTTTGTATTAGAAATTATTAGATGCTAATCTAGTTTCATGAAATCAAATACTGTAGGTATGGCTCACTTATGGTGAGACAGATTTTTAAAAATAGAAATAAGTTTAGTTTTCATATTGCATGCATCTCAGCAAATTTTTGTTTTCTGTAATTATATAAATTGTTGGGTATTACTAATTTTTGGCTGTGTGCCTCATAAAAGCATGCCTGTTCTGTGCAAGCCGAGATGGGCAGTTTAGCAGGCAGAAGCTGACAGAATGCCAGCTTTATAGAGAAAAACACTTCAGATGCATAAGTGATGAGCAGAACACTTTTTTATTAAAGCTGGGTAAGTTCAATGCATAGAAAATGCAAGTTAGAGATAATTGAGTGATACCTTCGTTGTAACCTTTAAAGCAGCCATCACTCTGAAAACTCTGTTACTGTGCAGAGAAAGGGCCCTGATGTGGCATTTGTTTTCACCTGCTGTACATTTAGAGCAGCAAGCCATCTGTGACTTTTCATGGTAGATGATGGTTGCACTGTCTTAGAAGATACAGAGGGAATTTGTGCAGCTCTATCTCAGCATAACAGCACAAACATGGTAAGTCATGAAGTTGCTGTCTTTTTAAAAAGAAAAATTACGTTGAAATTGGAAATATTGTGAGCTGTATTCTCCTACACGCTTTTCTAATAAATATGTAACATTTATATTTCTTTCAGTTGCCTAATGACAAAGAAGAACATTTATTTTTGACAAATTAAAAAGGTTTATTTTATTTTAGTGATTTTGGTTGGTGAGGGTTTTTTTGGTGTAGCTATCAACATTAAGTTTTGTATATACATGTTTTTAATATGCAACACATATGCATTGAGAAGACTGCTTTATGTAGGAAAAAAGTACCATAGAAACAGAATTATAAAATAAATGCTAGTGAAGATAAGTGGTGAGCTGGTTAGACTTTTACATTGCTTACTTGGTTCTTGAGGAGAAAGATAAAGAGGATGGAAATATGCAAATCCATTGTTTCTGCTTTAGCCACAAAAAAAAAAAAAAAAAAGGTAGTGTTGTACAGAGATATCAGATCACAATTATATGTAAAAAAATATTTACTGGACACAGTCTTATAAATCTCAAAGCCTTGTAACATTGTTTTGTTTCTTGCGCCATTGTTAAAGCTGGGGACCTGAGTGTCCAGAGCAGCTGCTCTGTCCAATCTTGCTTGGTGCCATTCCTTCCACAGCAGCCAAGTCTCAGCCTCTCTGTCCTCCTCTTTTTAACTTTTTTTAAGGGTGATCCTCTGTGACCCACCTAGACACATAATTTATTAGTTTATGAACTGTAAAAGTTAAATGTCTGTGGTTTATAGGAGGTAATTCTCTCTGAATTATTGCTTTTTTCTGAATTACAGCTGGTCATTTCTGATTGCACAGGCCTGTTGTACTGAGCAGTGTGATTCCAATTCCACAGGAAGACCAACTCTTTTCCTAATATAAATCATCCACATTAAATAGAATATTTTACTGAGTTTCTTGAAGTCCGTAAAATGACTGAACTGCTTAACACTGAATATGGAGTTGCTTTTCTTTCTGATGTTCTTGTGACGGTTTAGAATGCTTTTCATTGAGATGGGGTGAAGTTGTCTCTGTCTAATGAGTACTTAATTAATATGAAACCACTTCATCTTCATTGTTGTTGAGACTTTCTTTAATCATTGTGGTATAACAGTAGAATAAATAGGAAATAATATGCCTTGTTTCTTGCTTTAAGGGATTTTGGATTTAAATTGACAAAAGAATTATATTCCTTATATGAAGAATCTCTCGCTTGCTGTTGTTCCTCTTTTAAGGATTTGGACTAATTTACTAGGAATTTTAATATAGGGAAGTAGGGTCTGGCAAGTGTGTAAAGCATGATACTTCTTTTTATCCTTATAGTTTTACTGTCGTGTTTTCTTGCTGTGTGCAACTTAAGTTTTATTTACATGGTGCATCTTTTCATCTACAATCCAACCACGTATTTATGGTGTTCTGTTTTCATGAAAAGGGAACCTTTTCATCTTACATGACTGTATCTATTTAAAGATCATATCTTTTAATGTAAACAAATCAAATAGATCACCATTTTTTCCTGGGTTCCACACTTATAATGGTAACTGAAGTCAGTCTGCTGCGTTCCCTGTGATTTCCCTTCTACCATGTGTTGCTTATGTTGGGTCACTTACATTTATTGGATTTCTCACCTCACACTCAACTGTGTTGACATATATCCATGGAAACTATTTATTTTCTGCGTGTGCCTGCTTGCTACAAATATCATATGCAGATTTTTATGAAGGATATTTTATTATTTAGTATTTTGTTTTGAAAAGGTAGTTATCATAAGAGTTGGTGCCTGACTGTCACAATTGTGCCCTCAAGCAGAGGAAAAAAGAGAGATGCTTAATAATAAAGGGCTATAATGAGAACTGCTCTGTTAACCATAGAGGAAGCCTGGAACAAGGCAAAATGTTCGAACACCACCTTAAAACAAAACAATGGATGATGAATTGAAGGGAGTACCCAGGAACACTGAAACAAGTCTGTCTTGTGTTGTAAACAACTGTGTATTGCAAGTTTGTTTTAAGGCATCAGCAAATTAAAGTAGGAAAGGACAGGAGAACAGGGAAGGGATTTGCAGATGCTGATATGCAGCTTCTCTGAGAGCGAAGGAAGGCCTGGTGATAAATTAGCAGTGGTTGCTGGTTGAAAAGGCAGTTGGAGGTAAAACTGGCAGTAGGTTTGGGAAAAAGATGTGCTAGGAAAATGCTTGTTTACAGTCGTACCTGAATGTGTAAGAACAGGCCACAGCTGCATTTCCCAGTTGTGAAAGATGGTGCAATAATTCCATTTTGCATTTCACCTCTCAAACATATTTGGCATGGATATCAAGGATCAGACTTTAGAAAATGTGTGTACATTAGATAAAAGGGCTTCGGCTGCTTTGAGTATTTCAGCATGAGAGAGTTGCCTGCATGCAATGTTGCTGACCCTGATGTCTCATGACTGTAATCTGCACAAGACTTCAGCACATCAAAATATCAAGTGGCTTTGGCAACTGCTCTATTTGTGAAGAGCACGTGTTGCACTTTTTTCTCACCTGCCGTGTAAAGGTAGCGGAGATGACAGGTGAGAAGGTGCTTTAAAAAAGAGGCTGCTGAGGTAAGAAGCTACTCACGACTTGCATTCTGAAAGAGGAGCATCCTTACCCCTTGAAAAACCCCCAAAATTACAAAACATTTTGAAAGTTTAAAGAATTCTTGTGCTTTTAGACAATTATGCCTTCAGCAATTACAGTCCCCTGGGAAATTGTTTTTTTTTCTTAGGGAATTTTCCCACAAGGTAATATGGTGATTGTTTCACAAAGCACGTTTAGGTAAACTTTTCAATGTTTTCAGTGTGGATTTAGCTATAGGCTTTTGTGATTTAAGAGTCACATTTATGCACATTTTTCACTTTGCTTTTAAAAGCCTTCTCTACTGTTGTGTGCAAGAAACAAACAAACAAAGTTGTGTAAGCAAGCGATTCTGCTTTTATAATCTGAATGAAGAAAATGATAAAGCTTTTTAAACCAGAAGGTTTTTTGAGTAAAAATTATTGAGTTGTAAGCCTCAATTTTTGAGTTGTAAGTTGTAAGTTGTGTACTTTTGTTATTACAGCTGGGTCAGTTTAAGCTTGTTTCTGACCTTAGGCTCCCTTTCTCCCTCTAACCTTTCTGAGGCCTCAGAGCTCTCTCAGTTCATGGGAAGTCTGGCAGAGAGGAGGAGGACACGGGCAGTGTTTGGACAAGCACTCTGAGTATTTCTAGATACCCAACCGTCAAAAATTGTTCTGCATATGATTAGGAGGAGACAAGCTCCAGTAATTTTTCATAAATGTTTTATTTCTACCCCCCTGCCCTTTTTTTTCCCCCAGCTTTACTTTGTAAAAGGAGGAAAGTTGTGAAGATGTGTTTTGCTTCAAGTGCCCTTCTGCCAGTCTTGCTTCATCTGGTGAAGTGCTGGACTACTGAAGAGTGTGACCTCTGCTTAGAAAAAGTTTTAAATCATTAAGCAGTTGCTGTTTCCAGCCATTTTGCTGGAGAGTTTAACTTTTTCAAAATCCATCTTGAAAAGGTTGTGTTCATGTCAGGAAAAGAGCAGCTTCTTTTACAGCTTCTGTGTAATATGCCAAGAGCTGTAGCTGATTTAAAACAAAGGTTCATGAAGTCCAACAAGGTCTGTTCTAAATAGGCCCTGAGTAAGTAAAGCATTTCAGGCACCTCAGAGGTGAAGATTCTGTCCCATAATCATGTATCTAGAAGCTGAAGGAGCTGCAACTAGTGATCAGGCCTTCTGTAAAAGAGAGTGCAAAGGAGTCCTTGCTGGTGTGTTTCCTTGTGTCCAAGATGGCATTTTTCCACGGCATTTATAGTCTGAGGACTATTAGCTGGGAAAATAACAGATCAAACACAGAGCATCCAGTGGTCCTTGCCATTAGGCCATTGTTTTTTCATGGGTTTGGTGGCACCAGTGCTTTTGTCAGATCTCAGTCAGTTGTGATTTGGGTCTGGTACTTGGCAAGTGAAGTATGTTAAACATCTTGATAGTGATGTGGTAATCATTTATCATTCTTACAGACTTAATTTTGGGATTATTTTGGAGGAGGGGTTTTTTTTGTTGTTGTTGTTTGTTTGTTTGTTTTAGTGCTTGGCACAGAAATTGTGGTACTTTCTGTGGCCTCTTTTTGCAGTATTTGCTTCTTGCGATTAAAAGAAACTGTTCTCTGTTCTGATTAACACCTTGAACTGTCCCATTTTGTTGGTTATTGTTGTTTCTGTTGCCCCTCCATTCTTATCTTGAGTTTCCAGATTATTCTGAATCATGGCTGTGACTTTTGTATTTTTCCACTTTTCTCTGAAGGTGTGCTCTTTATTTGTTTGACAGTTTTAATTCTATAATCTGTGGTGTTCAGGTCTTCATGAGGAAGGGACTTTATTTGCCTGGTACAGGAACAGAAGGCAATTGTGGAGTGACTTTGTTCCTTGACTCTAAATACGTCTCAGATTGTGAATTTCATTATCCTGATGGCATCCTAGACAAGGATGAAATAGTGTCTCTGGAGATACTTTCTATGTTAGAAGCCAAAAAGACATTGCAGTGTGTGCATGCTTGGATATTAGAAAACTTGGGTTCTTGAAAATATTGTCTTGGGATTTCTGCTGTTACCTTTTTTTTTTTTTTTTTAATTTAATATGTGTACTTGTGTACTGCAGCATTTTATTTTTAAATGAAAAACATTTCTTGGTGTGAGTTCTCAGCTAAACTGTATGTGATGCTCATGACTAGGGATGAAAGAGTTAATGCAATTTTCTAGCAGTTTTCCCCACTGTTTTACAGTAAAATATTTAAAGCTCTTTAATGGTTTGGATAACCATGAGAAGTGATTCTATTATTGTTCTGTATTTTTATATGTACAAGTGTGTATGCGTGTTAGAATGCTTGAATTTCAAGGGTGATGGGTGATGAAGTTGGAAATAATACCTACAAATTTCTTCTTCTGTTTAAGGGTGAATTACCTATTCAAGCACTCACAGTAGAGTACAATTAATTGTTGTCTCTTGTGTTTAGGATTGGTGGTGATGGTTTTGCTTGTGCTCTCTTTTGCTTACCTACTCCTTAGTATTAAAATTGATGTTCTAGGAAAGGGAAAAACAGTGCAATAAAAAGGGATGAAATCCCTATAAGTGATTGTAAATATTGTCTCCTTTTGTAGCTGGATGTGACCAGGTTTTCTTAGGACTTCAGTGAGAGTTTCGTAAAAATTAATTGTAAAATAAATGCTGGATGGGATTAAGTGATACTTTTCATCAAGTTTCAGATTTATGTTGCATTTTAAGCATACTTCTCCTTTTGGTTCAATGTAATAATCCATGATGTAGAAGTTCTTAGAAATGTTTTGCAGGACTACGTTATGGTGTTTCTTTTAATAAAAAACCATGAGGCAACTCAAAGCTTGTCATCTGCAGGATGAGGCACTAGCATTTTAAATTAGGTTTGGATTTGAGTGTGTGCTGGAGAAAACACTTTCAAAATACAGCAGATGATGTATGTAAAAATAATTTCAGAATAGCTGCAGTGCTGTTTGAAGTCTAATTTGACCAACCTTGCTATTGAGAAAAGTGTTTGAGAACTCCACTTTACTTTGTTTTTGTTGCTATTTGAAATGAGAATCGAATGGGATAATCCAAGATAAGTAATGAGGAATTACATTGTAAAATTAGATAATTAAAAGAGGGCAATAAAACTCTGAAAATTCTTGAAGTGTGTGCTGTTTGCTACTTTTACCATATGTCTGAAGTTCTAGTAGACCAATTCCTACAGTTAATATCAAAACAGAATCAATGCTGCAGTGTGTCTTTGAGTGGAAGTGCTAGTTCTGTAAAAGCAGAAGGACATCCAGTATTCAGTAAATATAAAGAATTTTGCATCTTGGCCAATTTTCTTGAGGATCAGTTATAACTATTGCCTTGCAAATAAGAGTTTAGTCATATCTTCATGTAAGTCTGTCTTGTGTAGGTCTAGAACCTGTTTTGAAGAGTAGAGAAACAGTTGAAATGATGTAATTTGAATTGAGCAAGCTGTCAAATCCATCCAGAGGTGTTCTTAGGTGATAGTTCTCCTTCTTCATGTCTCAGATCTAATTTGCTTCAGAGGACCTTATTGCATTTTGTAATATATAAATAGAACCATTTTGTCATACAGTTGATATAAAAATAGGACTGTCCAGGAGGAAAGGCAGAGCAGATGAATGCCCTTCTGCTGTAGGATGAAATTATTGGAAATGTTGGGTCCATTAAAAATTTAGTTCCTTCACTAGTTCTCCCAGTATTTTAAGTGTGAGTTTCATCCTGCACTGTCAGTATTTCTTATGAGATGGACTACTCCTCATTAGTCTTTTGGGAATATTTATAGGTATTCAAAGGCTGAAATTGGAATTCAATTACTTCCAGTCCTGTCTATTTGGTGTTTTGTGGAGATCAGTGGGAATGCCTGTAGTCATCTGAATGAAATTTTTACCATGGTTGTTACCCTCCAGCTCTCCTCGTTCCTTTGCCATCAAGGGGACATCTCTGGCATCCTTAACCAATCTTTTTTCCCTAAGGAGTTGGATCACACATCACAAGTAATATGTCTGTAAAAACAAATTAGAAGAACGTAAAAGCTGCTCCCCTTGCTTATGCTGTTGCAAATGATGGTGATTCTTCTGAAGCAACTATTTTAGAATACATCCTAAGAAAGGGATGGCAAACTTATGTTATTTTTTTGACTTTTTCCATCTTTTTCTTCCTTTGACTCTGATACAGAGGCAAGGAAAAGAGCAAAATGTGCTTGATGGAAAACAGGCTAATGTAGAATGGGAGAAAATTCCTGAAGAAATTGTGTTCCTGTGCAGTGTATAACAATACAGTTAGTAGGACTAGATGGGCAACTAACTTGGGGTTTTATAAAGGTTTCTCCACAAGATTTCCACTATGAAGTTTGATGAGTCACAACTGAGCTGCTCTTGAGCAGCTGTTAGTGACCTTGCATCCTACTGTACTGATAAGATGCCTTAAAAATGAGCTTTGCTAATTTTACCATACTGCTGTCAAAAGACTTCAACATTGTTAAAGGTGTCACTGAATAGGATAAAGGGAAGATATTGTGATAACTGTGACTTTCTTCTTGAGCTTCCCCTTAGCGATTATAGCTTTTTGAAGTAAATTCTGCTGTATCTAAAAAAAAAAAAGAAAAAAGGAAACCTTACTGCACATAGCCTACCCATCCGTAACTATTGTCTATGGTGACTTTTCTGACTTGCAGATGTTTCAGGACATCCAGAAATGGAGCATGAATTGGGATTTGTCAGAAAACAGCAAATAGCACTTCCTCCTGTAGTGGTTTTAAGTATGTAAGAATGTCTAAACAAGAACAAGATTCTTGGTGCTGAATTCATTAACCTTCCACTTGATGACTTGTCTTATCCTTTCCATTTCAGTATTAGATTTGATTTCCTTCAGTTACTGAATCGTGATTTCACCCTCTTCTCTGCCTAAATTCCTGCCTCTCAAGTGGGCTCTGCTTTTGTGTTTACAGACGATGCAGTACTTTCCCACTAATGCTGTATATGAAAATGAGCTGTTTTCTTGACTACCTGATAAAAAAGTAGATGATCCTTATACTTTGTAAAAGAAGAAGGCAGCCTGTATACCTAAACCTGGTATTCCAAGAAGTGTTTTTGGAGTGTTTCATTCTTAGTATTTTTCTGAGCTGAGCTGTCCTTCAGTGGGTAGGAGGACAAGGAATTACTGAGCAGATTCTACTTTGTTTTTTGTGCCTATAAGCTGCATTCTGACAGCTGCATACCACCAACCTGCACACAAGATGTGCAAAATAAAGTAAAAAAAAAAGTATTCATCTTTTGTTTTCCCTGTGTTTGGTCTCTGCCTTGAGAACTGCCCTGTGCTGCATCCCAGACCATTTTGACTGATTGTCTGTTTGCTCTACAAACTTTGAGAGTTTAGCCATGAAGTACAAGGCCCATAGGTGTTCTGGGGAACAGCATATTCCAACAAGGAAATAGAAAAACCTTTCCCCTTTTTTCCCAGTATTTTCCAGCAGTAGCACACAAAGCAGTGCAAATGATCTATTTCTGGGTAGAGAAAATTTTCTTCAAATACTGCATCTGAACCGTGACCTTAAGAGGATTTTTCGGGGAATGAGGAGGGACTGGAACATAGGTTAAAATTGTATAAAGAAAAATATTTTTCTGAATTTGGAGCCTAATTTTTGGCAAGGGACAATGGGGAGGTGTATTTGATCTCTCAAATATCAGATTCTCCAGATGTAACACAGTTAAGACTATGATTTGAATTTTACTAGAGGAAATATCTGAATATAGCTCTTTGTATGGGACATAGCTCTTTTG
The DNA here is from genome assembly GCA_013400215.1 of Cisticola juncidis. Lineage (NCBI taxonomy): Eukaryota > Metazoa > Chordata > Aves > Passeriformes > Cisticolidae > Cisticola > Cisticola juncidis. The sequence continues at coordinate 345,523 of VXBR01007193.1, read as the reverse complement.
TGTGGACACAAAAGCAAAAGGCATCTTTTAGCTTTATTTTGACTGGCAGTGAAAATTAAATGGTTTTAGTTTCTTTTTACCATCAAGAAAGGAGAGAGGGTATAAGAAATTAACAGAAGTGAAGGTGGTGGGTATTTTTTTTTTTTAATACATTAATTTTGGTGAAGAAAAGACTCTTCTATTAACAGCAAAATGTAGTCCTTAGACCAGTTTAAACAGTTGCATAATTTTGAGTTGATTAAGACAGAGCAGAGCAAAGAAGCTTCTACCAGAGTATCTGCTGAGTGCCCTGCTAGGATGCATATATTTTCAGTAAGTCAAGGTTGCAAATTTGAAAGTAAACTTTCCCTTTGCATTAAATCCTTCTTCCCGTGGCTAAAAGGAAGAAATCTAAGTTAGAATTCTGTTTAACTGGAGCCTTCACTATTGCTCAGTTTCTGAGGGAGAGAACCAGAGGGGCCTCGTGGATGTGTAAAATGATGTGCACTTGTGGGCCAGCACTGACTTTGTGGCATCATTATGGCAGAATGTTTCCCACATGCTCACACATTTTTGTTCAGTTTTGTCTCATCTGCGGTGACGGTAAAGTAATACCGTTTCTTTCAACGTGCTATGTAATTTTTTGAGTCCTATTACTTTAATGTTATACTTCTTAAATCCCATTTTAACATCGTGTTTATATGAGCAAATTTAGTATACCCTTCTGTGTGGTCTAATTTTCATTTGTGATCTCTGTGTATCAGTACTGCCTCCAGCACGAAGTAATGTGAGAGCCAAATTAATTTGTTTTGAAGAAATTCAGACCTTGGGGTAGAAAGTGAGAGACTAAGTTGCGTGGTGGATAAAAGCCCTGACAATAGCAGCATGGGCACCAGTTATATATATTTAGTCTGTGGTAGAGTTTGAAGCTTATCTTAGTCGAAGTGTGATTATCTTACAAGTTTATCTGCGGTGCAGCTTCTCTTTGCTTTGTTGCATTGTTTCAAGTTATCTTACCTTTGAAAGATGATGAAAACTTTGGAATATGGCAGCTTTTCCAGCAGTATTGTTTGTATTTCTGAAGGGAGTACCAGGCTTAAAATCAGGATTTCCATATGAAGTTTGGGGGTGTCTTTGATGTTTCTTCTGTTTGTTTGTATTTCCTGCAGTTGTTCTAGGAAAACTGTAGTGGCTTGCTCTGATGCAGATGTTCTAAACCAAATACTTCTTTCTTCATATATAATTACAAGGGATCAGAAACAACAGAATCATGCAAATCCTTGCAGATAAATTTAAACAGGACGTGCATCCTGCTATTCTGGCCCAGTAAGCAAAATCCAAAATCTATCTTTCACAATTCAAATTCCTGGACATTCATAATGGTGTTTATAATTGGAGTTTCCTGTTAATTGGTGAGTTTACTGCAGTTAGTTGTCTATGTATTGCTGATTAATATTTTAAGCTGTATTTTAACATCAGAATTGTAAGTGTTGCTTGGTGACTTGTCAAAGATGATGAGAGCCAATACCCGATACTGAAGTTAACACTGCATTTTAATAAACGTGCCTCAGGACAATGTGCCTGTGTCTCTGCATACTTTCCTGCATAAATTCTCCCAAAGCTTGAGTACCAAAACTGCAGATCAACCCCAGCACCAACTACCAAAATCTCCTGCTCTCTTTCCCACTGTGTTTTTGTGAGAAAATGGAATCTCAAACAAACTTGAAATACAGGAACCAAAATGAGATCCAAGTGTTCTTTTTCAGCTGCCTGAGGTGAGTGTGGGATCCTGTACTTCATGCTCTACTTAGTGTGGATGTAAAAAGGTAATTGAAAATAAGTATAGATTCCGTGGGTTGGAGATACAGGAGGAGGGAGAACTGTGAAAGGAAGTGCACTTTGGGCACCGGCAGGGCAATTCTGGGATCTATTGCCTACTTTTTTAAGCCTAGTGCACAGCAGAGGATAGAAGGCATTTGTTTTCAACAATAGCTTATGATGAACTAGGCAATGTAATCAAAATCTTGACAAGGATCCTACTTGTATATTAAAACTCGTCTTCCTTAATTTTCTTAGTACTGAACACAATAAAAAAAATCTGTTGAGGAGCTTGGAAATTACTGTGTGTCCTTCCTGGGATGGTGCCCAGGACTAAAGTGTTTACCTCTGTCTATTTGCGTAGCCTGAGGTATTTGTGATTGCTTCAGCACGGTGAGCAGCCAGGGAGATGGGAGTTTGCCTGCATGCTGGGTGGCAAAGGGAGGGATAGGCTGCTAGAAGAATGCCAAAGCAATGCATGTTTCCATTGCTGATGGGGAAAACATTTGGCCCTGGGTAAGAGTATTTCGGACAAGGCTTGGAATATGTCCACATCACAATGATCATATTCTCATGATCTCTACAGTCACCTAAATAAATGAACCCTAAACTCCACAGCATTCAGTGTCATGCTGAATAGAAAGTAGAAGAGCTAAGAATCTTGCTGGTGGAAGCAGGGAGCATCTATCACTTTGGGATTTATGCTACCAGATGCCCTGTGCTGTGTATTCTGGCTCAGTGATGGATATGTTAAGTTTCGTGTTTCTCTCATGCATGCTGAGATGGAAGAAGGGAAGGCATCCATCACTGAAGGAGAACAATCAAAGCCAGAAAAAAAAATGACACAGAATATGAAAGCACTGTAGACAAAGAAACTGTTGTTACTTCTCTCTCTCATATCATAAATGATTTCAATGCATTTGGGATGGGAACCTAAACTGTACAAATTTTGTTGATGAGTTTTACCAATGAGTGTGCACACACACTCCCCTCCTCACCCCAACCCCTTCCCATAAGGTTTAAGAAATCTTTCCCCATTTGGAAAAGCAGATTACAAGTAATTTTTTCCTTGATACATAACAAATAAAATTCATAGACTTAATTAGGATTTAATATGATCTCCTGTATTTAAAATGGAATGGATGTGATTTCTTTAAATCATTTTGGAGCAGTTAGACTAACATAGTGGTTTAGCCAGCTTTTGTAATAAACCGACATGTGTAAAAACTGGCAGAGTTTTTAAACACTGTACATTGTAATTGCATTTTGTTTGGGTATTATTATTTCAGCTGCACAATTATGAGAGTCTCTGCATATTAGCAGACACTTTTCCAATAACCTCAGGCTATATGCACTGAGTTGGATTTTCCTCCTCAAACTATCATTTTGGATTCTCCCAGACTACATTCCACTGCTTTTTTTTTTCTTTCTCTGTAGCAGTGCATGCTGTAAGCAATAGTGAGTGTAATACTTTCTGCATTGTTAGGCAGTGAACATTATCAGCAGCTGCAATATTCAGGATTAGCCTTTTTGTTATTATTTGGCATCTGCAGTACCTACATGAATCTGTTCAGTCCTGTTTCTCCAGAAGGCAGCTGGGCTCTCTGACTGAGAGAACACAACCATAAAGGTTTCCTGTAATTGTCACTATCCTCAGGAGTTCAATCTTAATTGGAGCTGCAGTGTTTCCAATGCAGCTCACTGAGATATATAAAAACTTGCATTTTATTTAAAGAACATGGGTTATATTAAAAGACATCTTCATATTTTATAATGGTGAAATGGGTCAGATCAATGTTCTCACAGATACACCACAAATCAGTTCCTGAGTGAGAACTATAATGCAGGTCTCATACCCCAAGCTTCATCCTTGGTCTGCTAGCAAGCAGATGTCTCTGAATTAATTATGCTACACAAAACCTATCAGCTGGTACCCTCAGTACAGCAAATGTATTTCAGAATAGTAAATAAAAATCTAGGACTTCCCTGGAGCTTGAGGACTTTTTTTCTCTAGAAGGTGTCATGTAAGCTTCATTTGAATTTTTAAAACTCAAATGAAAAGGTTCACTGGCTTTTGCCAAAGATAAGGGAAAACTATTTTTATGGTTACATATTTAAAGATGCAGTTCTAAGGACTGGTCTTCCATGTTACCCATAGTTTTGGATTTACCTTTCTTGGCTTACTTGCTGCCATTGGAAAATAAAGGAGGCATGTACTGGTTAATGAAAGAAAGGAAGCAACTCTTTCATGCAGACTAAATTACAGGGCATTCAGTTTTGCTTATTTTTCCCAAGTCTTCATAGATTTGGAAAACATAATAATCAATGAAATTTAAGATTTACATGCTAGCATCAGTGACCAGCATGTCACTTAAATCTGGGAGTCAGTTAAGATGTGAAATTACTTGGAAGAATTCCAGAAAAGGAATGGCATTTTATTCCAAGAATAGTTGTGCTCCTGTCAGGGTGGGTGGATTGATATTGAGACTATTTATCTTACAGGTGAAATGATAGAAGTGGTAGAAGCAGTACAGTGTTTCATATTGGGAAAGAAAGGAGATTTCTTATGAAGACCATTGCATGGCATCCTTCTGCAATATTGAAATGTATATTTTAATGCACACACATACACAAAACCAAGCCAAAACAAACAAAAAAAACCCAAACCAAACATAATCTATTGAGTTTCATCTTAAGGACACCCCAAAATGCTAGAAACATTTATTTTTATCCAAGTCTTGTAGAGATACACACAGAAACAAATCTTGTGTACGTATGCTACAGTGTTCAGTAATTATTTTCTTTGACTTGCATTATGAAGTTAATTTCTCTAGTCGTGACACTCTTGGCCTTTTGTGTCCTCAGAACTAATACCATTTTGCTGAAGGTGTTAAAAGGTGTTACTCTTGTCAGTATCCTGTAATTGGAAAAGTCTGGATTATCAAACCAGTGAAATTCAGGTTCAGAAAACCATATGAAAGTTCGGAGACATGTAGGCAGCAAATACCAGTGGCAACAGAGCACTTAGAAATGTCCCATAGACTTCAGTAAAATACCAGAGAAGCACAAGGATAAATGGTGTCACACTCAAGAATAAAGATATTCAGTTTTGCTGTCCAAACTCAAGGAGATCAGAGTTGTATCAGAACTGATTTATTTTAAATAGAATTACTCAGTTGTGTAATTTGCAGAAAGTTGGATGAAGGCCATGTTTTCCCTGCTCTTTGAAGTCTTCATGAAAAACATGACTTCAGTGGGAGCAAGACCACAATAATTTCTCTTTTATTACTGTTTTCCTCTTTCTCTACCATTTTGAACAAGGTAATACTGTTTGTTCTGTCAGCAGTCTTAATAATGTATTATACTTTAAAAATTATTATTTTGGGATCATGGTGGGGTTTTTGGAAGAACTAAGTGCTGCTGCTTTTGGACTATAAATCTGTGGTGGTTAGTTAAAATGCTAAATGAACATTAACATGTCCTGTCACTTTGACCTCAATGGAGTTAAAGCAAGTAGCAGGGCAAGTTCAGTGGCTTTAAGTGAGTTATTATTAGCCAAATCCCTGCAAAACCAGATAAATGTTGTGTCATTCTGTTTTGTAATTTTCATCCAGAGAACTCTTGGCTGACTGGTGACTTCACATATTCTGGTCCATGCTTTCTTGCTAGCAATATGTTTCCTGGCCTGGAACTCCAGTGTCTGCTATTCTTCTGTTTTGGCCTAAAGGAGTCTGTTCTGATTATTTTGACTTTGCCATGCCTGTGGAGTCAGCCTGACAACTCAGGATGAGTCAGATCTGCTGCTTATGTGATTTGCGTGCACCCGTGTGTGTGTGCACATGTCCAGAGTTGTTCATGCCTGGGAGCCTGTGCTCAGCAAGCCAAGAACGAAGCTGGAACTTAGGAGAGCCCTGGTACTGCTCCTGTTTTGACTGGATGTAATTTCTGAGTTGAACCAGAAGATACATATGTCAAGACCTGGAAGTTTCCCAGCCCTGCACGTGAAGCAGGAGTGGGCATAGCAGTCTGTACACTGAGCTTCTGCTCTGCAGTGTGTGTCTGCAGGTGTCTGTCTGTTTGGGGTGCATTTGTATGGCCTGGTTCTGTAGTCTCAAGCAGTGGTGGCTGGGACATGTTCAAGGACTTTATTGATTTTTCATTTGTTCTGCTTCTTCCCTGTAGAAATCCCTACATTTATTTTATTTTGGTTTTACTCCGCCCAATATTGTGATTTGGAAAGCATATAAACAAAATGCAGATTTATAAGCAGACTATCTGTATTTCTTTCATGTTTCTTATGCCTAGATTCTGCTCAATAATTGCCATCTTTCCATGTGTGTTCTTTAGTCAAGCAAATAATCTGGATTTAATGAGATCTTTTTCCTTATGCGAGGACCTCTTCACCCTGAAGAGAGCAAGATTAGTAATATTTGCTAGCATATATCATAAGGAGAAATGTTAGTATTTGTAGAAGGAATGCAAGGTAGTGGATTGCAGTTGTAACCATTCATCCTTGATTCATTCCTGGAAGTAGGATATATTTGCATAATGCAGGCATGTTTTGGAGGCGGGGAAGAAGAAGGAGAATATTTTTATCTTTTTACTATTACTCTTGTTTTCCTTTCCTTTTTTCAGTTTTCATACATTTTCAGTTTTGACAAGATTTTCACTCTTGCCAGATATCAACAAAAGCAAAGAATGTGTTCAATAGTATTTTAAGAAGTACATGTTGTATTTGTTCAGTTCTCCTGTGCATAGATGGTGAGAACGCTGAAATGCAGAAAAGCCTCATCTACCTGGTGTCCCTAACACTTCTCCTTTAGCTCCACTGACATCATCCACGGTCACTTGGAGCAGCTTCCTTAACTCAGGTTAAACCTTTGTGGGGTAAAAAGCCAAGGCTGGCTGGTGAAATGACGTGGAGCTGGCATGTTCCTATCCCAGGACTCGGTGTCCCTTTTCTTCTTGTGAGGTGAGCAGGAGTTGTCATGAGGTGTTGTGTGAGGATCCTGAGCGCCTGGGCAGACTCCCGGCTGAGTGGGTGAGTTGGGTTCTGCTGTGGCACGCTGCCCGAGCGGTGCCGTGCCGCTACGGCAGCAGTGGGAAGCCTCGGCGTGCAGACGAGCCGTGGTGTCTAGACAGGCTGTGGTTGTTTCTTTGCTCGGTTCAGTGTGCAGCCAAATATCTTTTCAAGCAGAGTAGACAGGTGTGAGCACAGTGCCTGCACCTGTGTGACAGCAAAGGTGGTAACTGCACGCGTGCTCTCCTCAGTGCCCCTGCCAGACTCAATCACACTGCTTGGTCACACCAGTGACTTTAGTACCGTGTCCCATCCACAGGAATCAGCACTCCCATGTGTTTAGCTTTCAATCTTGTGACAATTTATTGAAACCTCACACTGGTATACACCTACATCTATTTTCATCCATTTGCAGATGTCCCCTTGTTGCCTTATTCTCTTAAATTCGTGGGCTTCTGGGAAATAAAATGTACCATGGCTCTTGTATGCTGGTGTTTGTCATTGAGATTTGGTACAAAGAGCTGTTTGGAAAGTGAGTTTGTCTGTTGTTTTTCCTGACCATTTTCATAGAAGTTTTTGTGTTACACTGAAACTGATCATCCGTTCCAGAAGTCATTTTGAAAGGAAAGAGTGGGAGACAGAGGCACGAAGCAAAGCCACTCTAGCCTTCTTGCTTTAGTAACTGATGCTAAACCAAAGCAAAAGTAAACTAAAACATGATTGCATAGCTTCCAGTAAAATAATTGATGTGTTTTTTGCAGTTAGGCTTCTAATTTTGGTTGCTTTATTTACAGTTTCTGAAAGACTGGTTTGGTGTGGGCTGTGTAGACAGAGCTAGCTAGAATATTCAGGGTAGTTTCTGGTGGTGTCCTACCCGCAGCATGTACTGTATTGTGGATAATGAGAGTGCCACCAAAGTCATAAGAGCAGCAGAGTTGCCATATGAAGAAATGTAAGGGAAGCAAGATGTGAATCTGTTGAAATTTATTTTTTATGTATTAGTTTTGGTGTGCATGCATGTTTTCCCTAAATGAATTAGATGGATTCATACTTTGCTTTCCAGTCTTGATTAGGTAGTTATTAAGATTAGAATAAAAGTAAACTTGCTTAAGCTTTTATTTTGATCAAATACAATCTGATATATTTATGTAGAAATAAGAGTTATGAAGTGAATGGTGGAGGGACAGTGGGCAGGTTCAAGCACTTATGGAAAACACTACTACTGTTAGGCTTGTTTAGGAAAATTGAAGTGTACAGCCTTCTTTGTAATGTTTCAAAGTCTAATCATTCATCTGCTCATTCTGGTGTAGTGAGTGCATACATAAATCACTTGCACACTGCATCTTGGAGATGGGTTGCTTGTACTTGTCTGTAGAACTTACTGCATGGTAGCAGTTATAATTAATTACTTGACAGGCTGAATGTCTTAGAGTAGTTTGCCATCGACATGCACTGGTGATGGGTAGCTTGAGTGCTGAGGAGTTTGAGTATTCTCTGCTACACAGTAGTATAAAAAGTAGAATTTGGTCCTCTTTTAAGTTTAAATTTGTCCTTGCCTTTCTGAAAAGTGGAAGGCAGGGAAAAGGTGATGCAATTTCTTGTCAAAAAATATAAGCTTCTCCTACCACCTTGGACTATGAAATTGAAAGTGACTTTCTATCCTTTAGCTTCTTTTGACCCCTGTGCCTTGGAGAATACCATCTAAATCTGCTTTTGACAACTCCTGCAGCATAGTTTGACTTCACTGAACTTCATGGAGGGGTGTATATATATGCACATATGATATAAATGATATAAATTCTTAATTTAGGAGAAAATATGTAAATTATAATGAGAAGTACTTTATGATAGGGAGAATGAGATTCTTGAGAAATTTTGATGTGGTAATCTGAATCTTTGTTGGCCAACCTGGAGAGGAGTTCTTGTTCATATGAAGTTTCCAAACATTTCTATGCTTACGCATTTGGCAGATTTCCTGAGACTTTCATAGGTCAGGAAAGCACTGGAAAAAAATCACAAACACTTCCAGTCATCTAGTGCAATCATTTCATATAAGTGAGTAAACAGAGTGGAACAATGACTCCTTTTTTGCCTCATGTCTCTGTTTAGGTTCAAGGGTGAGCTGTTGATTTCTGGTGTATTTGTTCTGTTCTGTAGACGTTCTCAATCTAGGAAACAAATGCCTAGATTGGACAGAGTACTACTGTTTTTTCTGGTGAAGTACCTTTTTCTTGAGGTGTTGAGAGCAGGAAACTGCTATGTGATTCCTGTCTTGCTGGTTCAAGTAGAGATAGCACTTGATCGATTAGCAGTACTTTCTTTGTTTCAATAAATTAAAAAGGCAAGATATTTTTTTGAATATTTATATTGTATTTGTCATTCCTACAAGATGGGTTAATGTCTTGAAATATGCTTAATGATGCATCTCTTTCTTGAAAATGCCTTTTGTATTGTTTTGAGATACTAGAGAGTAACTATGTTTTTCTCTTGAACTTTATGTTTTATGGAAAGGTGGAAGAATACTGAAGTTTTACCCATCTGAATTTTGTCATGGATTTTACTCAGGACAGAGTTAATTCCATGTATTAGGCATGTTTAATTTTAGTGGTGTCGAGGCACCAAGGCAAATTTTTATAGTAAGGATTTTTCTCAAATTTATGTCTCATGGATTTTGAGAATTCTGCAACAAGCATTCCTCCTCTGATTCTCATCCCAAGCTGCCTGGTATTTTAAAGAATGATTTTTTTTTTGTCTATCTCTTTCCATTTGGTTCTTGTTCACACTGTGTAGTTAAAGTGCCTTACAATTCTAATTTATTGACTTTAGAGACATGTTTTATGTCTGCAGTAAATGAGAATTGCTGATGAACTGTCTCCTCAATACTTATTATCTCTCCTCTGTGTTTCCTTATCTCCTAGGAGCCTCCAAGGTAGACCCAGGACCTCACTTTGACTCTGAACAAACGCTGAACAGAGGCAGTACGTGATTACAGAGGGATGGTGACTAAAAGGTGGGTAAGAGACTGTATTTTGATCAGTCAGTGGATGATGATGTCATGGAGAGATTGTAAGATGATGTCTGGAAAAAAGACTTGTGACTTTGTAGACCATTACAGTTGTTCTGCCTTTCTCTTTTCCCTAAACTAAGGAAATTCAACTAGTGGAAATGGGAGGAATGAAAGAAAAAGTACCTGCAATTCTCCTCTCTTCTTACCTCTCTTAAATTATGCTCAACTTCAAAAAGGGTAACTGTAAAAATGGGAAGGTTTATTTGAAGTGACAGTGAAAGGGTAACTGTAGGAGTAACAGGTTTGTAGGGGACTATTCCAGGATGCTTTTTTGGAGGCTCCACACAAATGCTTGCCATCAGTCTAAAAAAGGCTTAGGAAAAGGAAGCCTGTACAGCTAAATGACAAGGTAGAAGAGATTCTTAAAAGCAAGAGGACATCTTAAAAAAAGCTGTGTCTGTGCTCAAAGAAGGAAATAAGACCAAAACAGTACCCTATCAAGCTAACAGAAAGTTAATAAATGCTTTTTTCAACCACACCAAGAGCAGGAGGCCAGCTGGAGACTCTGTCTGGCCTGTGTATAATGACACTATGATAGGAATGATCTGAGATAAAACCATGGCAGAAAACTGAGTAATTCTTGTGTGTATGTGCTCACCACTGAAAAGTGTGGCGTGGTTCCTGTTTTGGAAACCTTCTTATGGGATTTTTAGGAGATTGCCTTTCTGGAACAAATTTCATGTTCTAAATTTAACAGGTCCAGATGTAGTTTACCCAAGTTTTTTTAGGAATGGTAGAGTGAAATAGACCAACTACTGATTGTGGCATGCAGCTCCTCGGTTTTAAGTGTCCCACCAGCTGAGTACTTGAAGATGTCTAATTTCATACCATATTTCAGGAAGCATTTATGTGGACTCAGGGAGTCTAAGAACCAGTGAACCTCTTGTTTAAACTGAATGGATTAATTAAAAACTAGATTAGTATCTCTGTTTTAGAAAGAACATTGATTATTAAAGTGGACATACTGAGAAAGGATTGATTTCTGTGAATAAAAGCCTGACTAAGAGGGTGTTTAAGACCTGTTGAACTGGTTAATATTAGCCTTCAACTACTTGAAAGGTGTTTACAAAGGTCATGGAGCAAATTTTCCTAGTTGTGGCAAACTAATAACAGAAGGTTATTGTACAAATTGATTGCAGATTGAAATGTTCTGATTGGACATTGAAGGTAAATCTTTTTCTGTGAGAGTGCAGTGCAGCACTGAATGAAATGTGAGTTTATGGTGGGGGTGGCACCTCTCCTGGTGGAACTTTCAAGTCTGAGTTGAACAGTACTGTGGCTGACCTGATCTTCTATGGCTTTTAGTGGCTAGCCAGACTGTCCTTCTGGAAGACTCCCAGAGATCTTATCTAGCTGGCATTTTTGTGATTTGAAGTCAAATCATAAAAATGGCCTGTGGTCTTTGAAGGAGACAACCTGCATGCAAGTGAAAGACATCATTGTTCTACTTCAATTATGAAAATTTATTTTGTATTCCAAGTTCCCTTAATTTTTTTAAAGGAACTAAAAAGGCACAAGTTGAGGAGGGCTGCCAACTGTGTAAATAAATGTTTAAATGGTAAAGAAAAAACTTCAGGTGAAAAGCGTGTTGGAAATCACCAGTGGATTTCCATAGATATCTCAGAGTGCCCAGGGGTATTTTCATATTCATAAGTGACTTGGGACAAAAGTGTGGTGGCAGGGTTTGTTTCTGAAACGAAGTTTTTCAGGACAAATAAGGTAAACAAAAAGGGGGCAGACTGCAACAAATGCAGAAGAACCATGTAAAACCATCATTAAAATGATGGAAGAAATTCAGGATCAGTAAAGTATTTTGAGTTAGCTTGAGGTCATGGGACTATAAGCAGGAATTTATTGAAAAAAACAGCTCTATATTTTAGTAACAATCAGCAAATCAAATTTATATCAGAAATTACTCTGAAAGGAGAGAAATCAAAATATTAGACCACTTTCTAAATCTGTCAAGTGTTTGTGTCTTAAAGATGACACGCTGTCCTGGTCTCCCCTTCTCAGAACAAGTGGAGTAGAACAGGAAAAGTTTCAGAGAAGGGCAACAAAAATGAAGAAGAGCAGCAGGATGCAGAAGACATCCATGGAGCAGCATCCATACAAGAACAACTAAGTAAATGAGAGTTTCCAGACTGGGAAAGAGAGAAAGGGCAGATGCTAATGCTTGGTGTTCATAAAATTATAGGAGCTGTGAGGTGTGTGGATGGAAAGTGAATACTCACTGCCACCCTAATTTTGTATTGGAAGAGAGATGAGGTGTGAAGCAGGCAGGGAACAGTTTTAAAGCTAGGAAAAGAAGTTCTTTGTTTTGTTTTGGCTTTTTTGCATAGTGTGTAAGTCAGTTCTGAAATTCCTTGCCACAGCATGCTGCGTGGGCTGCATGAGAGCTTCTGAACAAAATTGGAAAAGGATGTGGAAAAAAAGAAAGAATGAAAAAAAAAAAGAGTTGCTAAACAAAGGTACTACCTCTGGGTAAGAAAGTTACTGAGCTGCAAATTATGGAGAGTATGAAGTGTTTTGGGGAGAGTGGAAGAGAATTTTTGTATGTGACTGCTCTAAACATCTGCTCTTAGCTGCTTCTGAAGATAAAGTAGTAGGTCAGGCTGGATGTTTTGTCTGAGTTGGTTTTGTCATTTCAGTTGGGCTAAACAGGCAGCCTGACCCACTGTGGTGGTTCTTCAATGCTATTTTATAAACAGTAAGGTTGCAGGGTGCAGTCCCAGAAGAGAGCTCTGTTACTAACACTGTTTTAAAAAATTCTAAGCTATTATGTAATTTAAGGTCTCCCACTGAGCTTGGAGCCTTTTCCCTCATTGTAAGATAAAGGCTTTTAATCTTATTTTGGCACTTGATAAATTACAATTAAATTTGTCTTAATGTGTTCAAGCTGTTTCTTTGAGAGTTCAATTCTTAGTCCAAAAATCTCAGTTTTCTGTTTACCCTGTTCCCTGTAGTCTGTAGTGCCTGTCAGGGAGCGAGGAATTACCAAAACACCCTTTCTCAATCTGAGAGTTCTAGTGACACCCATCTTGGTGTAGAGACAGGAGACTTCAAGGGGAGAGAAAAGCAGGATGAAATGGCAGAGCTTAAAGGAAGTACAAAGAGAATGAGAAAACACTGATAAATTTGGAGATATTTTGTGCTTGCAAATTAGCTTGAGAAGCAAAGTGTTGAAGTCATATTATCAAGATTAAAGAGAAAAGGCTAAAAGTGACAGGGCACTGTCACTTTTAATGATCATGTAATGATATCAGTTTAAATGGCTGGAGCAGATAAGGTTGCTGGAAGGAAGATGGCCATGGGAAAAGCTTAGAGGAAAATAGGTAAATTGATCTTAAGCAATTGAATGAAAAAATGTAAACAAGGTTGAGCAACTAATTAATAAAGTTCTGAAAAATTAACAGAATTTTAGGAGCTTAGAGAGGAGCAGATACTGCAAATGGAAGCAAGAGCGTGTTTGGTTTTCCATCAGTGGTTTATGGATGTCAGATGGATGGATCTGTGCAAGTATTAAAGAGTGTATGTACTTCCTCTGGGAAGTTTTCCAAGGGGACTTGAAATAAAAAAAATTCTCAAGGGGATTTTTTTTTTTCATTAGGTCAGAGAGGTTAGTTGCCCTTGGCAAAAAATGATTTTTGTTAAAACAGTAGCAAAAATGAATCTAAAGAATCTGAAATGGAGACTGAGAATTTCTAAGTAATATGGCCAAGACTTGCAAATACAAAAATGATATGAAAATTTCAAATAGTGATGTACAGTCCTGAGGAAAGAGTATTTTTCTTGCATGAAGAGGGGATACAAGGGTATGGTTTTAGGTAAATGGATGGGAATTGCAGAATAAGAGCAGTTAAAAGGGAAAGAAGAAGAATTATATAACTGAAGTCATTACCAAGTTAAAGGAATGCTTAGGTCAGCCATTTTTCCACCCACCTAATTCTTTGACCTCATCCATTTATGAAGAAAAGTTCTTCCTGGGCTTCTGAGTCTTCTGGTGTCTTCCTTGTGGCCCTGTATGTGTAGTGATGAGGGTTTCCCTTTGTGCAGGACCTGTGGAATTTTAACAAATGAAACATAACAATGAAAACTCATTCGTAGTTCTAAACTCATTAGTAGCAGTAGTTCTTTGTTACAGGGAACCTGCCTTGCTGCAAAGCAGCAATAGCAATTTCAGAATCGAAGGAGCTTTATTCTCTTTCAGAAACTTTGTGCCTGGTCTGTAACATAACTGCAGATCACTGAGCTGCAAACAGCTTTGTACTGAAATGATGAATTGTGCTGTGCTTGAATCTGCATATGAGGTGAAGAAGGATCAGGGAGGGATGGATGAGGTCATTGTGCCTAATGGAAGAATCTTTGTTTCTTGCTACAGAGAATGAGACTTTTCCCATTAAAGCCAGTTAAATCTCTGAGATTAATGGCATCTAGAAGCAGGGTTTTAACACCTGGTGTGAAACTGAATGGTCTTTGATTTATAATTTTAATCTCTTTGGTTTTTTCTTATGCTTAAAATTCTAGTTAGGGATAAGGTTCAGCTTCCCTCCCACTGGCACAACTGCCCTCCTTCAGGTCCTTGCAATGGGATGCTACTTTTAATTATTCCAGATAGCTCTCATTATTCTAAAGTCTCATGGGATGCTTTCATTTGCCGTGATGATTGAAAATGTCAGAAGAAACTGTAGAAAAGGGCACTGTTTTGAGACCTTTTGAGCTGGCTCTGTTGACCTAAGTTTGATGCATTTATTTTTTATTTATTATTTTATTTTATTTTTTATTTATTTCACATGACAGAGATCTTTATACTTGCAGTGTGTGCATTGAAATATGCATAATCTGTTTTCTCTGGAAGCTCTTTCGGCAACACCACTGAAGCAGTTTGAATTATTTTTCACTTGGATTCAGATTGTATCTTTATAAAATGTGGTGAAATCCAGTGCTGGAAAACATGCAAGATTGACAGCCCTGGAAATTGAAATCCCTGTTAATCCATGTACTAGCTAGCACAGCCTAGCTGGAGCAGACTCTCTATCTCAGCAGCATGGCTTATGGTTAACCTGATGAGATGACCTCTGTTTCAGTTATTTATTGTTTACAGAGCACTGAAGTTTTGCAAAGATTTTTCACTGTGAGAGCAACGTGTTTAAATTTGTTTCCAACATCTTTCTATATGGTGTGTTTATTGCAGTATAAATACAGGTTTGTGTCTTTTAGAAAAGCAGAGCTATGAGCTCTGCCCAGAATTTCTTCTGTAAAAGAGGTGTTTGTGTACAGTTGTATTATTAATTGTAGAAATTGGTTGGGCTGTAGTGAAAGAAACAGAATGCATCATAGTGACATTATCAGTTTAGGATTTCTGCTAGATCACTCTGCAACTGTCCCATCAGCATCGTGGTGAAAGTGGTGTGTAACAGGAGAAAGAGTTGGCCACGTATGAAAGGAGGGGGGAATTCGTTTCTATACCCGAAGGGTGCACCTCAGAGAGAGTCCCATGCTCTCTCTGGGGTGAAGCGCGCTGAGGTAGAGCAGAGCAACCACATCATGCTAGGAAGTTCGGTATTACTCCCTGGTAAGTTGAGTGTCATTCACATTTTAAATGCCTGTCCTCTCAAGTTACACATTTCTTAACCCTGTCAGAAATTGCCAATTTTTTACTTGGTCAGACACATACAATATATGCAAGTTTCCTTGTTTGGTGTGTTTTTGGTGTGGGGTTTTTTGTGTGTCCAGTCTGTTTTCTCTCAATGTCTAGATCGAATCCTGCATGTTATTTTTGCATCAACTAATCAGTGGAAATGCATTTCAACCTCAGCATTTCTTTCTCGGCTCTTCGTTTTGAGTTCCAACAATCGATTCTGTAGACCCTTCTCATACCTGAGAAGGTGATACTTGTATCTATTTGCACCACTGCTGCATAAAGTGACACTTTTCTGCTCTGACTTTTCAACACCACACCTACAGCCCACAGGAAGATTTTATTTGTAAAATATTTTATTGTACTTGTGTTTGACCTTGTGTCATTCATAAACACCATTTCCAAGGATTCCTTTTTGTTTGTTTGTTTCATTTTTTATTTAATGGCCGTTTTCCTTGGTATTCCTTCTAAAGCTTTGATCTTGGACTGTTGTCCTGAAAGTAGATTTAACATGTCTTTCCGCAGTAATATGCAAATGATATCAATAGAGACTTAGAAACAATATAACTGCAAAAGACTTAAAGAAGAAGAGAAGAGATGGAGACAGTAAGTTTTTAATATTGTAAGAGCATTTTTTAGTGCCACTGTCAAATGAAGAAAAAAATAAAAGCAAATGCTTTTAGGAAAGGTAAGGTAGTGTGTTAGCATTTTATTTTTGTTTAAATGAATACTCTCTTCTGCTAAGAACAGTATGTTTTGGTTACCTCAAAAAGGAGAGGAGCTGGGGTCTACAGAGACTGGAAGGCTGAGGGTAGATGAACATAGAGGAGCTTAGAAAGGGGTGCAGACGCTACTGTATGAGTTTTGGACCTGTGTGTATATATATATATATATGTATATAAAATATATTTTTACTAGTCATGGGCAGCACTAAGGGTCTTGGAGATTGCATGTCATCTAGCCTTGGCATAAAATGAAGGGATGGTCAGGAAGTTTCCCTTTAAGCAACTGTGGGTGTTCTAGAAAAATGGATACAAACTAACCAGCCCAAGAAAGCTGAATCTGTGCCTTTACTGGTAGAAACATCAAAGCAAAGATGCAATCCTCCTAGGGGTTTCCATTTAGGAGCTGAAGGTGACCTTGACACATTTGCTCTCTGAAGTGTAGGTTCGTTCCTCAAAAAGAGCAGCCAGAGCTACATTTCAATGTATACAATCTGTGCATAAATACTGTATGCTTATAAGATTCCAAAGTGATAAATTAAAAATGATGGCTACAAAGCTACCAAAGTGATTTTGGATATGATGGAGACATCAGTGACACCTCATGTAATTTAGTCTTTGACTGATGAAAGCTGTCAGCCACTGAGAAACCATTGGGATAGATGTCACTGAAGAAATTGAATTTTCACAACATTGTTAGTTTGTGAAATAACTTTATGGAATAGATTTTTTTCCTGAAAGCTTGTAAATGAGAACCACTAAAAAAGGCATCATCATTAAGAATTAGATAAACCATGGAATCTAAGTAATCTAAATAAAATAAGAGGATATTTCAGACTGGGAAAAATAAAGTAGATTTATTTTATTATTTTTGAGACACAAATACACAGAAGAGCAGCACAGTGTATGCTCTGAAGAAAACCCACAAGAGGATTTCCTTTACTGAAACAAGTGTGTCAAGAGCCAGTCATTCCTCATTTAACTTTAGGCTATTTGACATCTCTTTGTTTGCTGTTTGACAACTTCATTGAGAGCATTACACCAGATAGTATATGATTTCTGTTGTGTCAAGTTTTACTACTTTTAAACAGACTTAAAAATAGAACTTAAGTTTTTAACCGTTGTGTTGGCGGAAAAAAAAATTGTGATTTACTCTCTTTAGAAGGACTTTGTGTGCGTGTGTGTGTGTGTGGTGATATATTTTAGGATCTAGTAAAAAATCAACAATTTGTATTGACAAGGTTCAGGCAAGTGCAGGGATGTTCCTCACATGTGTAAAAACCTCTGTATGTGCATACATGGCATCTTGAGTATAAGCATTGTAGTAATAAAGAATTTGACCTTTTGTTTTTGCAAACTGTGATGGTTTGGATATTTTAGCTGTAGAATGGTCTTTGAAAATCTTTCTGCCTTCCATTGTTTTTCATTTTACCTGGTTTATTTTAGGAAAGGATTTATTAGCTTGATATTTCACAGAAACTTTAAAATATCTGTATCTTACTTCAGGATTTAGTGAGTAACTAAAAATGTGGATGAACTTTCAGAAAGATCTAACAGAAATATTTTTTTTCCTTCTGGCTTCTTGTTCTGGAATTATGATAGCTTTATCAGGGTTCCCTGTATTTCTGATGAACATCTTCTTTCTGATGAACTGATACAGAGGAGAGCTGTCTGATTTTTCTGTTGCACTTCTAATTGAATCAGAGATCTGTATGCAGGATCTGATATGGAAATGCATAGTTTGGATTGCTGGAATTCCCTTTGCATATAGTCATGGGAATTAATCATGGGATTAGAGGAAACATTTTACAGAGCTTTCATGTGTGTGTTAAATCTTTGTAAGTATATGGATAAACCTTATTGTTTTATCAATTATATAAATCACCATTTGCATAATAGTGTTAAAAGGCAACAAAGTGAAGTAGCAGCCTACTTGCCCCTCATGTAGTCTGCTCTGGTTGAGGGGTGTCTCTGCCTTTGGGACACCATCACCAGGGTTGGACCTGGATGATCAATAAGGTCACTTTTAACCAAAACCATTCTGTCATTATCTGATACTAATTGTATATTATCAGTACTGATTTGTATGATCAGTGCAGACTGAACTGTTGAATGGTTCGGGCCACCTATCCCATTGGATACTCTATTGCTGATCCAAGAACTGGTGAAAGAATCCAGAAGCTTGGTGAGACGTGTGTGTGTTTTGAATGCTTATCTGGATAGAAAAGCTACAGATAAGTAAATAGGTGGGGAACAAAAGTGTTCTGGAGCAGTGATGTGGGATGGGAGCTCTGGGCTTCCTTACCTCTCCTTGCCCTTCATATCAGTCTGCTAAACCTTGCTGTCACTCAAGCTGTTGCTGTGAACACAAACTATATTGGTTATTGGTGGAAAAATACAAATCAAAAGCTGGTAATTAGATGGGAGTTAAGAGGAGTTGGGAGTCTGAAACGCGTTTGCAAGTGGGGCCATGGGGCTGAGTGGATTTCCCATAAAATTTGTTCTCTCCTCCACTGTATTTTGGCTGTCTTAGCTGTGACCACCCTGCATTTGCTGAGGAGTGTTTATTTAATACCCAGTGCCCTTTAAAACTGTACAAAAGAACTTCAGGACTGAATCCACTGCAAGAAGATGAAGTTGCCTTTATTATCTGACTGAAGCAGGCTGTTACTATAGTCATTTCATGACACTTTGGAGCTCATCCAGCTGCTCTTTAAGGTAGTAACTGCTTTAATATAATCTTTATATTGGGAGTCTGCCTACTATTAATATGCAGAATACCCACTAATAGTTTTGTTTTGGCAGTACAATTTTGCCCTTTAGATTGCTGATTCACATTTAAAATATATTAAGTTTCTATGAAAGCTAAATACCAGGTAGTATCAAGTGCTTTTATACAGTGATACACTAAATGACAGAGAACTCTTTTAAGTCAGTCTTTTTTTTTTTAATCCCAGCTATTTGAAATTGCTGTATCACTGTCTTCCTTCTGGTTTCTCTTTACATCCATGTTCAAATTTTGGCACGTTTTTTAGTACAGTTTACAAATATAAAAAAGTGTGTCCAGATGGCTACAGTAATAATCTGTGATGTGATGATCTTCTTTTTTAATTATTCAACACATGTGACTCCAGTCTCTGTGTTGCCTTTTCCCAATTTATATAGAATGCAACAGCTAAGCTAGCATTACTTTCTTATTGCCTCTTTTTTACCTGTTTTTATTAACTTTGCCTTTGCTTGAAACTACTTCTATACATCTTCAAGATTTGACAAAAAAGTTTCATCCAACTCTAACCTTAATCTTCTTCATCATCTGGTCAACTGATACAACTTCTTCTTCCCAGGGAATTTTTCCTATGGTTATCTCAGTGCCTTGTCATCTGCTGCTCTGTTGCACTGACCTCCTTCCAGCCTCCCAGTAATGAACTTGTGCTTTTAGTTTAATCAAGCCATGGGTTTTGTGGGGTTTTGGTGGGTTTTTTTGTTGGGTTTTTTTTTTTGTTTGTTTGTTTTTTTTTGTTTGTTTGTTTGTTTGGGGTTTTTTGGGGTTTTTTGGGGTTTTTTTTGGTTTGTTTTTTTTTTGGTGTGGATTTTTTTAGTATTTTGGACAAATTTCGAAACAGACAGAAGCTTTTGTAATTTAAGAGTTTTTATATATTGTGAAGTTTCAGCACACTGTGAATGCAAATTAAGTCACAGCTTTACTTGTAGTTGTGACCCTGGTCCCACACAGCTTCCTAATTATCATTGGTGAAATTTCAAAATTCATTTTTTCTGTGACTGAAAAGCTTGCAGTATGAGACTCAGACCTTAGCAGAAAATGGAAATGTGGCTCTGCTTGGTCAGAGGGGCATCCAGCCCAGCATCTGCTCTTAGTCAGGAGGAGACAGCACATGGCTCAGTGAACAAGGTAAGACCGCAGCAAGCAGCGAGTGGGATTTTTCCAGAATATTGTTGCAGTTTCAGGCTCAGGAAGTTCCTGAATTTCACACTGCAAAATGAGAATTTCTAGATATTTTACAGCTATCAATGGGTCAATTTTCTGGAGGTCTTCCTGACCCCATTTTAAAAGTCTGTAATTATTTAAAATTAACAGAGCCCTGTTATACAGACTCTCTTCTGAACTATTAGTCTCAGCACTTGAAACTGTATTTCTACTACAGAGCAGCTTGTGTTCTGTGTCCTTGATGGTGTTGACAGTCTGTTGGGCCCTAAGAAAATGTGTTTGGTTTGCCAATAATAGTAGCAACTGGAAAAGGAGCAGGCAAGTGTTGTGTAGAGAGAGAAGATGAAATGCAGGGCTATGTGTGTTGATCCCTTATTTGCTACAGTCCTTCCTTCTCCGTTTCCTTCTCCTGCCTAGCTGACATTTCTGTCTTTTCCTGGACAATTTGCTTTCACTTCATGCCTTTCCCTTGTTATACTTCTTCTGTCTTCTCTTTCACTTTTCAGATTTTATTTGCAAACAATTGTAGCAAGAGCAGGATGACTTATAAAATAAAGGTAGAGCTATTCTAGGCCTCAGCTTTTAGGCCTGTGTGGTGGTAGATAAGCTTGTGGCGCAGTTAGGAATTGGGTTAAGGTCTGGGTATCAATAGAATAGGGCAATTGCTGTGAAGACACAGTAACTGCCTTCAGCTGGGATTGTTTGCATATTTGTCCACGTTCACTGCCAGTAGAAATGCACCTGTTTGTAAACTGTTCTGCCTGTATTTAACCGGCCATTTCGCGAATAAACGGAGAAAGTATGTTATTAATCACATTGATTGGACCTGCGTTGCTCGGTCTCCAACCTCAGATTAGTCCCACGCTTCAAGCAATCATTACCATTTCATTTTTCCATTAAAGTTGTCTTGTAAAAGAAAATCTTTGCTGGCTTTGTAGTTTGTCTGAGGTGGAGAATCCTTCCTTTTATTGCTGCATTTCTGGTGGCCGGTCTGAGGATCAGAATTCAGTGGATGTCCCAAGCACTGCATGGGGAAACGCTCTCTCAGTGACCAGAACAGGGCACTAGATATGAGTGGAAGGATATCAAAAAGGCTGAGGAGCTAATAGACAGCTAAGAAACAAAAGGGATTTGAAAAAAGTGTTGAGATTTTATTGGGACTTGGGCCTAGTCTGCACTGATTTGACTTTATTCCTACCCCTAAGTTGCCTGTGGTTGTCCTCTGTGTGGTCCTGCTGTGTTGGCTTGTGCTTGCTCAGAGAGCTGAGGTCCACTGGCTCTACACCCCACTGAGGAGACAGAGAAGCCCACAATGTGATGATTGAGTTCCCAGGTGTTATTCCCAACTCCTGGCTTCGCTCAGGCAGTGCTCTTGAAACAGTGCGTCCTTTGCCGAAATCACAAATATCAGCTCTATGAGAGGTGCTGAAGATTTAGCTTTGATGACACATTCTTGTTTTATAAGATATTGTTTATAAGAGTTGTCACCCTTATCTACAGATAATAGCTGTCTTTTGGCAGAATGTCACTATGAATTCAAGGACTGATTTTTGACTGTGTTAGTCCATGACATCTGATGGCTGTCTGCCTTTTGCAGAACTTAAAAATTCATGCCACTGCAGAAATGAATGACAGTATTAAAAAAAAAAAAAGTGGAAGGAACTTAGTAATCAGTTTTTTAATTGCAGCTGACTCTCACTTTATGCAAATACAAATTAGAATATGCTGCTCTGTCGCATAGTAAACAGTCTGCATTGCTGGGTCCAGTGATGAGACTTGATGGTGTACGACTGGATTATTTCATTGAAGAAGATCTGTAGCCTCCAGCCTCATCTCAGTCTTTAGTGAGGTGATCTTTGAGCTATTGCTCTAATCTACTTTTGTATCTGACTGATATGCAAATTGTTTTTCTAAAGGTATACTGAGTAAGGAGTGCATTTCAAAGTAATTATACTATAAAGAGGTATAGGTTTGGGGTTTTGTGCATTTGACAGGAAACAGGGTGTGCTAACAGTAGAAGCAACTGCTTGGAAGTTTTCCTTGGTGTTTTTTTTTTTTTTTTTTTTTTTTTTTTTTTAAAGAGCCCCATTGATGCCTGCTTCTGGCCTCTATCTCTTTTTCCTTTGGAGCTCCAGGGCTTGTCACTACTGGTGACTTGAGAGCATACACATTGCCTTTGAATTTAGCTAAATGTTTTGGTAAGTGTGGTGACAGAGTCTTTTTCACATATTCCTTTCTCTAACAATCTTCCTCTCAAACGTTTTGTATGAGTTTGAGGGGTTTCTCTGTAAGAAAAGTTACAGAGGCACTGAGCTACATGGTAGGGGTATTCATGATACCCTCTTTCCTGATTTGCCTAGGTGCTTACTAGTGATACACAACAGTGTGGCCTGTTTTTGTTGAAGAGGAAACAACAGTTCTGCCTGCTTTCATGTCACTTGCAGCAGCAAGCATTCTCTTCTTTTAATAAATTGTGAAAAAGGTACCACCAGCAATACAGTAGACAAACTAGGTATTTTTCATAAAATTTTCATGACCAAAGATGAAATAATTATTAC
Organism: Cisticola juncidis; assembly: GCA_013400215.1. Taxonomy (NCBI): domain Eukaryota; kingdom Metazoa; phylum Chordata; class Aves; order Passeriformes; family Cisticolidae; genus Cisticola; species Cisticola juncidis. Next base: position 322,775 of record VXBR01007193.1, on the reverse strand, counting down.
TATTTTCGAGTGTATGCAGTAGCAATATGGGACTTCTTTTTTTGTATTCATAATTCTGTTCTAATGAACCCATAGAATGTACAGTTTGTTTCATTAGTTAAATACTTTTTATACCAGGTTTGTGCTAGTACAAAAAGGTCATCTTGAGTAGTTACTTCACATGAGCAATTTTTGCAAAATCTTTACTGTTTTGCAAAGATATGGAGCAAAGTGCCCAGGGAAAGTGGAATGAGTCTGCTGCAACAAATTCCATGAGCAGCATCTGCAAGAGTAAACACTGGAGTGCATGTAAAGAAACCCCAGACCTGTTTGTGAATGCCTGTATGCAGAACCAGTCCTGACATTGATATGTTTTAAACATTCCAAACCCTGATGTTTGTATACTTACATTGACATAAGCTGACTTCATCTTTCACTAAAAGTGTAGTTTTAAACTGTCACTTATAGAATCAGCAAAGATAATTATTTGAAAGCATCTTTGCTTTGGAACAGCTGCAGCTAGTGTGAGAGCCTTTTGCATATAGTGGTTTATTTTGGTTTGACATAGGAAAATGTAGTTCATAATTCAGAGGTAAATTGTACTTCAAACACGGTGTACTTTAAGTGATCTAGAAATATTGACATTGCAATTATTTGACTTTAAATATATGACTTCAGTGCCTGGAGGGACTAGTCTCTAAATGAATCTGCTTTCACCTAGCAGTAGCACTTACCTGCCGTGCATGCTTAGCTGTGCACACTTTTTCTCTTTAGCAATAGGTGTCATTTCTTGGTTCAGCTGAAACGGAAAATCTTGAATTGCTGTTTTTTTTTCTTCATCAAATACTGTTGTTGGAGAAACCAGAGGCTACATTTGTAGAACACAATACCTTTGCCTAATGAGACTCATTCCCATTAGGCAAAGGTATTATAACGTTGATATTCCATTCTTTATATTTCTTATATATATTATATTACATTCTTTATATATATATTTCAAGAATATTATATTATATTCTTTATATTGCATTCTATATATTTCTTCTAGGCAAGCTGGATCAAAACCAAGGGTATGAGGGATAGAGTCAGGGCACAAGACCCTTTACATAAAGGAATAAAATAATAGATAAAATTATAAAATAATACATTGAAGTAAATTGCATTTTATAGCACTGCTTATTCTGCTTCTTTTTCATTTTTTATCTTCAGATTGTTTTACAAACTTGTAAAATTCAATTTGTTGAAAGTCTGAATAAAGGTCTCTGCTAGAAAAGTTATGCAAGTAACAGATCAATGTGCAGTCTCCCCAAATATTTAGCAATAATTAAAAAGCTGGTCAGTGTCACTATTTGGATATATGTTTTGAAGAGTTTGGACCTGACCATTACTGTCATTGTTGAGAGGGGATCTACGTATGGAAATTCTTTTCATGTTTACAGTTCTCTTGGCTTTGTCTTGTCTTGCCGTATTGCTTCAGGCTAACCATCACTTCTTGGCACGAAAACTGCACTTTGAGTAAGGAGAAGGGGTGATTTCAGGAAAGATAGCTTTGTCTGCTCCAGGCCTTCTGGCTTGTTGCAGTGTTTCAGGTCTGTGTGGCGTGTTTGCACAGGCTCACTCTTGCAGCTGCTGCCTTGGGCAGCGATGGAAGCTGTGCAGCGGTCCTTACTCAGGGGTGCACAGAAGGGAGCAGTCTAGCCCATACAAGTTCAGTGGAAAAGATTCACGTTTTGAAGTCTTCTCTAAGGTGTTCATCTCTTCATGCTATGGGTATATGTTGAAGGTGTGTTTTTCTTTAGAGGGGGTTTAATTGTATTTTTTGCAGGGGTTGGAGATGTGTGGGGTTTTTTTGGTTCTTGGGGGAAGAGTTTTGTTTGGTTGGTTGTCCTTGTTCTGTTTATGGATCTTTAAAAATATATATATATTATTTTTTGCTCTCACAGTGTATTAGGTGCAGTCTCCAGACTCATTTATCCTTCCATGCCTACAGTAGTGTACTGAAATGGATAGAAACTTAAGGAACTTGTGATGAGGTTTCTATCTACTGCCTTGATTTACTGTTCTTTTGTCAATTAGGGCCTCTGATGATTCTCTTCTGAGTTGTTGCAAGTAAGCTTCTCCTCATGGTTCCCTACAATAATATGTTTAAATTAGAGCATCCAAAATGATTCATAGACCTAAATTAATAAAGTAGTGGATTACATATAAAGAACTAGAGGTTGAGGTAGAGAGAAACTTTGTTACTGTTTCTTTCTGAGATATATGGTCGGAAGTGTATTCACACCTTTCTTTGTTTCTCCTTTCTCCTTGTCTTTGGATATTCTAAATGAGAGAGTGTTTCCTGCCTCAGTTTTTCCATGTGAGATGCATGCAGTGGAAGAGTTCAGCTAGTCAGGAAAACAATCCTTGACCTCAAAATTCTTCCACAGCATGACTATAACATGCAAGTGACTGTGTCAGAGAGCACCTATGGCATGTAAGTAGTCTGTCATGAAACAGGATGATATTTGGATTTAGGGGCCGAGGAAAGGTTGTGTTGTGAAAGAAACTTTGTTTCTGATACCAGGTTCTGTTCACAGGGACAGGTTGGAGAAGTCCTCTTGATACCTGCAGGGTACAAGACATCAGACCTGCTAACATTTACATCTTAGTCCTCAATAATACAACTATTAATCCCATGAAATTAAGTGTCCTTTTTGTAATGAAAACCAAGACATCTATACCTATGTGCATATTAATTATTTGGATGAAGAGTAGTGGTCCTTTTCTTTCTTTCTGGAGGAACAGGATTATCTTTTGTCTCTGTTTACTGAGTTGAGCTGTCTTTTTTGATACCTGGTTGGCATACAGAGGCCTCATTACATAAAGACTATGGACTTCATTTACAGCCAGAGACAGAAAAAACTATGATTTCAGTACAAATGTTTCATTTTATTCTTGTTTAATTCCTTTCCATTATGGTCACACATTTATGAGTATTTCTGAGACTTTCAAAATGAAAAGAAATAAAAGTGGGGTTTTTTTGTTTGGTTTTTTTTTTTTTTACATGAAAGTACCATATTCCTAGGTCTTGGGATACTTGCTGCTGTACTGTGTGCAATAAAAGACATTTTTTGAGACCCTCATGAAGGTATCAGATCTTCATTTTGCTTCCTAAATGTGCAAATGTAATCTTACAGAAATATGGATTAGAAGTAGCGGTTAGTAGTGTATTTGTGTGATATGTAAATTAGGAATAGGAATGCTACAACCCACATAAATAACTTGAATTTGTGTTAAGAATAGTGCATCATACATTTAAATATCAGCCTTGCAGAAAATGGACTGTTAAACATTGGACCAAGTGTTTTATGTAATTTATGCATTAGTATCCAGAATTTCTGGGAACAGATACTGCCTGTTGTGAGCCACAAGCAATTTGTATGGCCAGATTTATATTGGTACATGCCATCATAAGATACTACTTAGGAAGGTAAGAATGTGAATCTAACTGCCTCAAAGCTTCTCCTTTTTTTCACTAGCTTAAGGAAATTTAGCAAAGAAGCTAAAATTGACTATTAAATTTACTGCTCAGATGTATTATGTCTTTAATCTATTTATTTTAGTTTAAATTAATGAGGATTAGAAATGTCCATGTCTAAGCTGGAAGACAACTAAAGACAGTAAAATAAGGTGGTAAGAGAGAGCAGTTTTTCTTATGAGGGCTAGTGCTAGTAATGTTAGGGACCAATGCTTACTATCCATTCTGCCTTCCGAGTGTGGCTTTCACTGCTGTTATTGTGAAATGCCTTTTCAAGAACAGACCTTTGTTTTACAGGTTTAGGATGTTTATTGTGCACAAATAAAAAGTTTCCACCTCATTGAACACCACACTACAATTCAGTGAGATCAAACATACTAGAAGTCAAAATTGCTGATTTTCTTTTCCTGAATTTCTCCATTAATTAGCAGAGTGATGAATTTCAGCCTTTATAGAGCTGTCTTAAATCTCTGGTCTTCCTCCATGCAAGGCAGTGATGTCTCTTACCTGTGTGTTATCAGCATGCAAGCCTGTGTGATTCACTAAAGCTGCCAGTGGTGAAAGTTTCTTTTGGATTGTGTGAGTAGGTTGTTAGTGTTTGGCATGTTTTTAGTGATGAAAGTAAAGGAGCTGGGTTGGATCTAAAATTATATTGACACTGTACATGTTCCATTATATAAGGGCCTGGTTATTGGATGTTTCAAAAACTCAGGGAGTTGAACTTTTTTCTGATTCTGAATGAAAACCATTACATTGTTGATTGGTATGAAAATTTTACTAGAAAGGGGTCTTCATTATTTGATTCTGCAATTCACAGCCTTCTCATCTGTCAGAAAATGAATGGGGACTTAGCCAGTATCAGAACCAGTAACCCTCACTGCTGTAAAGCAAAAATGTGTGCCAGAGCACTGAGGGGAATCTTGCCCTACCCCTTTCTGTACTGTTCCATACAAACTCTACATACAGGCAAAAAAATACATACTCTAGGGCTGTTCTCTAAAAGTAGTCATTCACATGAGGGAGCAATTCCTTTTCTACCTTGTACTTGCAAGAAGTCAAAGTACTCCTTCGTCTCTGAGGAAAGCAAGTCAAGAAGCAGTGAATCCAAGTGAACAGGGAAGACAGATGTAAATATGTTTGCTCTGTCTAAGAGGATAAAATAAAAAAATGTTAGAGAATATTCTTTTCCCCACACGTTACAAAATAAAAGAGAGGGGGTAATTAAATCAGTTTTTTATCTGGGTGATAGATCAATTTTCCTAAATTGGGTAACTGATGATAGGTTTGTGAAGTAATTAAAAGAGCAGCTGACAGCATACTTTTGAGTAGTCAAATGCCACACAGAAAGAAAGGCAACGTTGTTTTGTTTTAAACTTCAATAATTGTCTAATTTTTTCTGTGTTTTTTTCTTGTTCTTAAATAAATTTTTTTTAATTCTCCAGGTGCTTTTCCCACATGAGTGCAAGAAGAGTAGACAGCTAAAAGAAGTGACTGCTGTGGAGGACAGCATGACCATCATGAAAGGAAGCTGCTTCCTCACACTGCTCTTGGCAGGACTTGGGGTGTTAGGAATACTGGAGTCAACAACAACAGAAGATACCCACTGCCACAGAGCTGAGCATCCAATTATTGCATACAAAGGTAAAACGTAAATGCCAAAACTCTTTTCCAGAAATAAGATAAATATTGTTTAATCACTTCATGGAAACCTCTGCTTTTAATGTAGAATGATATGGGAGAAAAGGTGCTGTTACATAAAAATCTGGGCTGTATTCTAGGCAAGTTAAATACAACTAGGCTTTCAAATTTTGTTCAGGATTTCTTGCTGGATGTATCACTTAAAGGTGGGTGACTCATTTTCCTTTGTGATTAAAACCAGCCTGTTGCATGGAGTTATTCCTTTCCAAGTGCACAATTCCCCATGTGTACACTTAATTTGATGGAATTGTTCTTGTCCCCTTCCTTCACCCCAGCTAGGCCTCTCTGGGTGGCAGCCCTGCCCTGAAGCTTATCAGCTTCTCTGAATTTGGTGTTATCTGCAAACTTTACAGACTTTGTTCTATTGCCTCCCCTTCTCGATTAAGGTGTTAAACAGGATGGGCCCCAGGATGAACCCTTGTGTTATTCCACGTTTCTGGTTCAAATGGAGTAAGGGGTATTAAACATTTACTCCCCAAATGGTAATTCTTGAACCCCTTCTGCTAAAGAACAGATGTCTTTCATACCTTAGTGGTGGTATTGAATCCCTCAGCATCATTCATTTCTGCTGCCACTAGGTCAACTACCCAACTCAGCAACAGGCTGATGTTTTGCCTGTTCAACCTTTCATCCCCATTCAACCTTCCATTACTACTGGAGCAGTAGAAGCTGTTCCTGTTGCCTTTGCAATTCCATGCAAATTCAAACTCCCACTAAACTTTGCTTACCCCTGATGTAATCCCTGCATGCCCATATGGTCTTTCTAAATTCCTCCTTGTCCCCGCTAAAGCCCAGTACAACCCTTTTTGCATTGGAGCTGTGCCACAAGTTCCTTCCTTCAACAGAACAGTCTCTTCATACATGTGGATGTCATCTTGAGTATTGGGGTGGAATACTGAGGAAGAGTTGGAACAAGCAAAGAATACTGAAGGATATTTTCTGTAAAAACCTGAGGCAGTTAATAACTTATTTGACTTATTTTGTTTATTTGAATTGAGATTTTTCCATTAGAGTCACAACTTAGAATGAGTTCCAAATAGTTTCTAGTTATGAGGATGTAGGGATTAAGATGTATTATATTACACGCTGCATTCCTCCTGTTTCTCTAAGATAGCACACATGTAAGTTTTTTGTTCCAATGAATTACAATTTATTGAACTTTAACTGAAAAAATATTTGTTTCCATTCTTTTCTTAAACTTAGAGAAAATAATGTTGTGTTTTTTACAGAAAGTATTTTCTTCTGGCACTTTAATGGTTTAATAATAGTAATGGTACCAGCAGTCCTGTTCTTCAATACACTGGAGAACGAACTCTGTACTTCAGAACAGCAAACCACCAGTGTATTGTGAAGAAGGGACCTTTTTCACTCACTTATTGATGGGCTAAATAGTATGAGTTATTCTGATGAAATGCCTGGTTTCCTTAGCATTCATATTGTGTGTATAATTTAGTCTAAAATGCTATTTTTTATCAGAACATGCATACACAATATTCTAAATTAAAGTAATTAAAGTAGCACGGTTAAAATCCTGGCACTTAGCTTCTTAATTTCACTAACTAAGAAATCACTACTTGTACTTCTTGATTTTGTATATGCAATGGTAAAAGAAAATAATTTAGACTCATTAGCAGCACTATGTTCTAGGAGTTAATTAAAAATGTGTTGTTTTATGAATCTAATTCAGCCAATATTTAGGAAGTTTCTTGAATTTAGACTGATCCTGCCTTCTAGACCCCTCTTGCTCTTTGTCATATTTGATTTCTAGTGATGTCCTTCTAGTTCTAAATCACTGTGCTACAGCTTCTTGGGGATAGAGGCCATATTGTTTCAGGTGCATTTCTTGATATAGCCAAATATAGTGTCACAGTTAGAGTTTACTGAAAAAAACCCTCAATTTGTTTTCACTGTAAATATATTTGAAAAGTATAACTATTTAGAAACATTTAGGGTCAGATCTTTAATATGAGATCTAGTCATATTTTAATGCCAGACTCCCTCTTGACCTTTGTGGTAAAATACTATTAACTAGTACATATCCATGACGTACCTTAGACTTTATGAGCTGACATCTCTTGAAAAATATTCTGAAAAGCTGTAGTTCATACTTCACACAGTAATCTGTTGGGAGTCCTTAATGACTCTCAAAAAATACATGTAGGAACATATTTGCAATACAGCATGTGATAGCTGGGTAACCTAGCTGGTGTGGGCACACAGCGTTTGACTTGTATTTGCAGGACTGCCAGTTAATGGAAAACAGAAATTTTGAGACCCAAGGAAAAAGTGCCTGGGAGGTTTGTCCCAGAATCTGTATATTAGGAACAGATTAATTGGGGTATCAGAATAAAAGAAGACATATGTGTGTGAGAAGCCACTCTCTGAATGCGTCTTGCAATAGGAGTTGGCAGGTTTCAACCAGCCACCTTGCTGATATCCATATTCTTCCTGTGACATTTGCTGACATCATGAATGCCTGTAGGAAAATGCTCTCTGCATCTATTGATGTGGTTAGCGCCGCTAGGCCAACGTCGAGTCGAGAAATCAATTTGTAGCAGTTAAAACACCTTTGAGTGCTGCATTAATGCATTAATGCCCTAGTCTGTAAAGTCATGTAACAGTATTAGATCCACCAGAGCTAAATACTGTGTGGGATGCTGAACATCAACCAAGGCTGAGTGCTATTGAGTGGTAGGTACTTTAAAGCTTGTAAACTCAGTACTAACTTTACAGAGATATCAACACTTATTTTATTTGTAACTGATCAAAGCCCTTTTTTTTTTTTTTTTTTTTTTTTTTTTTTTTTTTTGTAGTTTCTGGTATGCCAAAGTAGCAATGTACTTATTTGATTTGTCTTCCTTTGAGAGGTATGGTAGATGAAGTATAAACTATTAAATAAAACTAATGGAGTGAGAGTCTGGTGTAGCGTATGGATGAACAGCTGCAAAAAACTAATAAAAAGACAAAATAGTCCCCAGGAGTTGTCACAGTGAAATATGGAAGGGGAGTATATCTCCTGAAAGAGCTTGCTTTCTTTTCCACTGCCCATCAAAAATTGCTCACATAGGTGATGATTCTGTCAAGGTACCTTGTGTAGAGATGCATATACTATTTCTAGCACTGATTTTCCTGGCTAAATATTTTTAGTTGAAGACTGTGATATATCTTCTCATAGCAAATGGCAAGAATTTGACCTACCAGTTAAGAACTTTTGCTCAAGTACTTTCTTTGCTGGTGAAAGATGAAAAAGAAGATGCAATAGCAGGAGATCCACACACTTTGAAAGGATTTTTCACATGATCTCAAAGATTTTGTTTTATCTCTCATACATAGTATTAATAACCATGTTGTGATTTGTTTATTTGCATAATTAATATTAGGACTGCATAATGCACCTTTTTGCTATCCCAGAATCTATAAATAAGAAAGTCTGCTATAGATCAGAAAATGTTGGCAGCTCTAAAATCGCTTGTCATAGAGCTTCCTTCAACTACAATAAGCTTTGTGCCTTCCTTCAAAGCTGAAAATTTCCTTTTCTCATTATTTAAAGTTGTTGGGAATTATCACAGAAAACAGATTTATATAAAACAGACCTCTGAGTATTGGAGGGATTGACAGGATCAGCCCAGGAGTGTGGAGTTCAGGGTTTTATGTGGTGAAACTGACTGATGGTGCATGGTCCCTCTTTGAAGTTCCTTTCTCTCTCTCTCTAAGAAGGAGTCTGAATCTAGAGGTGCAAAAATGTACTAATCTGTTGAAACGCAGTTTCAATAAAAAAGTTTTAAAAAAATTGGTCTGCATGTGCTAAGAATTCATCGGCTATACTAACTAATTCCAATAGCTGGAGTCAAGGGCTTATAAATCAAAGATAAATTAGAACTGGGTACACAGAGACTCAGTGTGAGATCCCTGATCTTACACAGGTTTCCAAATGTTTACATGTAACAAAAAAGGAAATTATGCTTGAAGTTACTTAAGAGTTAAAACAGAAAAAAGACTTAAATAAGCTAGTCATTAAAGTTAGTCTTACAAATTTTATTCCTATTAAATCTTATTTTATTTGGATATACTTTCATTTGCATGCAGATATGAAATGTTAGCTGTGTAAATGCATTGGGGTTTAGTGATGGTCAGGTACTTGGAAAAAGCATTCTTTTATTATAGTAAAGGAATTATAGTGTAGTGTTTAACCTGAATAGTTAAAAAACACTGTAAAAAACACATTTGCTCTATGAGAAACAATGATGCTTTATAATGGTTGAACTATTCTTAAGCAAAAAACCCCAAAGCAAAACAGTTGAGTGGTGTAATGTTTGTCTAAGTATTTCCAGCATTTCATAGTCCACCTGCTCTACAGAACCTTTGTGGTAGCTCTCTGTGGATCTGACCTTTTATTAGATTATTTAAAAAAAAAACACAAAAGAAACAAACAAAAACCACAACCAAAAATGAAAACAATCAACAAAAAGAATAAAAGTAGTTACAGTTTCCCCAGACACAGACATTTGCTGAACTTTGAAACACCAGACCTTTCAAAACTCAGCTGAAGACTCGTTCTGTGGGCAGAACCTATCCATGAGGTAGAACTGATCACAATTTCTTAGCAGGATATGAGAGAGTTAGAAAAAAAAATCCCAAATCAAGTTTCAGGTGTGAAATTTTAGATATTGACTGTCTTGCAATTTAACTGCATAAAGTTAAATTTCTTTGGCTTTTTTTATAAGAAATAAAGTGCAGTTGGGAACTTAATTGATACTGGGAGAACAGCAACGATCATTTGCTCTGGGCCAAGTCTCAATCTTCTAGGCTCCCATAAAATAATCAGGATTTAAAGTTATGCTGTCTCAACAAAACACCATCAATTTAAATAATTTTAGAAGCTATATTTAGTGATAATTTAAAAACATACTGTGCTGTAACAAAGTTATCTGTTGAATAAACATGCTCAAAAATAGCATGTCTCAATCCATAGAAGAAATGAACTTAAACCCTTCATTTCGACTTGAGGTTAACCAGAAAAGAAAAATAGCATAGTTATTTTTGATTCCTTGGTTAGAGAATCCTAAGAAATATATTTTCTTAACCTTAATGTCTGACCACCACAGAATTCCCTTACTTGATGTTTGTGTAAGTAATATAGACTCAGTACATTGCTCTGCTCATTTTATCTTGTGGTTTGTGTATGGAGTGTATGCACTTAACATGTGCCAAGAGGAAATAATATGTGGGCTGAATGAAGGAGGATAAATGGTATATTAACTTGTTTTTGTTTGTACTCTTCTCTTTCTCCTAATCTCGTTGCAAGGTTTCTTTTAAAAGAATAATAGTCTACAATGCTTTTTAGTTTTCTCTGCTTTTTCCTTTTCTTTCCAATTTTTCATAAATAAATAAATTTCAAAGATGATCTGTCAGCATCTGCAGTGGCATTAAGGTGTATTGCTTTCCATTCACTATCATCTTTTGGGTTTTTCTTTAAATGAAGATGATTCATCAGTGAAGAAATGTTGATTGCTAGATGTTACAGCTTTGCTTTGTCTAGATGATAGGACTATGAGATTGTTTGTGCTACCTTGCCAAGAACCAGCCCCTCTTAAGGAGGAAAATGATTCCTTTACCAGCTCTATATTTTTTGTATTGACTCAGGTTTGCTTTTACTTTTGTGTAGATTAAGTTTCTGATGGACAAGAGCAACCTTCAACTCTTTAGTGTTAATTAAATATATCTTTGGAGATGTAAGGTTACTATCCTCCTACATTTCCCTGGATCACCCAGTGTCATTGGTGCTCATTCCCATAGAAATGAGGGAATGGCAGGGGCTGAATTCTCTAAGCAAAGGACTTGCATACCACCGAAGGTTTTTATTTTTTCCCCCACCGAAGGTGATCATACTTTAAAGCAAGCATCAATTCAAAATTATTTTGGCATCCCAGTCAAGTGCTGGACCTTCATAGAATGCTAATAATTTTCATAAATTTCGATAATATATAATTAGCAGTGGCTACAATGGCTGTGCAGACATGCTCTATGAGCATTTCCATGGCATTTATTCTTTATTGCCCTAATATGGCTCTTTAGAGCACGTGCAGTTCTCTGGTTGTTAACAAAGCAGCAAAACAAGGGAGATGCTCCTGCCGCATTCTACTATCTGTACAAAGTAGGCAGATGGACTTAAAATCTGGATTTTTTTTCTTTTTTTTTCCTGCTTCCTCAGAAGAGCTGTATTTTTGCTAGAAGTTTGTAAACCATCCAAACTGGGATATGTTAAAGAGACAGATCAGCAGTCAAGAAATAGAGCTCACAGGCAGATGAAGTTCTGTCAGGTTGTTTTTGTGTGTGTACTTAAAGCAAGAGGAAGCACAATATTGCTCTCATTTTCTTTCTATTTCATTTTTTTTCCTACCAGATAGAATTTCAATTATTTTGTACAAAAAGACTGGAGTAAAGGGGGCTCAGGTGTGACCTTATCATGCTCTACAACTACTGACAGGAGGTTGTAGCAAGGTGTGGGTTGGTCTCTTCTCCCAAGTAACAAGTGGTGGGATAAGAGGAAGCTGCCTCTAGTTGTGCCAGGCAGGTGTATCTTGGATAATAGGAAAAACTTTTTCATTGGAAGCATTGCTCAGCATTGAGCCAGGCTGCCTAGGGAGGTGGTGGAGTCACCATATCTGGATGTGTTCAAGACACATGGAGACGTGGTGCCTGGGGAATTGGTTTAGTGGGGAACTTGACACTGCTGGGTTAGCAGTTGGACTCAATGATCTTAGTGGTATTTTCAAACCCAAACCATTCTATAATTCTAAGTAACTTGGACTGCTAGTTCAGAAAAGATGTCAGCGATTGCCGTTACTGGCCATGTGATCCTGGGCAACTGTGTTTTCATACTCGGTAGTGACACAGTTACTGGAAAGGCTCATTCCAGTGGTCATCCCTTCCAGATGCTGTGCAGTGTTTATGGGGCCTGTATTGCTGTCACTTGATGGCACCTGCTGTCCTTACTGCCTGTCACTGGATGGCACTTTCTGCTGCCTATCACACTGGCTGAGAGATTGGGGAAACTGAAATCAGGGACTCTAATTGGCATTGGAGACAGAGCAAACGCAGGTCTGACCAATGTGGTTATAACATACGTTCTCCCCTTTATTCCCAAAATGGCTGGTTTTATACAGTGTCAGTTTACAGCTGCAGGTGCATTTCTATTGGCATTCAGCGTGAACAAGTCTGTAAACTATTTCAGTTTAAGGCAGCGACCGTGTTTCTATCCTAACTGTCCTGGCTAAAGCCTGCACACACTTTAATTGAATTTCTAACTGCGCCACAGGTTTATCTGCTACTACATGGGCCCAAATCTGAGGCCTTGCAGGCCCAAATCTGAGGCCTGAGTTAGGGATAGCTCAACCTTCATTCCATAAGACATCCTGCTCTTGCTACAGGAAACCCTGGCCCATCCTTTGGCCTTGCTTTGAGCTCTAAATTTAAGAAGTGGAGAGGAAATGCATTACTTAATTTTTTGGTTTTCTTCCTAGTTGCTCAGATAACCTTACCAAGATACATTCTCTTTATTAGATAGATTGGGTGGAAATAGAGAACCACAGTCAGTGCTTCTTCAAAGTGTTTTGGTGTTTTTTTCCACATGCTTTCTCCCCTGTCTCTCTTATGCGGAGATGCTTGTCTGTTGTTGACAAGACTTTAGGACACTGGGTAGCAGCTGATTTTGTGTGGCTGAATGTGGTAGATACGTACTTGTTACATGATAGTTTGTCATATTCAGGTTGGACTGAACTTTGACTTGTCAGAAGCCTGTCTTTCCATTTCCAATGCTCACTTCAGATTTTGTTTTGATGGGTGTATGGCTCTTTTCTACTATATCTGAGAATTAGGACTGACTGTTCTACAACCAGCTCTACAGTGAAGTAGTTGTTAAGTGACAAAACCCTGAAGTTTAACTGTGTCTTTTAGAAGAAAAGTGAGTTCTACAAAGAGAAGTGTTGATTTCAGTGCTGTGGGTCTTTCTTTTTTTTTCTTGCTGTTTGCTTTCTTTTTCTTGGCTTTGGGGCATCTTTTTGTTTTTGTGGTTGGGGGAGTGGAGGATGTAGGGTATATATTCCTCCTTGAAGTCCTGGCTCCAGACTCTTACAAAAATTTGTGTCAGGCTTTGCTCTCTGTACCCTTTGGCTTACAGTAGGTCTTATTTAGCTGGATTTTGTATTTCTTTATGAAGTATCATCAACCAGTATTTTGTGAGCTACAGTTTTGGACAAAATTGATAGGATCAAGAAATTTTATTTTGCTGAGACAATGTAAATTAAAAAGTTTATTATGTTCATATGTGCCAACATAAGTAAGAATGTATCATAACAGGATGGTCAGTTCTAGCAAAAGAAGTCTTGCTAATTGAAGCACAGATATTTCCAACAAAGTTAACAGTGCATAGCTGTCTATGGGCAGTCTGCTTTCAAATTATGCTCCCTACAATACATATATTAAAATTGAGCAGATTTCTTTACAAGACTCTGTCTTGAGACTAAATAATGATTTCCCATAAGTATACAACATGATTTCCTTCAAAATGAATTCTTTGGCTGACTGCCAAAGCCAGCATGTAAGCGTTAAAATGCGAAAGATGAAACCCCTCTGAAGAAAGTGCATGACTGAGGATGTCAAATGTTTTCCATGGTCAATCTGTCCCTCAGTCACATTCAGGAAGATTGGCAGCAGCAGCACAGGGACCAGAGGTGGGAACTGTAAGGAGTAGCTGCTCTCCCTGGGAAGAGCATTAGGGCTCTGTGTTGGATAAAGTGTGAAGTTAGTGGTTTTTGACTGTGCTGGCAGCACTGAACCACTTTCATCTAGGTGGGGGTTCAATCTTTTTTCCCTTTACACTTTCTTATATTTGTATGCAATATGTGTGTTTGAACAATGAAGCATAAACAATTCCAAACCCTTGTTCAGAAAAATAAGAAATAAGTAGGCATTGCAGCAGATGTTCCTGTCTCTTCCCTGAGGGCACAGACAGTCAGAACCCAAATTCCCTTTAATTATCCCGGTAATAGACATATGCACACACATAAGAATGCAGCAATATGTACTCCTAGCTGGGGGAGCTCTGGCACAGCAGAGAAAACAGGAATGCAGGCTAGATTTTAGACCTTGAAAGTTAGAGTGGATTGTAAAAGCAGGTGAGGGAACTGGGGCAGGGCAACTGCTGTGACTGTGTCTGCCCTGCCTGGAGAGCAGTAGACAGGAAGCTGGGGCAGCCACTTAGTGCCTACTGAGAGAATCAATGAAAGATGAGAGGAGTTGGATAGAAGGAGATTTACCACAGACTTAAGAAAGAAATTCAAGTTTCCATGCATTTGAAGTCAAGAAACATATACTTGGTAGGAAGTATGCTTCATTTTCTCTTTTCCCCATTAATAATAAATTACTTACAGCCCTGCCTCATTACCTCCAAAATTGTTCTGAAGCTGCAATAGCTGTTGATAAAATGAATGCGCAGTAAACAGGTGGTGAACTTTCTGGAGAGTATCAAGGGGTTTATGGTTTTGGGATTTGTTTTATTACAAATGATTTAAAGTGGAGAGGAGTGCGAGGAGAGCTTCTAGATAAGATGAGATATAGATATTTATTTTTTGGCTTCTGCAGTTCTCTTTGTATGGAAAAGCAAGCTTCAGGACTGTATGAAGTTTTATTGGTTAGTAGAAGGAAGGCAGCTGGCTTGTTTATGGGATCTAGAGACCTCCAGAATACTGCATCTTGAAAGGGATCTGTAGTTTTGAGGTTGCTTTGTCTTTTTGTTGGTTCTTTTTTTCTTTCGTTTTTTCTTCCCCCCTCCTTATAAGCAGAGATGAATTCTGAGCAGCAGATGGAGATCTGACATGTTCTCATGTTTCCAAAGGAGAACCAAATGTAGTGTGGTAAGACTTAAAAGAGGAATCTTTTAGTTTGTGGTTGCTGATTTAATCATTGTGGGCAACTTTGTAACTTCATCTTTTCCTTTATAGAGAACTGGATTGAGTTAAATAACCCTGCCTAGACAGTTCTTTTTTTCTTGGAGGGAAGAAGTGATGTTTTGTTTTCCTATGTCTTCCTGGACACCTTTTATTGGAAACTGTAGAGTGCCTCCTGTCTAATCACTAATTGCCACAATGTCTATTTTTTTCAATTATTATTCAGATTAAAAACATATTCATCATTTCTATAAGAAGTATTTTGAATTTTCAATTTTATTAAAAATAAGGGCTTGACTAAACATATAAACCTATATTCTCTCGTGTCCAAGTTATGATGTCCATCCACATACTCTTAATTCTGTACACAGCCCTGGTATAAATGAGTTCTGTATTGCAAGTGAAATGTCTTTTTCATTAAAGTGCAACACTGAGTACTGTAACAGATCCATCTGTCCTAATCCTTTCACTTCACAGAAAAGCATTAAATGGTGTTGGTGGCGCTGTCTTTTTGTTGTTGAACTGGTGCTCTTCTCCTCACATGTTGTGTTCAGCCTGTTCTGGTGTACTCCATTTAGATTGTTAGAGCCTTCTGGTGGCACAGACCATTAGATCTGTTTATATCCATAGTCCTCCTTAAGCCTGACACATGGATATTTGTACCTTATCTGTGAAAAAGTGGACATGCCAGCTACATTCTAGTAACAGGTGGACCAGGAATTTTGCTGGAGCGTTGAGTGGGATTGTGTTTTCAATTTGTATTTTTTCTTTTAGAAAACATTTGTCTCTTTCTGTGATGTTTAAATGATAGAGACTTGCTTACTTCTTGTTTGTTTATTAGACTAAGGTTGTCAGTGCAGTAATTTGTCCTTCTTGTGTATGAAAAATTACAGAAAAAAGCACCTTTCTGGTGCCTTCCAATTCATCCTGGTAGTGTATGTATGTGTCTAGTACTTAAAGTTGTTACTTGGGCACTTTCTTTCTCCTTCTACTTCAACTCTGGAACCAAAATGAAGTGTTGGGCCTACCTTTAAGCTCTACCATTGTAGGATGATTAATAAGTATTTTGTCTGCCCCTGCAATGCATGCCAAAGGAGGACAGCAACAGGAGCATGTCGAAAGGGCTAATGAACACCCATACTGTTGACCCAGGGCTGTAATTGTACTGGGTGTGCCTGGCTTTACACCCCACCTCTGGTTGTGCAACCTGGGTAAGGGGCACTCTACAGAATCTCCCTGTGGGATTTTCTCCAGAGCTGTGGAATAAACCTCCATAGCACAGCCAAGGCAGTCACCCTGGGGATACAGTTCTGCAATAAGCATAAGCAGACTGCATAAGCAGTCAGGGTCATAAAACTAAGGGGGAATATGGTCTGGAAGCATACAGACCTGGAAGCAGGTCTACCAACAGAACACTCATATAGAAGGCATATGTCTGAAATTAAAGGAAAAGCAGCCTGGGCAGGCTTTCTCTGCTTTGCAGTGAGCTGCTGTCTTCCAAGTGCTGGGGTTCCACCATGGGCCTTATGGAATAAGAGCATGGCAGATGTTTGTGCTTAGATTATGAAATGAATATAGTTTAACTTATTGTTTTTACTGGAGTATTGTAACCCATAGGATGAATCTTTTCTGTAAGAGAAATTAAAAAATATTTGTTGTGTTAATTATAGTTGTTCAATGAGGGTTTTTTTTTTGGTTTAAGATTATTTTGTCATACCTTTGATTTTCTTTCTCAAAAGAAATGACAGTCTTAATGATTTCATGATTAATGCATCCAACAGAAATGAACCAATTGGGAAAAGTCTGCTCTGGCCTGTTTTGCAGCAAAAATAAGCTAAGGTAAACACAGGAATTTGGTTCAAAGTAAGTAAAAATAAAACATGACTTTACAAGTCTATAAAGAACAAGCTGTATTTGTATGGGTTTAAACACTTTGTACCACAAATAGAACCACCACAGTTGTGGTGGAGCTTCATGGAACTGCAGCCTGAGGGGTGCATAAAGTAGTTTGTTCAGGTGCAGCATAGGTTTCTTTCCATTACAATGACGAACAGACAGGCTCTGATGCCTAATACAGACGTTTGTTTGCAGCTGTGTTTTTGGAAGCTCACCTGAGGACGAAAAACTTGTACATGAAATCTTTTATTGTCAGTTACATGTTTGTAACTATACCTGCTTTCTACCCAATATTTACTTTTTTCTTTTTAAAAAAACGTATTGATCAAAATTGGAGTAATTGCACTCAAATGCTGAGCATCACATGCCTTGAATAAGTTCTAGAATAAGAAGTTCTGTTTTTGTACAAACCAGGCCTCAGCCCCTTTCTGGTAAGCAGGAGTGTGAATTCTGATTGGTTTCAGAAGTAATACAGCTGTTCTTTTGCTGAACTTTCTTGATGGAGTCCTCTTTTTAGTTGGAACCTGTGGAATAGTGTTGGCATGTATTTCCTTTTTTCACTTGAGCTATGGCACCTTTTTTCCTTTCATCTTTGGTGTGTCAATGCCTTACCAGCAAGGGTGTGTTTAATACATTTCTGTGAGGAGAGAATACAGTGTGAAAGAGGCAGGAAAACTGGTGATTGGAAAAAGGTGTAGACCAAAGTGATTCATAAAAGTTTCTGCAACAGGCTCTGTCATGCTGTTTTTCTTGCATTTTTCCCAACACAGAGCAATGCTGTTAACCTGAAGTTGTTCCGAGTGAATTTATTGTTCACAGATACATTTATAATATCATGTAATTCTAAAATGGGAACTTAACTGTCACGCTGAATCAATAACGATGATGCACAGAAATTGCTGGAGAAAATCTTGTTTTTCTCAGTTCTGGTTTTAAGACAGAGACTGTGGAGTCCTGAAGTGTCACAGCAGAGTGTTTACAAGTGCTCCAAGCTGTGTCCTTCAAGCCTTTCACAGAAGTACTAGACAATTGCTTTGTGACTACATTAAAAAAAAAAAAGTTTCAGTCAATTGCCCTGACAATGCTACGGGATGATGTTTTCGTACTGCTGGACATTTTTTTAGAGAAACATTTTTTACCATTCCTATTGTTATAGCAATTTTATATATTCTATGTGTCTGTTTTAAAAGTAAAAATAAGAAAAGAAAATTATGCAAATGTTGCAAATAAATCCCCAGACAGGACGTGCTGAATGAGTGAACAGGTGGATCTCCTCTTGCCAGCCCTGACACCTTGTTTGATAGATTTCCCTGGGGTTAATGGGACTGTCACCAGGGCACCGGGGGGATGTAATGGAGTTGTCGTGGCACAGCCCTGGGGAGACTTCTGACTTGTCTTGCTGCCTTTGAAGAGGAGAGTGCTGCAACTCGAGTATCACAGGAAGAGATCTAAGGCTAAAATCATTACATAGCTTCAGGAAGATGGAGTTATTGTGTCATCCGTAGATTAGATACATTTAATTATAAAATAGCTTCAACATGCAGAAATACATTTTAATTTTCTTCTGATAAGATTAAGTGAGTTTGTCGTACTGATGCCACCCAGAGACTTCTGTTAATATTGCAAACATGCTAGTTTTCAACTGTGGTGTTGTTGTTGTTGCTGTTATTGTCGTGCTATTGTTGTTGTGGTATTATTATTATTGCTATTTTTGTTATTTTCCTAAAAGAGTTTCTTCAAGAAGGTGCTGCTGTGCATATGTTGAACTTTGTGCTCACTATTTTCACAAAGGACACCATGGCACGAGGTGTCACATACATACACCATAAACACTATTGAAACTTTTAATATTTATGTTAATTTTTAAATGAAATCAGGAGGTCTTTATTTTCTTTTGACTTTGTTATTTTCCAAGATATATTATTATTAAAGATCACTTCTGAATTTGGTTCTAAACATACCATTTTATTACTTGTAAATAATTTCTCAATTTATTTTACTGTTTACTGTAGCTCTACTTTGAAGTACTGAATAATGAAACTTAGGTTAGAGGGAACTTTACAATTTCATTTGTAAAGAACTGTATAGCTCAACCCTTGGCGAGTCCTTGGACAGTGTAAACCAAACAAATCATGGGCTGTTGGGCAGATATTAAATTTAAAGTAAAACAGAGACAGGTTTCTGGTCTTCCTTGTTTTTTTTTTTGTTTTTTTTTTTTTTAATATGAGTATCTAATGTCCGTCTGCCCAGCTTTGATTGTTAACCTCCTTTGTCTTTAAACCTCTTTAAGAGAATTCCATGACCTTTCCTATAAGCTGAGTGGAATCTGGTGTGTTTACTTTGCTGTAGATTTATGAACCACGACAAACTTTGTTTTATATTAAATCTAAGCTATTTACTCTCCCTCTCAAAACCTGAACCCCCCAGGAAAACCCATGAGATCCAGTTCCCAGCGTGTGAAAGAGAGCTGTAGTTTTCTCAGAAAGACTTTTTTTTTTCAACGTCCAACTTTTAGTTTCATGAGAAAGTGGGTTTTGGGGAATATTTTTGAGTTATATCAGCCTTATAACAGCAGTAAAAATGGTTTTTGTTTGTTTTTGCTAAGGGTAAGTATGTCTTGAATGTACCAAAAGGACGCAGTGTGTGTTGACAATCAGCTGCTGTCATGACTGTATGTACACCGTGATAGTTTTCCTGGACAGCTTTGAGTCCTAAACTGATGTCTACAGGATGGATAACAGGCCTACTTAGTTTTAAAGGAAAAACAAATCCTGGAGGCTGAAGGTGTGTTTCAATAAGTGTTCTCAGTATCAGGAGTTGGAGGAGAGGAGTCAATAAAGGGCTTGGTGTTTTATTGTAATTCACACGAAGTGAGGGCAGAGGAAAGGGAGGGGACTGCTAGGAAAGAGAGGGTTGGAAAGGGTAGGGACATTGTTGTTTGTCACCTGTGACCAGCAAGCAATACTGTTGGCTTGCGTGTTGGCAGGGCAGTTTAACTGCCTTACACATTTGTTTGTAGTACTATTGTAGTGCACAAAATGTGCAGCTATGTTGTTGTGTAAAGCCTGTCATGTTGCATCTGCATGAAAACCATAAATAAATTTAAATTGTTGCTTCTTACTACTTTATCATTTTAGTTTCAATTGGAAGAAAAGTCATTTATAGGCCTTTAGTAGCTAATTATGAATTTTTGACTCTAAGGAGATAATTCATAGTAAAATGAAAAAGTCTTCTTTCACCTATGGGTTTTCAGCTAGATTTCACTGTTTTAGTGAAAAGAAATTTAATTATTCTGTTACTTAGTTACATAAGCTTTTACTTTTGCAGTGTAGATGGGATTGTATTGCCTTTTTTTTTTTCCAGGCACTGTTTTTTTGTTCATTTTCCCTTACAAAAGCATCCTGAAGTTGTAGCTTTATCTCATAAATGCTTGTTTCTGTGTGACACGTGCTGCCACTGCCACACACAAGAGATACAGTTCCAGAGTGTTTTCTGAAAAAGAAGCGCTCTAGCGGCCATTTGCTCTTCCTGACCTTATTCCCTCAAGCAAGAGCACTGCTGAATGCAACAAAGACAAGATAAAATAATTTCTGTTTTGGAGGGGAATCAGATTTCAGAGAGATTTCTTAGCAAGCCCTCATTCTTGTTCTCTAGCCTGGGCTTGCCTTGCCCTGCCTGGCCCCTGCTCCTTTGCTCCAAACCTGGAAGTGGTCTCAATCAGCTGCTTGCTGTACCTTGAAGCTTTATTGTGACTTGCTGGGACAGCAGGACAAATGGAAGAGAATCGACTCTTTAATCTCAGTCTTCCCTGTAGCCTTCTGTCACTGCAGCCTTTCTGTGTATTGAACTGTCCTTGGCCCCCATGCTGGGGGGAGCCACTCCTCTCCTTTCAGAAGACCAAGGGTCTCACTTGGCCTACCGATGTAGAGCTGAGGTAATTCCATTCTCAGCTGCTTACCTTGTCTCTCTTTCAGACACTGACATTTCCACAGTGCTGGAAACACAGAGGTGTTTTATGTTTTCATAAAACACCTCTTTTATGCTTGCCTGTGTAGCCTTATATATGTATATATGTTTAAATAAAATTAGATAAGTAAGTAAGTATAAGGCTCTACAGGCCTGTAATGCGTATGAGTGTTTTTCCTCCCTCAGAATCCTTCTGGGTTCTCTGCACAGCGTCTGCAGTAATGGCTCAAGGCAGCTGTAATCACAGTTATCTAATATGTGGCCACATCTCCTTTCAACCACCGTGTTTGAATCCTGGTTTGAACACCCATCCAATGCAGATGGAAATCAACAGTGAATTTAGCTACAAGTACTGCAGAATATGCACAAACTGGCATTGTAAGCCTGAAATTGCCCAGATGCGTACAGGCTGACATTAAAAATGCAGAAGTTACTTTTCTGACACCCAAGTGATTCTTCTTCTCAGTTCCATCTGTTTTTCCAAAGTATATGATGATACAGCTTCTGCACACTGCATTTAATGGTTGTCTGCAATGGCTGAACACGTTTTGACACAGAATAACATTTTTCTCCTGGGCCCATTCCTTAGGAATGGATAGCCCACTTGTGCTAAAACTTTAAATTAGGAACAAATCATCCTGAAACAGGCACTAGACATGGATTATTTCAACTGTGACATTTGCAAAAGCAAAAATACTCTCATGAGTGAAGAAGAGAACTTAGAATGAATGTTGTTAACCTGAGCTGCAACTAATGATACCAGTATCAAAAATTGCACCCTCAGGGGGTTGATTTTGACTCTGTTCTAAATGGTTGTGACCATGTGCTTATATTTGGTCTTTCAAGTGGTTGTTTCACTCCTGTAATCTTCAAATAGACAATCCCACAGCCTGTTGTGCCATACACACAGAGCCCTCTTCACCTTTCACAGAAGTTCTAGACAATTGCTTTGTGACTACATTAAAAAAAAAAAGTTTCAATCAATTGCCCTGACAATGCTACGAGATGATGTTTTCGTACTGCTGGACATTTTTTTTGGAGAAACATTTTTTACCATTCCTATTGTTATAGCAATTTTATATATTCTATGTGTCTGTTTTAAAAAGGTAAAAATAAAAAAAGAAAATTATGCTCTGTTCCCATAATATTGTGTTTAGCCAAACTGTTGAGTGTCCAGTTAGTGATAAGAATGAAAAAAAGAGCTACTAGTAATGAAAGTATTTAAGAATTTGATTTGCAACTATTTTTGCATGCTGAAGTTTGAAAGTAGGAACAAGTTTATATTCTGAATACAAGTAATGCTCCTTGCTGATTTTCAGCAATTCACATGCTTGTCTGCCCTGCTTAATGTAGCACTAAATTGGTCTGAGAAAGGAAGGTGGGGAAAAAAAAAAGTTCAGTGAATGTCAAGCATTTTTCTTTTTTCGTCCCTCATTTCTCAATCTTTTTATTGTGAAAATGATGAAAAGTCAAATTTGCTTGTTTTCCTCATTGCTTTTCACTTAATCAGATCCTTTTTTAAAGAAAATAAATAACTAAATAGCTAACTGAAAAAAACCTCCTCTAGTCTTCACTGCTTTTGATGCACGGAAATTTAATCTAACTTTGTTTGAGTATGTGCCAGTGAGTTGCAGTTCTACTGTGGTGTTTTCTGCTTTACCCAAGGAGGAAAAACAATTCAGAAAAAATATGGATACTTGATTCAAGTGTGTATCAGATGGCTGCCCTATATATTTTACATGCCTGTATTATAAATGAAATAGCATGGTGATGAAAGTCTCCTCTGTTTCCGTAGAGGACCATAAGGAGAAAACTTGCAGACCCACACAAGATATCTGCAGATTTAATGGTGGGTACCTGATGTACTACACCTACAACATTTATAGTAAAAGTTGTATTTCTTGATTGTTTTTAGAAATTGCCCCTTGGCTACACGTGTTCAAAGCAGAAGATGCTGTGGACTTCTCGCAGTTAACATTTGACCCAGGACAAAAAGAGCTTATTGCTGGAGCAAGGTGAGAAATCTATTTCATTTTTTGCGTTGCATCAGACTTTTGCAGGATCCTGTTGCATCAGGATTTTGTTCTTTGTTGATAAGCAATATTTAGTCAAATTCCAATATCTCTTATGTGACCCCTGCCTTCTAGACCCACTGAACTGAATGTTATGTATGTTTATTTCTCCTTTCCCTGACTGGAGTTACAAGATGGACTGCCTGCCTGGTATCAAGGTTTATATTAGCTTACACTTTTCTAATTTTTAAGAGAACTGTCCTGGAGTACACAATTTTATGTGCACACAGTAGAACAAGCAGGCACTGTATGGCAATCTGACAAAACTTACATTGCATGAAGCTTAAGGTGATCTCAAATTTGGCTAAGCAATGTGGCTCTTTGCGTTGGGATGTTTCTGATAATTATTCACTACAATGCCAGGAGCAATCTGTTTAAAGACTGCAGAATTAGTGGTAAAGTTGGTGATAGTCACTGTTTGCACAGTAGGAGAGCACTCTGCAAGCTGTGATCAACAGTGACACTCTCTTAGATGTCAACATTGAAGCAGTGACAGTCCTTGAGCACTATTTTTTTTCCTCTTAGCATATGAGGCATAGTAAAACATCTTGGTTTGCCAAAAAAAGTTACCCATCTAAACGTATTATTCACACCTGCCTTCTGAATATATTTTACTTTTGAATTAACAAAGTTCTGGTGGTTCCACTTATCTGTTAGGTTTGGCAGTGGAATATATTTCTGTTTCCCAGTTAGCTTCTTAGCTGAAAATGAGGTTTAAAATGTAGTCATAAAATGCACTGCAAGAAAACTTTTTCCATGGGCCAGTGGAAGTTGCTTATCTACAGGGGAGAACTTTCTGACTGTGGAAATAGGTATTGTGTGTGTGTATACATATTTATATATCTTTGGCCCACATGAAGTGGGGTATTCTGTGCCTTGATGTGGATTTTTCAATTCTGTAAGCTACCCAATGAAACAAGGTGTAACGTTATCAACTCCTGCTGCTCTGTAAGGACTGCCACCACAAGTTGTCTGAGCCTCTCCCCAGACCCCAGACCCATGGAAATGTGTTTTGTATCAGTGCAGTCTGTACAGATAATCCCAATAATTGTTAAAAAAAAAGAATACTTTTCCCTCCTTCCTCTCTTATTTTATTCTCCATACTAATAATACTAGTTAATCCATACTCCATACAGTTAATCTGGAGTCCAAATCTGAGCAAAAATAAGCTCATTTAAACCAGTTCTTTTAATGAAGCCTTTTGAATCACTATGGGATAAG
The DNA here is from genome assembly GCA_013400215.1 of Cisticola juncidis. Taxonomy (NCBI): domain Eukaryota; kingdom Metazoa; phylum Chordata; class Aves; order Passeriformes; family Cisticolidae; genus Cisticola; species Cisticola juncidis. Next base: position 298,476 of record VXBR01007193.1, on the reverse strand, counting down.
CTTTGGATGATTTTATTGAATAGGCTGTGGCTACAAAAAAAAATCAGCTGTAAATTCTGCTTTTTGAAAAAGATCCCATACATCAAAAGATTTCTTTTTCCTATAAGTTAATGATGGAAAATGATATCTCTGGTTCTGACTAAAATTCTAAAAAATAAAAATATTCAGGGTTATTAAAATTACAACAGCAATTTTGTTTTACACAGTTCAGTATAGTTAGCTGTTATTTGTTCATAGAAATTATTGATTTTCTCTTTCCTTATTCTCCATTTCCATTCTAAATTTTAACCTTTCTGGTGTTGTTGTGTTTGGGCATGGAGATCTTCCTTTAGAATAACTAAACTGCCAGCAGTTCCTCTGGTTGTATGTATTATTGATACCAATGCATCCTTTTCACTACGCACCTTTCTGTTCTTTAGGCGTTGTGCCCCACGAGCCATTGTACATCATGGGGTCCTAGATCCAGACACTAGCAACCGGTTGTCAGGGTGCTGTAGTCCCAAAACTGCTAGTGTTGACCATACTGATAAACTTACTGATCACATGCCAACTGCATGTAGTTCCCACTGCAGGTAGACCCAATCCATTCACTGTGACTATCATATCAAGTTTCCTCCTTATTTGCAGGAATGGTTTTTGCAGCCTTTCGTAGTCTCAACTAGCCATATTGATGCTTTTTTCCCCCTTAATGTGCTGGTTTTAGTTACCTCTCATTGAGAGCCATCTGAACAGGGCATTAATATTACCGTACATGTGCTATGGCCTGTGGACACAATTTTAGTACAAGTTTCTTGAACATCTGCCTCTCTGAAGTCACATATTCGAAGAGCTGTTTGAAGAATTCATTTTCTATCCTAAGCAACAACTGTGCTCTTGTAAACACAGAGAAGAGAATGTACTGTTAATTTGTTCTTCCTGATGAAGTATCTTTTGATATGTGGTTATTTCTCTTAGAATATTTCAACTTTTTTTATTATTGTCTTCTTGTACTAACACTTCAGTACTGAAAAACTAATGACCCTGTGATTTCAGTAAGATCTGAACTGTGAAAAGTCCCTGTTCAGTTGTGAAAATGATAATTTGTAGCCTTCTAGCATGGACTTCTCTTTGCTACCCAGTCACTGGTAGAGACAGAAAATGGGGAATGGGGCACATGAGAAAGCCACAAATATCTTTTATTACTCTATACCCTGCCAAGAGAAGTACTCACAATATTATTTTCTTGTCCAGCATCCAAGAACAGGTGTATTGGGTTTGCATGGCAAGCCTCTGGTATGGAAGGGGGCTACAGGGCTGGCTCTGTGAGAAGTTGTTGGGAGCCTCCCCCATGTCTGGCAGAGCCAATGCCAGCTGGCTCTAAGAGGAATGTGCTGCAGGTCAAGGCTGAACCCATCAGCAATGGTGATGCCCCTCTGATAACATTTTTAAGAAGGTATAAAAATTATTGAGCACAAATAATTATGTCCACAGAGGAAAGGAGTGAAAAAAATGTGAGAGAAACTGCCTTGCAGACACCAAAGTCAATGGAGAAGATAGGGGAGGAGATACTCCAGATGCTGGAGCTCAAATTCCACTGCAGCTCAAGGTGCAGACCAGGGAAGCAGCTGTGTCCGTGCAGCCTGTGGAGATCCATGGGTATGCAGAGATCCACCTGCAGCCCATGGAGGAGACCTGTGCTGGAGCAGAGGGATGCCCAAGGGTGGCTGTGATCCTGTGGGAAGCTCACCCTGGGAAGATCTATGGCTCCATGCAGACAAGAGCCCACACTGGAGCAGGTTTGCTGGCAGGATTTGTGGCCCTGTGGGGGAAGCAGCAGCCTCTTCCTGAGGGACTGCACCCTGTTGAAGGGATCCATTCTGGAGCAGTCTTTGGAGAGCTGCAGACTGTGGGAAGGATCCATGCTGGAGAAATCACTGGAGGACTGTCTTCCATGGGAGGAGATCCCATGCTGGAGCAGGGAAAGGACTCCTCTTCCTGATATGGAATAATGGCAGAAACAGTGTGTGATGAACGGATAACCCCCATTTTCCTGTCCCCCTGTGCCGCTGGCAGGGAGAAGGTAAACAGTCAGGAATAAAGTTAAGCCTGAGGAGGGAGGAATGGGGGGAAGATGTTTTTAAGATTTCTTTTACTTGTCTTATTCTACTCTGATCTTGATTGGTAATCAATTTAGTTAATTTCTTTAAGTTTCTATTTTGCCCATGAAGGTAATCAGTGAGTGATCTCTCCCTGTCCTTATCTCTACTCATGTACCTTTTGTTATATTTTCTTTTCCTGCCCAGCTGATGAGGGGAGTGACAGAGCAGATTTGATTAGAACCTGGTATTCAGGCAGGGCCAGCCCACCCCATCCTTGCAGCTTCAGGATTCTGATTTAGTAATAAGTTGGAGGTGTTATAAATTAGAGGAATGGTTTTTCACAGCCAGAAGCTGTGATCTGGCTCATCTTATCTTCATAATTGACTTTTTCCACCTTAATGGATTTAATGAAGTCTTCCCAAATTCCTCTGTCTTAGAAATCAAACAAAATACTATTGTGAAAATTTGACACTATTGAAATTTTTTAAATCCCCTTTCCATTATTGATATCCACGGTAGGTGATTCTTTTTCATTTATGAAGTTCTACAGCCTCTAAAGGTATTTAGGAGTTGTCTTACTGAGAATGGTAGCAAAGATTCCAGCTGGGATGCAGACTACATCCTGTTGGGAGTTGCCAATGTCATGCAGCTATGTGGAAAGACAGGTATGATCCTATGATACCCCAAAAGGTGTCTCCCAGAATAATAGAGAAATTTTGATCTCTTTGCACAAGGTTCCTTGGAGACTTTAAATTGTGCTAGTGTGTACTATTCTGTTTGTATATGCTTGAACAAGTTTTAATGAGATTAGTTAGAAATGTAAGGAAGGCCTGCTAAAAGGCAGATGAGAAGAGAATTTGAATTGTAGTGCAGGATAACAAGGGCTGAGTGTGTGCACAGCACCTGCCCATAAATCCACCAGCAGGTACATCTAGAAAAGAACATACCAGTATAAATGGAACAGCAGTGTTGACAGAAAACCAGAGAGTTTAAGTTGGCCATGAGTAATTTAGCCAAGAAACAATGAGTTTTGTCACATTTTGCTGAGGCAAACAAAACAAGAACAGAAATAATTTTGATATAGAGGTCTCTAAAAATATGCAAGGGACTTTATTCTATAGTAGTCACCATAGCAGGTAATAACTAGGAATTTATCCTATATTGCTAAGGTTAGTCTTGCTTGTCCAGTTTGGGAAATAAAAGTGGTCTTCTGATGTCTGTGGGCATTCTGTTGCTGTGCAAAAGTAGATGGTTTACAATTGTATCTGTCCTCTATCCCTGCCCTCAGCTTCTGCAGTTTGTGTTCCACTCCTTGTGAGAAGGTTATAACTGGTTGATAATTTTTGTTGTGTTCTGCAAAACATCCTATTCTCCTATAGGTATTGAGTGAATTAAACTGGAGTCTTGTAGCCTTGTTTCAGTTTCCTTACAGCACCAGCAGCAATCTGTGAATGGTACCACTAGTGTGTGCCTTCACATTAATCATGAAACCAATGCTCCCATGAAACTGTATCTTTAAAATTTGCCCCGGGCATTGTTCTTAATATTGTATGTGACTTGGCAGATAAAAATAAATGAGTTCTATTGCAGTCTGAAACCTTCTTGGGAATTCATTTGTTTTCTTAGAAAAAAGCCAACCCATATGGCAGGGCAGAATTTACTTTTACAATTAAGTGGCACCAGCAGAGGAATTACTCTCAGGGCATTAGCTCCTCAGTAAGCTCGAGGAAATGAGACTGCTTGTTTATCTTATTCTGATAAATTCTAATAAAATATTCAGAAAAAATATTTCTGTGTTACTTGGTGGACTGATTTAGCATGTAATAAAATATTATAGTGATTTCAGTATTTTGAAATACAAGTAGGCATAAAGGTTCATGGATTTCTCCAAGAACAACCTTGTCTTCTTTGCCGTGTGAAAGTGCTTTGCCATATGTTTCTTTGGAAAGGTCAGTTGAAGGGGAGAGGACCAGATTAGGGGAAGGATACAACAGTCTGTGAATTGCCCAGGCAAATTGTGCATTGCCTCTTTTTCCTCCTCATCTCCTGACAATGTATGTAACACATAGCAGCTCTAGTTTTGATAAAACAAAAATTGCTAGAAGTGTTTCATCCATTTTGGCTAAAAAAGAGTTGACAAAAAGTATATCTAAAACCCAGTAGTTTAAGGCAATTTTTTTTATATTATTTTTTGTGACCTTAATTTTTTTTTTCTTAGTGGTTTTATTCAAACCATGAAAGAAGAATTATGTCTATTTTTAAAGGGAAAATGAAGTTATCCTCTTTTCCTATTCCTCCTGTTGAAATTTTGAATTGGTAGCAGCCTGGACTGAGTTTGTTCTTAAAATGTGGATTTATTTTTTTTTAAAGTTCAAGTTATCTAGCTTAGCTGTACTTTTAAATGATATAGTTAATATCAGAAATAGGTCTCAAAGTTATTCAACTTTCTCTCTTTCTCTTAATTGGCTGATACATATTTAGACATATTTTTTTTTTTTTTTTTTTTTTTTTTTTTTTTTTTTTACATAGAGTGTCCTAGTAGTGGTGGCTTTCTCCTAAATGTTATCCTGCAAGTTAATTAAACTTGCTTTTTAGGATTATAACTTGTTTTGAGGTGGCTTATTGCCTCAGTCACTCCTTATCTCACTGATGAAGGACTGCAACAGTATGGCTTTTCACTTAATTAGATGTGTGTTTGGGAACATTAATTTGAACCATTACCACTGCTTGCCATAATAACAGAAAGGCAAATTAAAGGATTCATTAACAGTGGCTTAATGATCTCTAATAAAGGAATAAATAACTATACAGGTTTGCTTCTTGTTGTTTGCTCCCAGCAGGAGAATCTGAGAGCTTCTTGTTAATAAGGTGCTCTGAGGGCTCCATATACAGGGAGAATACACAGGCAGAGGGAATTGGTGCTCTATTCTTTGAACATCCATCTGGGAATCACTGCTCATTTAACACTTGGCTCAGGGTAATCAATGTCTGTCCTTCCACTGATTGAACTGGGCTAATCTAATCTAATGTATGGTTTAATGCTATATCTGTGAGAAATTATCGTTTTACTGCTGCAGAAAGGAGGTTTTTTTTTCCCCCTACTGCTTGTCTTTCCTACCTTGCTAACAGCTTCCTGAATATTTTTTAAAGCTTCATATATCTCCTGCTCATGCATGGTTCCACTCTGCAGTTTTCTCCTTCTTTGCACCAATGCTGGGAATAGCCTGGTTGCAGAATTACTCTAGTCAGTTCAGTAACTCCACAAAATTCCTTCCTTTGCTTGTACTGATTTAATGTCTTGGCATTTTAATTAGAGTAGCTGACATGGTGCATCATCACGGGAGCCCTGAAGTTGACTCAGAGTAAGAACAAAAGAGAAAGGACCCCTTTATTTGGAGTAAATGGAACTTCTGTCACTGTCATTGCAGTATATTTTCTTAATAAAAACATTAAAAAATATATCCAGACTTGGATGTTTTAGACTCTTTACCTTCTCCCCCTGACTTTTCTTGCACCACACCTCCAACAACTCAAGCAAACCTTATGTGCCCAAGTTGATTACTATATAGGAGACGACAAAAATTTGAACTGTCAAAAATTTCTGCTTTTAAGCCCATTTCCATTGTTGGCATTCTTTTTGGAGGAGATGTAACAGCAGTGTTTAAATTTAATTTCAAATTAATCTTGAAAAGAAACAGAAGATTAATATATTGAACAATGAAATGGTTACAAGACCTCATAGAATTTACATGTCTCATAATGTGAGTTAATACTGTACAGCATATGTAATATCTGTCAAAATATAAAAACTAGGGGCATGTACTTTGACATAGGTGTTGCAGCAATAAAAAAGTTTTAAGGATTTGGTTAGCCACAGTTATGAACTACAGGATTAACATTTTTGTTGAGCTGATATTGCAGGATAAAGTTGTATCCAACAACAGTTGACTAAATAAATAGCTTAATAACCTCACAAACTCATCTGGACTAAAACATAATATTCAGAAACATCCTTGACCTGCATGCACTGAAAGCAGAGAGGTGTCAAATATTGTGAGGCCATTGCCAGCTGGGGGGAACTTGAGTGCCATGTGGGAGAAATCAAGGCCAACAGAGGAAGATATTGATGGAAGTTTGAGATGACATGGCATGACTTGAGGAGGAGGAGGATGACATCCAGAACTGCAGGGGCCTCTGGTACTTTTCTGCTTTTTCTGGAGAAGCCCATGGCAAGAAATACGTGGAAGTGACATCTGTTGTTGAACTTCTGTGCAGGAGTGCCATGTTCCATGATCTCCAGCATTGTTGAGGCTGTATGAGGAGCCACAGGGAAGCAAAGTAAGATTTACTAATCCAGAAGAGAAAGCATCAGAGAAGGAAGTCAGATTTCACAGGACCCTTGAACGGATTAATTCAATTTTTATTTGGATTCTGTCATAACTGACTCCCACAGTGTTTTTCTTACCCTGTTTGACAAGCTCATTGTCTCACTGATCAGCTGATGATTATGTGAGTCTTCTCTTTGTCACTTTAAATGTTAATAAAATGTGGTTAGTCTTCACTCCTCAAGAAAACCTGTAATTTTAGAAATTGTCTAAGAAGAGAAATAAGGACAACAAAAATTACTTCTCCATAATTTTTAGGATGGATCAACATTACCTATTAGGCAGAAAATATTTGTCTCTGTGTGTATGCTGTCTTCAGATCTTTAGCATTTATCAGTAAGCCTCTTATTTCATTATTCTCATTTTTTGTGGCTTCCATTTCATGCAAAATGAAGATAATATATAACTTTTGTCCATTCTGCTTTTTTTTTAATTGTAATTTGACCATTTTCATAAGTGATTCAACTAGAACACTTAGATTAGGTTTCTTTTACTTCCAATATATCATCCTTGGCTTTTTGAAATATTTTTCCTATAGATTCTTGATTGAACCAAATAATTTTTGTACATAATAGTTTTATTTATATAGATTATCTCCTTTTGCCCTTAACCTTTTATTTTCTTTTATTTTTTTCTTTTTTTTTTTTTTAATTATCTTTCCACTTGATGACTTTATTATACTGCAAAACCAGAACTGTCTTTCACCCAGAACTTTACCATCTTAATTGTGGAATTGTGAAATTTTGTTTAATAGTTGACTCCTACTGAGTTTATATTTACATTTTCAGTTGTTCTGTTTTTTCTTGCAGTGAATTGAATAAAATTTTCTTCTTTCATGTGAATTAGTTTCTTGAAAGAAGTGAACAGGAAGGAATTTTTTCTTAGTTTATTTCCAGGAGATTTGGCAGCATTTGTGGTCATACCTTGAGTGTCTGAGTTTGCTGCAACCCTTATTTATTGATTCAGGCTTTCAAATGCATGTGAGGGCTTAGGATGGGTTATGGAGATTTTCTGTGATATTATATTTTGTATGTATATTTTGCCATCTTGTTAAAAAGGGCTTAATCCGGAATCCATGTTTTCCTGGACTGTGTGTGCCATTTTAATGTTCTTCTAATTCATGTCTGTGTTTAATGCAAGAGTATTTATTGTAGTTCTATTCAGGTTTTATAGCTTGCAGCTTCACAAAGAAAAGAGTAAAATGCTGGATTTAACAACCATTGCTAATGTGATATATTTTTGAATCTTTATGCATTTTCAATTGTTTTTTGACTTGGACTTGTTCAGGAGCATACAGAAGATTAGTTTTATACTTTCAGCTGTCATCATATTGAGCGCACCACTGCAATAGATTGAAATACGTTGTTGTGAAGGAGGTGACTGGAGCATGATTTTTGTGTGCTTTCTTTTGGTTCCTACTGATACCAGTGGAAGTGTTTACCCTTGGGTTTGAGCAGGCTCTTGACTCACAGGTTTTAATTACAACAGCTGAGCTAGAAGAGTTGTTCAGTGCTGGGAATGTAAACCAAAATGCTCGCTGCCTGCTGGATCTCTGGAGGAGTAAAGGATGCTGCTTTATCTTGGTGTTGTGTTTTGTTCTCATTAAGGGTTCTTCTGTTTGCAGATTTATGTAACATATTTGCTTTCTTCATTCATTAAGCACCAAATGGAAACAAATTTGCCAATTACCGCCAGTGTCAAATCCGTTTAGTTCCAGTGTGCAAAGTTGTATTCGTCTTGTTTATTGCCACCATATTTGGAAAAGAGGCAGGGCTGTGAGCTAAAAGGTCGTATCTGTGCTTCAGAAATGTAATTTCACTTTTCTTTCTCATTCTTTGTTGCCTTCAAAGCGTAAATGCACTGGAACAAAGCTGAACAGAAGTTGAAAAATGGCAGTCCAGGGCATAATCTCAATAACACTTTGAAAAAGTGTTGTCACCTGTCTTGTGAGGCGCATAATGGCTCTGCACATGTCATGAAAATTGGCAATGACTTTTTCCTTGGACTGCCAGATTTAATAATACATTTCTTATGGGTTTTTTTTCTTTAATTTTCTCTTAGATTTTTTTCTCATACCTGTGCTTTTTGAACAAGTTCTCACATGCTAATGATGCATGTTCTAGAATATTAAACTCTTGGATTTGTAAAGCTAAATGTAGTCCTGAAAGTTTTACTGAAGTGAGCACATCGAGGTAGGAATAGCTCTGATTGCTCTCTGAGTGCTAGTTTGACACTTAGCCCAGGATTATTTGTGTAGTCACAGTCCATCTGTGCTGTCTGTTTGCCCAGTTTATGTTGCTAAGGTGTTTTTGCTGTCTCTTGCACATTGCTTTTCTTGTTCAATTTTCTTTCTGCTGCCTTTATAAAGCTAAAAATATTTTAATTGGTTATTGACAGCCACAGGAAATTGAAAAATGCAGACTAATTAGCTGTGCCTCTTGATCATTCACATGAATATAGACATTTCAGTCTCCCTAATACTTATAGGGTCAATTTTTCTAGTTTCACATTGAATATATTAATGTGTAGAAGTGTTGTGCTCTACTGAATAGGATAAAAATCTCATTTTCTGGGAAGAAAAAGATAAGAAAAATGTTGAGTGTCTGTTTTTCTTCAGGTTAGCACTGTGTTTGTGCATTTATTAGTTCAGAATCTTTACAGTTTGGGACAATAGCTTAATTTTTAATAGGATGAAATGATGTCAGAATGGAAGATGATAAAAAAAATTATTAATTTGATAATTTGTCCTCAAAAGGCCTCATCAGGCATAATTTTTCAGCAGATATCGGAAGTCCACATAGCAATTGAAATCTGTATTAAGTAGTGACCCAAAAACTAAATGTGTGAGACAACTGTCTGCTCATATATTCTGCAACAGGGACTGCGTTTATTTGTAGAGTGGATGGGGCATTTACATGCCATTCCTGTGTGTCTGATACCACTGAGTTAAAAAAGCGTCTTATACCTGCTGAGGATGCAGTTCAGTTCCTCTGGAAGAAAAAAAGAAGTTGTTTTGTGACAGCAGTGAAGTTGATTTCTTTGATATCAGAGAGAAAGTAGTACAGTGATGGGTGATGGAAGTTTAAATGCACTGAGATGAGGAGGAGACCACTTATTTATGCTGCCTGCTGAATTCTTCTAGGCAAGACATTCTGCAGAAGCGAAGGTAATTTTTGTCCTCACAGAGGGAGTGTAGAAATCTTAGAAAGACTACAGTGCGTTCCTTCCTGGTGTTCTGGTGAAAGTCTTTCAAGTCCTCTGTCATGTAACTTGGTGAAGCTTTGTGCACACATTGTTCTTCAAAGTACGTTTTCGTTTATCCACTTCGGGTCCCTTCATGAATCACATCCAAGTATTTTAGCTATTTCTTTGTGGTGATTTACCTGTCTAATAGTAAATACTCTTCCTTTATTTTACTTTCACATGAATTCTTGCCCTTAATAACCCACCTCCTGCATTTTGAGTAACTTCCTTTAGCAAAACTCCTACAAAAGACTCGTGACATGGTTCCTGTACAGCCACAATTTAAGTAGACCATATATGTACCAGAGTCAATAAATAAAGATACCCATGATGGCCATGGTGCTTGTGTTTGAGTTTAACACAATTTGGTTTTGTTCTTCTCCCCTTTCCTGCTGTCCCATTAAAAAAAAAATAGAGATGTCAACTACAGGTTCTGACCATCTGTGCCCATTAACAATACCTCATACCTCTTTGGAAAGAATTAGAATTATTGCTCAAAGTATTTGGTCTAATTTTAATTTTGATTACACAGCTATAAGTTACATGGATGTAATATTGCAGCTAATTGGTGAATATTGCAAATATTTAAAGTTCAAGTTTAAATTTACTTATCTCTTTATCATCTGCGTTTTTTTGTTACTTTAAGTGAATTTTTAAAAACCATGTAAATTGGTGTTACATATTTGTTTTGAATAAACTAAGATTGAAGTAATTTATGTTAATATTTAGAAATCCTTTTAATTTTCATCTCTAAAACGTAATCACTCTGTAGTAACATTGGAATATCAGAATTGTTTAAATAAGGTAAAAGACTGAAGAAGACTGAGGGGTATTATTTCTGTGAAGATGCAGTAAGAAAAAATGAATAATGAAAAGAAGAAAAAGACGTGTGATAAGAACTAAGAAAAAAGAAAACAATGGTGGAGGAGGAATTTGCCTTGCTTGTGATTTGCCTGGACTCCTCTTAAAGTGCAGTGATGCTGCTGTAGAGAAAAGGCAGCGTAAGAAATATTTTTGCAATAAATCACAGGCATTTGAAAACTGTTCTTGGTTGGTTTGCGTGTAGCTCCTGCTGTCTGTGGAAAAGGATTCTTAGGCTTCAAAGAAATTAGACCACATAGGGCAAGACTTTGCTCCAAATGGTGACAACTCTGGGGCTTGTACAGATTTGCCATCATACCAGGATCCTGTGCTTCAAACTTTACATATGTGTGGCTGAGCTAATTGCATGAGGTTCCCATCTTTGTGGGGGGAAATGGAGAGCTTTAATCTCCACGTATTCTGATGAAGGCATCCAACACTGGTGACATGAATCTGCCAAAGCACTGAGTATTCCTTCCCATTGATTCCAAAGGAAGACTGAGGCAATGAATCAGATGTACATATATCTACTTTATTCATGTTCAGCCAGTCCTTCAGGCTGAAAATCTGTTCTAGAAATTAGCTTAGTCCCTATCCCAAAGGGCTGTATATTAGGACAGCCTCTGAAAGAATTTATACAGTCATTAATCACATTTTTATTTAAACAGTGGTAACATTTGGTTTTCTTACTGAAACATGAGTAACAATTCATTTTTATCTGCTATTTTTTTAACCCCAGAAACTACCTCTTCAGATTGAAGCTTGAAGATCTCTCTCTAATACAGGTATGTTTTATTTCTGTTTCCTTAGTTCCTCTGTAAGATGTAGGTAACCAGATGTTTTAAAGCAGATAATCAAGATATTCATAAGCTTCATAGCTACATATAAACATGCATCTGTTTTTGTCCTTTTTCTGGCCCCTTATTATATAAGTCATATTATCCCTTTTAATTCCAGATTAGCCTTTGTCCTAGGCCATACCAATCTGATGCTGTCTTAGTCTGCTGTGATTTTGTTAGAGTAGATTTTCATAGTCTTCATTATTACAATTTAAAATTAACTACCTTTAGATTCAGTACTGTGTCTATTAATTCATGAAGTAATACTATACAGCTGAATACAGAAAAGTAAAATGCTTTCAGGTAAGGTTGTCCTTGTGATTTGTAAAACAACTTGTGTATGCTTTAATTAGGCTTTCAGATTTTATTTGACTTCCTAAACTACTAGAAACAAGATCTCATGTTAGCTTATATGTAAGCAAAATTGCAATATTAACAACTATTCAATTTTGTTGCTGGTGTTTAAAGCTGTGACACACCAAGGACTTTTAATATACAGAATTTGGGCTGTCTACTTTCCTATTCTGTGCCATATTCAATATCCTGACAAATCATTTAAATCCTAAACTTTTTAGTTGAAAGGCTGCACTCAGAGGTCTTTGACAGTGCCATAGTAGTTTATGCTGCTAATTCATAGATTGAAGTTCATGACTTCCCTTTGTTAGGACCTGTATCAGTAGGCTGAATTCAATAATGAGGGAGAAATTTGTAGACTACAGAGGTTTATAATTGTGCTGTCTGATTCAACCAGACCCCTGCTCCCTCCAATCAGAAAAAATACAAACTGAGTACAGAAATCATATTGTTGATGTTATAGTAGGTTACTGGCTTTTATGCCTTTAAAGAGTCTTCTCAAGCTGACTTTTGGTAAAGTTGCTTATTTTGTCTTCAATATTTTAGTATCACTGCTTTTCCTTTATATTATATAATATTCTTCAACAAATCTTTAGAGAATTTCTGTTTCTAAATAAAAGGATTCTTTTGCATTTTCTTTCACCAGCATATCTTTACTATCCCCACACCTAGTATTCATTTTTTCCTCTTATTTTTAAGCTACCGTATAGACTCCTTCATATTTTTCCTTCCCAGATCTTCTCTTCTTTCCCTCTACTTCGTGTATTGTTCTGTTAGAGTGCCTCAGGACAGCCATTATCTAAAAGACACATTTCCTTGGATTGGCCAGTATTGGTAGCTCCAAATCAGCTGTGAGGTGACTGAAGCCTTTGTTTTAATGTGTAGAGTAAATTGTTTAGGATTTCCAAACTAACTGAACAACACATTCATGTCTTGTCTTGTAATCTGGTATTATGGTTGAAAGAGACAAGAACAAAAGTGGGAAGCAAATCAAAAGCTGTATGAAATCCTTGCAGAACAGACTGATGGAATTTCTGGGGAGAAATAAAGCTTGCTGTGGTTTAAGTTGTTGATATTCTATGTGCTTATTAGTGTTTAACAAGGGATGAGCACTTCGACATTTCATATACGGACAGAAGAAATTTTCTTTTAACATTTTCTTTTCGTCACACACTTTTTGTCATAGCAATAATGTAAAAAATCATTTAATTCTTCAGCTTTTGTAAAAACATGCTGATGTTTCACAAGCTATTAACTATGTTTTCACATCTGGAAGAAAAAACAGACAGTGAAGTGCTAGCTATGAGAAGCTTTCATCATAGCTCAATAACAGGACAGGAAAGGCTAGAAACAAGACAATCTGTATACCTGTTGTTTAATTATCTTAGAAAATTGCTCAAGCTCTATTTTGCTATTGTGTGTGGGAATCAGTAGAAAAATTACTGGCTTTTTCTCTTGCACAACAAATACTTCCAACATGGAAGCAAATTGGAACAATTTTCATCCTACTTTTCTACAGTTTTCAATTAGATTTTTATAACTTTATTTCCTTTGCACTGACACTTTGATTTTTTTTTAATAACTGATTCATCAGTTGAATCTTTCTTATTCTACTTTTCTCTCTGGAAAACAAAGGGAATGCCTCAAACTAAATTTTGACCATTGACGCACTTCAGTTATTTTTGTCTAAGTTCATTTCCTCCTCTTTCATGCCTCACTGTCTGTTGGAATATATTAGTTTGTGCACACACTGCCATTGGGATGACAATAGGCTTCATGTAATAAACTGCAACAGTTATAATCTCATATTTGTAGCAAAAGCATATTTGAAAAAGTTTTGTTTGCAAATTTCTCTGTATTTTTGGAAAGATAGAAATTTTATTTCAAAAGTGTTCTTTTGGAGTATTATCAGACTTTGCAAGATTACTAGATATTATTTTATAATAGGAAAACTTTCCAAAAAGAAATACATTAAATAATGACTTCTTGTTTGCAAACTTTTTCAAAAATTTCTTTGGGCCAAAATATGTGTATGTCCTGTCTTTCACGAGTGTATACCTGGAATATAGTTTACAAACACAAGAGAATCTTCCTTGAAAAAAAACCAAAAACAAAACCAAAAAACCCACAAAAACCCAAATGAAAACCAGACATCCATTTGAAATTCAAGTTATCACAAAAGAAATGCAGAACATGTATTAAAAGGATCCTGTTTCCACCAGTTAAGTGGAAGTTAATCCTTTGTAAAAGTGGGGTTAGAGTGCTTCCAGAGTGCACCAGACAGGATGTGCGTTTAAACATGAGCTGGGGCTGTGCACTGAGACATCATTGCCCATTGTGGGCACATCAAAGTTGTCATCCCACATGTCATGGTTCTGTGCTCCGTACTTCATAGGAAGAGCATGTTGTTTGAATAAGCAAGTTTCATATGATAATATCTTTAGCAAACCAGTATTTGATGTGTCTCAGCAATTTTCTTTGTGTGGCAGAATAAAGAAGAATAGAGCAAGTGAAAGCCTTTTAAGCTCTTGACGGAGAAGCCGAAGAGTCAAATTGTTCAAAGCTGCCTGTTGAACAATGCATGCATAGTGATTATGGATTAGGGAAGAAGCACTCATTGGTGTTGTAGAAGGGCAAGTATTTTATCACTCTCTGTGCAGCAATAGTAGGCTCACAGACAGAGAAGGCCTGACTCTGCATGGATTTGTTTTGTGAGCTTTGCTTTGTTATTGTTCACCTCAAGTAACAGTAGAATGATCCATAAAAACACTGGCTAAGATGAAAGCTTGATTCTGTGAAAACTCTTCTGTCTTTCTTAAAATATAAAAGCAAAAATCTAAATAGTAGTTTTTAAATGAGTAAATTTATTTTCAGGAGTGTAATTTAAAACCCGTGACATCTAGGAAAGGTCAGCATTAATAGTGAGGCTTTGATGTTATGTGGTAGATGGCTGTCACAAGTATCTGTTCTCGCTTTTTCATTTTTCTAATTTTTTTTTAAATGAGAGTTTCTAAATTCAAACATTTATTTGTGTCTACCTACATAATGGGTTTTCTGATGTGTCTGTAAAGAGTGAAATGCTGGCTTATAAAAGTCTTTGTGCTACAGTTTGCCATAACCAGTAAACCAGCCTGCATAATCTTTTTGTAAACCTCTAGAAAGTGGGCATCGTTTTTTTCATCTAAAAGGTGAACTTCTTTATAAACTCAGGTTGTTAAGGCATTTATGGGGCACATGGTTGAATGTGCCTTTCTCATGTAAATGTTCCATCTATGAAGTCTATTTGCTATCTGAGATGCCCAGAAGGTTGAATGTAAGCCTGTTCACCTGCTTCTGTATTTGCATAGTTCTCCAGAGGTTTTATTCCCATTCAGAAGCTGCACATCTTTCAGTTAGAACAACACATACCTTAGAGTCCATTTTTAAAGGCAATTTCAGCCCATTTTTACTGCAAGATTAAAATAAAATTCTTTATACACACTAAGAAGATCATAGTTTTGTTTTTATGTGTTATTCAGCTTTAAATTCTGGAATCTTGATGATTTTGGCTTATAGACATGTTTGTGTATATGTGTTTATACATGCACAGCTATTAACAAGCAATTTAAGGCAAGATTTGAGCTACGAATTTTCTGGAAAAGGAACTACTTTGGAGAAGGAATTTCACCTAAGAGAATTCTTTCTATTATGTTCATGTGTCAGTAGTGTCTGAAAAACATGTTAGCTATGATAGTTCACTTTGATATGAAACATTAGTGGCTAGATGGCAGGCTAAATAATGAGTTAAGCAAATTGTACTATTCTTTGAGTGTCTATTTTGTGTGTACCTATGTGAAACAAAGAGGGAGTTTGATTCCATGATTGAGGTTTTTTAAAAAAACATATCTATAACCTGAAATTCTTTTTTAAGCTTTAACTGAATTTTAATACAGAGTATACTTATTAACAACATTTAATGTTTAATTTTTTTAAATAAATCAAATCCTCACCAAGGTTGTAATTCCATTTTGAAAATAATAGTTGTTTGCTATTGTTATAAAAAGGTCTTACTTTTGTGAGAAGCCCTTCATAACCTTAGATTATCTTTGGTTAAGGTGGTACTTGGCCCAATCTATAAAAAAATGGAGGCATAAATCACTTGAACTCTCCTTAGAGTTGATTTGTGGGTCAGTGCCCTTGAGTTCCCTTTGCTATGAACAAAATGAAAAGTTTTAAGTATTTATGTAAGACCAAATCTTTAATTTATGCTGACATTAAATACTTGTAGCTATAATCAACAAATTCAGAGATAAAGGGAATGGAGCTTTAAGTTTTTAACTTCAAGTTTTTTGAGTCACTAAATAAATAGAACCCTTAAAAAGGTGTTGAATTATTTTTCTAAAACTTTTATTCATTGTATTTCAATCCATTTATTTTCTGTATTGTATGTTACTTACAGTCACTACTTGTGTAACAGATGACTTATTTGTGAAATACATGAAGGAAACCTGATGAATCATCATTTTATTTTGGGGTGAAGCAACTGTGCTGAAAAGGAAATATTTTCTCTCATAACACACTTGAAGGCATAAGAGACTTCAAGTAAGGATCCTTAAGTGGCGACAATCATAGTTTGGCAATATTGAAATGCCAAGAAGACTGAGATTTAACATTCTATTTGAGTGTCTAAGGAGGGGAAAACAAACAAAACAGATGAAACATCTCTCTTGGGTACTCCTGTTCCTGGTATTTTTTAAGGATGTGGGGAACAGAGAGTATTCCTCCCTTTTACAGGTACTTTTCTTCTTTTTTTATGTGAAGGTATCATCGGCCACCAAAATATTGTTTCTTCTTAGGTCCTTCACATTTGTGTCTAGAACAATGGACAAGCAAAGTGCATAAATTAGTGTAAGTTTTGATGCTGTTCCAAGTTCCTCAAAAGGTTGGAAGTGAAGAGGGCAACTTGTGCTTATAAAACTTTTACAAAGAAGACTGAGGTGACCAAATCACAGAGTGGCCAAAAAATAATAGAGCTGATGCAAACGTCTATTTTGGTGCTAGAGATGAACAAAATATGCAGAGGTATTTGGACTGTTACCTTTTGTCTAAATTGGTGCTAAGAGCAGAGTTTAAAAAAGAAAAAAAATAAGAAAAGGCAAATGTAAAACTTTATCGAAACCAGAAAAGGATTAATTCAGCTGGCAGTGCATAATTTCACATATCTAATCTTTACCCAGATGACCTCTTTTACATGGAGCTGAAAGCTAGATAAAGCATGTTACATGCTAAACCTAGATGAAACATGTTAAATCACACAAATCCTGATACTTCCTTTACAACATATTTATGCAGAAACCAGTTACCAGCAGATAGTGCTTCATTTCTGCTAAACAACTTTGGTTACTGAAACAGCTGCTGCTCTTAGCTTCACCTATATATTAGTCAGAGGATGACTACTTTCTGAAACCATTTAGGTCGTATTTGGCCAAATACTGTTTCACTCTGCATTGTGAATTTTCTTTCCATGTGTGGGATTTTTCATCTGTAGAGCTGTGGTTGCACATATCAGCTAATTGTTGAAGGTTTTTTTCCTTTGTGTGATGTTTTAAGTTCATATGCAGACCCCCACTAAAAAACTACATAGAGAGCATGTGAGACAGCCAGCTGGATGTGTTACTCTTCTGCTCATTTCTGCTTGTTATTCATTTGCACTTGGCTTCTACAAAACTGGAAGGTTTTAGTCTCCAGAATTTGAAATTTTCAACCCTTCAGTACAGTTGAAATTTGTCATGTAAATTTAAAAAGCATCTAACTGAAGAAAGAGTGCTGGCAAATTGGCAGCTTTGCTTTGCTGCTGCTTTGGCTGATCTGTATGTGTTAGTATTTCCAGAGATGGAGGAAAAGAGTAGAAAAAGAAGACCAGGCAGAGCTGTAATTCTTCATTTTTTTTTGCTGTATCTGTCATTGTTTTGTCCCAGTACTAAAATACATGTGCAAGTGTATTCCTAGACAAATGAGTCCATTTAGCCAAGATCTTAGCTTTTTTTTTATTGTCTATTTTTTTTTCCTTACCTCTGCTTATTAGGCTGCATTTCTTGTATGCTTACAGTAATCTTCTGTTCTGGTTTTGTAGTAAAGAAGCAAAATAGATACTGAAATTTTCCCCTTGCACTGAAGCAAAGCTTCTGTTTTCTTTAGGTATTAAACATTTGTGGATTTGGGGTTTTTTTGTTTGTTTTTGTTGGTTTATTTTTCTTTCATTTGTTTGATTTTTTTAAGAGAAAGAAGAAGCCAGACTATATAATATAAGGGCGTTCATTCTCATGACAAAGAGAGGTGATATCAAAAAGTATATGTGTACATTTTACAGCTGATACTCCTGAAACAGCTGATTTGGATTTTATAGTGGAATAATTCCACCCTTCCTGGTACTTTTCTGTGGTATTATGTATGTTGGTCAGCCACACTGCATTACATGCACAAAAGGTGGTTGTGGAAATGTCTTTTCCTCAGAAGGTGACACTCGTTCATGTCTTCACTAAAACAATAGATCATAACAGTTACACAAGAGTAATCACCAAGGAGAATCTGTTTGAAAATAAATCAGGCTGCTGCTTTCCCAATCTCTGGACTGTATACAACCCTGGCATGCTTCAGCTAGTTCTGGACTCAAGCAGCATCCTGTAACAACAGGGTAATATTTATGGAGGGACACAAGCTCTCTGACTATCAGCCTCTTTCAGTGTCACCTCTGTACTGAGAAAGTTCAGAGATGTTAGGTAACTGAAGAAAATGAGAGCGGAAAAACTAATATAGAGACTCAGAGAAGATTGTCTTAATTCTTATATTGTCTTCTCAGGTGAAGAATTTGCCACAAGCAGTTGCTGTGGACATTTCCAGCTCTTTGGCAACTGGATGTTGCAGTGCTGAGCAATTTAGAAAAGAAACAGGATATGCAGGCTGCTCTGGAAGACATGATATCTGTAACAGAGTGTCTGCAAATGTGTTTATTGATTTCTGCATACAGACCCTGATATGGAACTTCATTATGTGTTCTGGCCCGGGAAACACAATTAATTAGAGTTTCAAGCACAGTTTTGTGCTGTGCATATTCAAAGAGCAAGCTTAAAGACACTTTTTTTAACCAAAGGGGGAATTGTCTTTTGCAGCACTGCAGAGATCCATTCAACAGTTCTGCAAGGTTAGGTGGGATAGGGCATAATTGCTTTTGGCTAATGCTACAGAGAGGAGATGTGTTCAGCCTACCCCTGTGTGCTGGTGGTCATCAGCACCTGGCATAAAGGCATTGTTTGGTCTGTAGTATCCCCTGCAATTGGTTGTTGAAATTAAAAAAAAAAAACATTAAATTAAGAAGACCAACATTTAAACCTTGAGTAATAGAAAAAGGGGTGGAGCAGCCTCATGTTCCCTCCCTACAGGGCAGAAAAATTTAAGATACACATCTTGGCCCTCAGCTCTAAGGAGCCTTTGACCTTAAAGAATGCATCCAACTGCTGAACGATGGGAAGAACTGTCTGTTTCCATAAGGCAGAAAGTTCTGTTCTCTTCTTTCCTAGGGAAGGGATGCAAATATTTTCAAGGCTGAGAGACCAGTTTTTTGTTAAGGAAAACTCATGATTTTTAAATTTTTAAGGAAACAAAGCAGCCATACTGAGGCTGAGAGACATGGACACTTGTTGCTATAATCTAAGTAGAAGGAGGGATTTGAGGAACTTGCAACAAGAACGTTGGTTGGTAAGGATTCCATGCAGGAATGTGTGGGAAGGGCAGGACACAAAGAGAGGGTAGCTTGCTGTATTTTACTTGCCTGGTCAATACTACTGAGCCCCATTTATGAGGTGGGTTGTTGCTCCTAAATCAGTGTCTGTTTGAGACAGAAACTGATTAGTCATAGCAGAGGAAGCTGGTCCTGTTCCGATTTGAGAATAGAGGATTAAAGTTGTTTTACTTTGATAAGCTTATCCAATATTTTTGCCTTCATTTTGCCTTATCCTTATTTTCCTGCTGCCTTTACTTTCCCTGTTTTTAGTTCTCTTCTGTTTTGGCATGTACTGTTGTACCCATCCCAGATGGTACCTCAATATGATGCTTCTGCTGTCAAGTTTGGGAGTGATAAATCATGTCAAACTATGGAAATCAATCAATTTATTAAAATTGAAAGCTAAATGACCTTTGAAATATCTGGGTTTAGTCACATATATGAGATTTTTGTATTAATTTTTTCATTTAGCTGTTATTTTGTATTTACTTGTAAGTAGGCAAATCTAGACCCTCAGAGAACACAAGCAATTCCCAAATGCTCAGTGGAACAAATTGCCCTCTGAAAGACATAATCTTACCCATAAAGAAATTAAGAGAAATAGTGTTGCTGTTTTGATGTCAATATTTTACTTAAAATTTGCCTACATTCAAATCACAGTATTTTTAGGTGTTTGTCCTCACAATGGAACTAGGAGTCTGAGGTGTTCAGGCTCTCTGGTGGATGGGGATAGCTCTACGCCCATGCACAGGATCCACTGATACCTGAGTTCTCAACTTTCTGATCCCCCGAAGGAAGAATGTTCAGTGCATAGGGAAGAATAAATGAATGAATGCTACCTTTTTTTTTTTTGTTAAACATCTCTATTGAATTTGAAAATAATGTTTTTTCTACATCATCCATATGCAGAAGGCTTCCATTGTATGTAAATTCTATGTAAAATGTGTGTCAAGATCTTTCTGTCAGGGTTTCTGAACTCTAAAAGCAGTAGAGTTGAAGACTGTGGTACCACTATTTTGCATTCTTAAGCAAGGCTGAATTGAATATGGACTAATCTATTACAGAGTTAATTTAGTTACAGGTTTATGTGCTGTACGTTTGCTTTTTTTTCCTTTTTTTTTTTTCTTCCCTGATTTTAATACTATCTTCTTCAGTCAATACTTCTGAATTTTATGCATTTACTCTAGTGCCATAGAAAAATTTATTTGCTTCTCTAAATCAGGGATGTAATGGTGGTTGGTACACTGATTTTCTATACAAATAATCAAAATACCAAAAATCAAAAAAAACAAAATTACAAAGTTATTAGAAAGGAGAAATTACAGGGTCTGTACTTGGGCCTGTTCATATATGGATAGATATTTATAGGAATTCAGATTGATATAAATAATGAAGACTAAATAGTTCAAAGAAAACAAATTAATAAAAATGGAGTTTGACTAGAGGTTAATATTTATACCTACAGTTATGTCTATATTCAATTTTGAAAATTACCTCCTTTATGAAAACCTACAGTTCTTTTTCCCAGGGTATAGCTACCATTAAAGTAGTGAGAAATAGTCAGCCACAAAATTATTTGTGTTTTGGTTTAGGTTTTAAAATGTCTGATTCAGTTAGGTTTATTAAAAATCAAATGAAAGACCTTAGAAAAATCTCAGAATTTCATATTTATGTGGGTACCCAGGATAAAGCAACCTTATGGAAATCACTTCTAGGAGAAACCAGTAAATGCCTCAGAAGCAAAACATATTTCTGTTAATTATTAGTTAAATAATAACTTCATTGTGGCATTGGCCATTTTTATGTGCTCTATGATTCAGTTTCTTAATACTTTAGTTTTTTAAAAAATAGTAAAAACTAAGGCAGGCATAAGTTTCCAGAATTTTGAAATCTCCTTAGACATAATTTGATTCATTAGTAAGTATTTCTAGAGGTAGGATAGAGATTAAGTGGAATTTTTTCCACTGTTTTGTAGAAAAACCCCCACCAGATTTACGCTGTTATATATTTATGGCTTTCTGAGAGTTGGGCTTTTTAAATAAAATACAGTGTCTGGTACGTGTACATGACATTGGTTTCTGTTAATTGCCTTTAAATTTGAATGACAGGATGAATTTGTTCTGGAGTCACATTGAGGGGAAACTGCAGTAGCTGCTCAGTATTTGTACACAGCATTGCTTTTGGGGTATCTGTCTGTGGGAATCCTGCTGGTAAGGGGAATAGCTCATAAGCTCCAAGTCTTTGCCTTGATACTTGGGCAATTCTGGCGGTGATTCTGTGCCTCCTCCCACTTATCTCAGGGACCTGAAATGATGAATGGTCAAACTGTTCTTTACTTTTTTCCCCCACTTTGTTACTACAAGAACTATGAAATCTGGCAAGAGGAGAGACTTTGAGGGAAGTGGAACTGTGGAAGCTCATCTGCATGAGCGTTCAGACTTTTGCACACGTTTTACTTTCCATGGTGAGATGAAACTGTTCTCAGTGAAACTCCTTCTGATTGCTGGGTGCATGGAGTTTTTTGCTACTTGATAGAATTATGCATTTTTAAAAATTAAAAATATTACTCTTTTTTTCTGACTACCTGAGCATTAAAAATATCTGAATTAAGTTTTATGCTTTCAAATTTGCACAAAACCTTTCACAGTGGCATTTTTTCACACTTTAATTAGGCTAGGATTTATTAATGAAGCTTTTTCAATATGTCAGGACAGGTCTGAAGAAACAATAATTCTAAAAGAACAATGTTCATAGAAGATCAAAAATATGCCATCATATATTTATGAAGACTGCTCTAGGCATGATTCCACGGTCTTTTCTCACACATCTGTCAGTGGTGTTACTTATAGAATATTGTGCTATTCAGCATGAGAAAATAAAGCTGAAT
Source organism: Cisticola juncidis (assembly GCA_013400215.1). Lineage (NCBI taxonomy): Eukaryota > Metazoa > Chordata > Aves > Passeriformes > Cisticolidae > Cisticola > Cisticola juncidis. The sequence goes on along the minus strand of VXBR01007193.1, from coordinate 276,070 downwards.
GAGTTGTACTCGACAAAACTCTACATATGCATTGACAAATTAAAGCTGAATGGAGAATTTCACATGCTAATATATATGTAGACAAAAATCCTTTATAAATGGAGTTTTTTCATTTTCTTGACATCAAATGGTCCATACTGAAAACAGCAAGGACATCAGGAGACCTGCAAGGATAGACAATGACTTTCCAACTAAGCTCAAGGAAAATAAAAAAATATTCTAGTGGTTGAAGCAGGGACAGGTGACTAGAAAGGAATACAGAAATCCCTGTCCAAAGAAAATTGGGTGGGATAAGGAAATCCAAAGCACATGTGCAGCTGAATCCCATGAGGGATGGGAAGAGCAACAAGAACTTTATTTTAAAAGAAATAAATCAGATAAGAATCAGCTGCTTTTGTGTTTCCTCTGAATTTTTATTTAGATTATTATACTCTAGCTATCCCATAAAGAAGGCTGAGAAATAAATTTGAACCTTGGGAACTGGTGTATGGAAAATAATGTGCAAATAATCTACCAAAGCAGGCTTGCTGTGTACACCAAGTATATTTTTCCCCTAGAATTTGTAGTTGCATTGATTTTTCTGCCACATGCCCAGCTATGACGCACAAAAAGAAATATTGCTTTCATTTTCAATTGTAGAGGAATAAAAAAGTCCACTCGTTCTTATTTCTATAAAATTACGATTAAAACGTAAGAAGGTATTATTCATTGTACAACTTCACTTTATTAGTTGATCTTAAAATGAAGGAATAGAAAATGCAAACCTACCCAGATGAATGTTGAAGAAATATTTGTATTTCCCTCACCAAACTTGCCGAAACTTCTGTGGTGAAATAACAGGTAGCATGATGAAAAGCAGGTGTCTAGTAGTTACATGCTCACTGGGACCTGCAGGTTGCAGAGAGGAATAGCTGGACAGGCTGGAACACAGGTGAAAATACATTCCTGTGAATGAATCCAATCAGACTGAAGCTCTATAAATGTGTTTTAGAGTTGGTGCAACATTCAAAGCTCAGTGATAATGCTGTGGAAGGCTTGTCTCTGGTAATCACCCATGTGAACTGGGAAAGAAAATATATCTTGTAGCCTGAGAAATCATGGTAGGACAAACACATCTTGCAGATGGAGTTAGGGAGGTTCAATGTTCACTGCAAGAAGTAGGTAAAAATGTGTTACTTGTTTTTATCTGTGAAGAATAAGTAATATTTGCCAGGCTTTTTCAGAACAGCAGGTGTATGGGCAATGCAGAACGTAACAGAAAGGATCATGAAGTCTTTGCTGGGAGAACCAACCATGCATAAACTTCCTGCTGATTCTAAACAGCCAGTTGAAGAAAAAATGCCAGGAAACTGGAAGTTACCTCTTAAAAAAAAAAAACAAACAGAAAAACAACAACAAACCAAACCAACAAGAAACCCAAAAAACTAAAACACAGATTGAATCTGGTTTGTGTAGAAAATCAGAGCCAAATAGATGAAAGAGCTTTAGTCAGTGTAGCACAGAAAATGGAGTCCTGAAAGATAAAATCTGAGGAGAAAAGAGGATTAAAACCAGTAATTTCTTCAAGAAGAACATCTGGTCTGGCTAAATACACTGCATGAAAAGCAGCCCTTTTAAAATGGCCACAAAATGGTCACAAATCTAGAGTCTCTCTGGAAGCCAGCCAGCAAGAAAAAAAAACCAGTGAAAAAACCCACATGATTACCATGGCAGAGAAGACTCGCTGAGCTCTGGAGCAAGGTGGAGGCAGTGCAGATGTATGATTAACAGATTGAAGGAGCAAGGCCAGTGTTGTTTACCAGGCTGTTGCACATGATTTTCAGCCAACATTTTACAGAGCAGGTAGGTGATTGAGACTCTGCAGATCCGCATCTCTGTGAAGATTTGCAAATGGCCTTGTGGATCTTGGGTGTAGTCATTCAAGTTTCTTGGCTGAAACATAGTCTGCTAAGACTTGAATAAGGCCCAGGGAGAATCTGAAGTCACTCAAACTCTTAAATCTTCAGTCAGAGCAGCATGTTGGTACTGTGCAACTGAGATCACACAGCCCAACACAGCCTCTCTGCTGCCTGTATCTGGCTTCTTAAATGATACAAGACTGATGCAGACAGTGAAATGGAGTGACTAAATAAAAACGTTTTCAGTCTCAAAAGCAAGAAAGGGGAAAATGAAACAAAGAGCACGTAAATCAAGTGGTTCTCAAATTGCTCCTCCTGTAGGAAAATCCTAATTTTCTTATTTGTAATGGACTTAATACAGCTGATAGCCCGATGTGCTCCTTTATGCAGGGCAGGGTGCAGCGTACAAATATTAAACTCCATTTTTAGAAGTTTTAAATCTATCTAAATTGAAACCTATTTTTGGGCCACCACAGTCTCAACTCAAAATATAAATAGAAAAAAAGTAAGATAATTTAATTGGAAGACTGCATTTATCAGTCAATCCCAATTCCCAAAAATTCCCTTGATTCTGAGATAAAACAGGATGGAGATCTTCCAGGAGATAATAAAAATCAGCTTGGATGTGATCCTGCACACCCTCCTTTAAGAGGATCTGTTTTAGCAGGGAAGGTGGACCAGATGATCTCCAGATTCCTTTCCAACTATTCTTAAGAGATTGCCACTGAAAACATATAATGAATTGGAACTATAGAAGAGATTGACTACTCTACTGCTCTGTCAGAGAAATTCAGAGGAAGTTTTTCATATTCCTAATGAGTATTTTGGATTTTCTCTGTGAAGTAGAAAATCTCAAAGAGGTAAGTGAGAGGGGGAAAGAGAAATAGAATTAACAGTCCAACAGCTAGCATACTGCTTTAGAGTGTAAGATTTACTCGTGCCTTTGTCATCTGAATCACAGCATGGATTTGGATCCCTCTCTTCTGCAGCCTGAGTTTCCTAAACAGTAGGACTCAGAAGACTCTGGTTTTTCTAATTTTGCAGATATTTAATTCAAGCTCTAAGAAGCCTTTTTTAGTAAATTTGTAATGAAACTTGGAAAAGCTTTTTGGAAAAGAACACTTTCCATAGCCATCACTGTTACTATTGTTGGAAAAGTTCTCCAGATTTGATGCCTTTGTGTAGTCCAGGCTTATGCTTTTGAGAGAAAGGAAGCCCAGAGGACTTCTCAAACTTGTCTGTGGCATGCTTCTGGGGCTACAGGGTAATGTGCTGTTAGAGCTGGCTAGTGTTGCTTTTGCTGACATTCATGTGGTGTAGCTGAATTTTTGAAACTCCTGAGATCTGTCATTTTGAATCACTGATAGATGAATGAATGGATGGATTTGGATAGTGCTGCTCTGCTGCCCTCAATGTAGACCTTGCTGGAAGTGCTGTAGTGGCTGTGCATAAGTGAGTTGTACTGGAGGTGCATTAATCTGGCTAGCACGTGGATTGATGACAGCATTAGCTGCAGGAGCATGGACTTCTATGCAGAATGTGCTCCAGACTTCCTAATCTCATGGAACTGGAGTAGCAGATGTTTGTGTTAATTGAAGCATGTTGAGATATCCTTTACTTGTCTGTGCTATAGACATCTCTTTAAAATGCCTGTTGAACAGACAGTGTAATTGCTGTGTGGAAGTTTATAAATACTGATGTTACTGATTCTGATGTTAATACACTGTTATAATAGCCACAGGAATATTGGTTGAGCCCCTTTTCCTATTGAAGTTTGTTTTCCCTACTGAAGTTTGTTTTCCCTACTGAAGTTTGTTTTCCCTCCTATTTGGTTTTCAGAAGAGGAATAAAACAGAAAATTCTGCAAGTCTTCAGAGCAGTCAGAGCATATTTGGTATAAGTCACATCAAAAAAAGGTTATGTAAATCAACATTTTCTTGTCTTGAAAGTAAATAGACTGTAACAAGTAACTATAGCAATATTTAGAGAAGTGGAATGACTTCTTTTGTATTTGTTGCCTACTTGATTAGTAGAGATAACTGTAATATGCTTGAGACCGGGAAAAGTGTTTAATTCTTCTGGACAGTGGAAAGCAAGCTCCTCAAAGGGAGAGTGGTTGATTTCTTATGTAAGTTCTACTGTTGCTGTTGCCATGAATACCAGGACAGCTGGACGCTAAAGTAATCCTTTTCTTGAAGAAATGTCTTGGAGAGCAGAAATGTGTCCCTTTTGTCATCCAAGTATGCATCATGCATTGCAGCCTCTCTGCAAAGCTCCTGTAAAGAAAAGCAAAAAAAAGGCTACCCTTACTACTCTATGTAGGGTATATTCTTCCCTTCTCATGCCTTATTGCTATACCAACAATCTATCAGATTTAATTATATGCTTGGAAATACTCAGGGAATCCTGAAAATAGCTCATAAAAATGAGCTGACTGGTTGGATATCTGATAAATAATCCTGTTGGTAGACACAGCATATCTGAGGTTGCTCTTTCATTGAAGAACAGATGGGGATCTTATTACACACAAGTAATTGATTTATATACTGATTAATGCTGGGAGTAGGTTTCTGCTTTTAATAGGCATAGCTATTTATGTCTTGATAAGCATTAGTATCTACCAAATGACAAGAAAATTTTCAGCACTTTTTCTTCTTTCGAGAGGTTCTTAGCATTATTTTGCAGGACCTAAGGATCAATATTTCCATGAACAGAAGCTTTTCAGCAGTCCCCATGGATAGTGATTACCTTTTAGAAAAGAAGTTGTGTAACATTGCATGTTCACATGGATGCATCCTCCTCACATCCTCCTCCTCCTCAATGGCAAGCCTAAATGCTTACTGTCTTTACATATTTTGTCTATTGTAAGTTCTTACTGTTTCCAGGTGTAAAGTACTGATCCTCTAATGCCATTTCTGGAATGTTTATCTCTCTTGCTAGTATAGGCCTTTTTGAAATCACAGTCAATTTTAGTGTAGTCTTATACAAGGAATGTTAACAATAGTGCTTTCTGAACTTCACAAACTCAATAATGGTAAATACAATAGTGATGATGATAATTACTATTACTTAAAAAACATTAAATATATGCAACAACCTCTTTTCTTGAATTTCGCTGCAGAATGATTCTTGGCTTCCATGTGTTCTTGTGTTATAAGACTGAACTGTTCATCTAGGGATAGTTTTGCCATTTTAAATTCTGGGATCTTAGTCAGGACTTCGATCAAGCACAGAGGACATTTTTCTAGGCTTAGGAAGCAACAGAGGTCTCAGAAGCATAACTCTTAATAGATGAAGGAAAATGTAGTACTGAGATGATAATGTTACTTGCTGTACTGGTTCTACATGAGACTCTGTCTTAAGATTTTTTTTTTGACAAACTGAGAGCCATGTTGTTGTGAACAGTATCATAATATGGAGCAGAGCAGAGTAGCAAGTGTATTTTAAACAGAAAAGAGACAAGCTTTAAAAAATTTTAAGGTAGAGGAGAACAGACAGTTTGCATTAAAAGTACATGGCCAGAAACTACTATGAAAGTACTGAGTCAAAGTTGAGCTGGACTGTAGTTTTTTACCAAATTATGCTAAAAAACATGTTGTGAAAATAAAGTGTTGCTTTGTCTACAGAGCTTCCCAATGTGCACATTTGAAAACCCTTATTGGCATTATTTAATAAAAAGCCACCTAGTGTCCTTAGGATTTTTATTTGTGTGGAAGGAAGTGCAAGCACAATGAGTATGGAGAGGAGAGTTAATCAGAGTAATGATTGTATCAATAAGATGATAATGTCAGAAGTCTGTACAGCACGTACCAGAAACTGCATTAAATCTGTGACCCTCTGCTACTTTTTGCTTGTAGGTGAAACAGAGAATTAGAGGAGAAAAATACAAAACTTCTATGCAATACATATGCCTTGATTTAGGATCCAATTTATTCATTCAAAATGCAAACTTGCCATTTAAAACCTGGGGTTTTTTTAAAAAAAAAAGTGACATCAGGTACTGAAAGTAATCTTGTGGGGCTTTTCAACACAGGTTTACATGTAAACGTAATAATGAAGCAACATAGGTGATATTTATCTATTTCTAATGCTCTTCATTGTATGCTTCAAGGCTCATCATTTCTTCATTTCTGTTCAAATAGTAAACATTTATAATGTTTAAATTTAGAAAATTTCCTTAGAGAAGCTCTCTTTCACTGATTTGATGATGTCTAGTATCTACATATAACTGGGCTGAATGTTTCTCTTACATTGCAGTAAGATTTTTCCAGTATTTGAAAGTGTGGTGAAATTGAAACCATTACTGAGAAGATTTCAGAGAGCACTGGATCCAAACCTTAACAAGAATTGTAAAATTACTATGAGTGTCCTGCAGTGTGTACTAATAAGAGCAAACTTTCCATAGAAATTTGTACATTTATTTGTTAGTGTTTTTGCTATCAGTCTGTCCTTCTCATTTGTTCAACTTCCCTTGTGTGTAAGAAGGCTCTAGAGAGGCACCCTTATTGTTTCAAGGTTGCTAATGAAACCTTCCTGCTCGGGTTCTAGACCATTTATTTAATAGAATGATGGCATACAGGTACATCAAACTGAATTATCAGCTGCACCTCTTATAACAAGGTCTTTATGATACAATCTTCAGACAGCTTGGTTTCAAGCTTTAATTCTGAAGGTTTGAATCAAAAAAAGTGATGTCCCATGTACCTTTTAACTTCAATAAATGGGAATTTGTGGCTCCCTAGATATTATAGCCCAGAGACAATTTCTCTGCTCTACTGTCTGAGAACTACAATACCCTGACAGTGTGCATGGCAAAGATTAGAGGAATGGTGATGACAGTGCTCTAATGTTAGACTTTTTATTCAACAGCTGGATAGCCTTTCAGGGGCTGCCACATGCCACTGCCTTCTCTCCTTTCCACTGTTCACTGAAAGAACTTGCAACATATGAAAGGTTAACTTGAGGATAAAAAGGTGTACTGATCTTTTTCACAAACTTCAGTCTTTCATGATATACTGAAGGTTTCAGCATGTAATCCTGACATGGGCAAAATTCACATTTATGTCAAAAGAGGCTTTATAGCTGCAGGATCAAGAAGTCTGAATATTCTGCTGCCCGAGTGGCATATAAAGAACAGCCTTATATTGGATTCCTTTGACTTATCATTTGGCACTTTCAGATTCATAGACAAAATTCTTAAATCTGTTGTTAGATAGTGAACAAGTAGTGCTCCAAATGCTGAGTTCTTTTCTGTTTTGTTGAGACTGCATCCTCCAAATATTATTTTCCTAATTTTAAGTGCCTGAGCCTCATATTTTCCTCTGGTCTAGGAACTTTCTTTAAAAGAGCATCAAATACTTTTCAAAGAAATAGGAAATAAAACTCCTCATGGGGTTGAGAGTGATGGTAGTGTTACTCTGACAGATCCCTGAAGGGCCAAGCTGCTCGTATTGGCAACATGATCTGGTTTAATTGGACATGTCAGCATTCCTACATGTGCTCCATTTGTGGCTGAACCTTGTCTTCCTCTCCCATCTTCATTTTACCTTTCTGCTCTATAAGGAAAAAGTGAATGTTTTTAGACCATTTTAAGTGATGTAAGCACTTTACTGTAGTACCATGCAAATGTGGTAGCACAGAAGAGGAGCCAGGAATTTGCAGGTAAAGCAAGAACATCTGGGGCTTAAGGGGAGCACTGAAGGGTAGGAATAGAGAGGGGAGCCCATCTTTCAGTTTCCACCTTATCACCACACATGAACTCAGCCTCTTAAGCCAGAGCAAATGAAACTACCTGGTTTGACTAATCCTCCTAGAAGGTAAAAAAAGTAAAGATGAAAAAGGTAAAGAAAGTAAAGGTAAAAAAATAAAAAAAAAAGTCTTTTTGTTTCTATTTATTGAAAAGAGAAAGGGGAAAGAGCTGTGATTTGTTTATGAGAAGTAGGTAAAATATATATGCTGGTAGAGAGAAACAATCAAACAAAAACCTCAGAAGAATCTAAAGCTTCTTAAGAACACTTTCTCTTTTAAAATCAAATTTAAGAAGAGAATCTGAATTTCTGAGCTGCAACTAGTAAAGATGGGGACATCTCAGGAAGTAGTAGTATGGCAGAACTCTTGTGCCTTTCAGCTGCTCTTTTACAGTGCTTTTGCTAGAGATCACACCACAGCCTGAAAGGCCAAAGGCTATGATAGCTTAGAGCTTGGGGTAGAATTAATAGCACTTTTTTTCTTTACTTATAAGATTCTGAACCTATACTATCAATTTTCCTCTTAAATCTTATCTCCTTGAAGTCATTTTTGCCTCTGCCATTTTGTCTAATCTATGTCACTGAATGGAGCAGTTTCTTTTCAAAGAGTTACTTCAATTGAAAATCTAGTCTCCCAGTTTCTAAACCTGTTCTCTCCATGTCTTCGTTCAAGCTGAAGTTGGTAAACTCCCCTTGGAAGTTTCAGCATTTAAACTTGGAGCTTTAGGCTCTCAAGAATGTAGAAGAGGGGTAAGGAAATATTAAAAAAAAAAACCCAGAAAGTAAACCCAACTCCAAATAAAGCTTCTGGACACAATAGAAGAAAAAATTCTCTTAATAGAGAGACTGACGATGCTGAGTAGTTTTGTAGTGGAGTGCTGATATTGACACAGGGCTGTTATTGAACTTTTCCAAATCTGATTGTTAAATTAAGAAATGTTCTATGGATGATATTTTTCATCATGTGAGTTGTATTCTATGGAGCTGCATGAACTTTTATGCTAATGAACTATTATGCTAATGAGTGAGAGGCTTTATAAATACAAAACTATGGAAAGATCAAATCATGGTTTTGAATGTGCTAAAGAAAAATAAATTAGGAAAGTCACTTCATTTACACTTATTTACATTTATTTTACGCTGTATCACATTTATTTTCAAAACAGGCCTGTAATTTCTACTGGGTCTCCTGCATATTTTGGATTGATTCCCATCTGCTCCCCATGCTGCGATATTTAAGCAGTGTCTTTCAGGCTGGTCAAATTGTATTTTCATACATTAGCCATCAGACAAGGTGCTGTTCTATGTCTGAAGTTACACTGTGCCTCAATATTTTATGTTGAACACCTAGCACAGGGGTTGAATCGACACCTAGGAAAATAGTTTTATACTTTAAAAGAACAGTTACAGCTGGTTCTTGGCAAGTTCCTCTGTCATTTTTATTGGCAGAACTTGAAACTGTGTGTGTCTTTTTCCTGTGCCTAGAAGTTTGAGGGGAGCTCTGACTGACACTGACCTCATTTAAGCCCTACTACTTTTATTTCAAGGATCTACCTGGCAGACTTTTGTTTGATAATAAACTAGTCTAGAGTGATTTTTTGAGAAACACTGGCTTGATCATGGCAGCATATTTCCCTCTTAAAATCTGCATAATGGCTTTCAGCATTACATGATCTCAAATGGAAAGCAAATAGTAACTTGGCTGATGCCAAAAGTCAGCATTAAAAAAAAAAAAAAAAAAAAATTAAAAATTCAAAACTGAAATGCCATGTTACGTAGTTTGTGACTAAATTTTAATTACTTGGCTATATTTCAGGATTGTCACTGCTTCTTGAACATCTCAGCTGGAAGCCTGAAACTGCTGCAGTATAAAACAGTACTCATGTGAGACTCATAGCATTTCAATAATGCATCACTGCATGAGATATGCAGAGCTACTGATGCGCAGAATAAGAAAGATAGGACTTTTTATTTACATATATGCTTATTCATATGGGACAAACTCATAAAGTGTAGTTTTTCCAGCTGAGACACTTAGTCATGCAGTGGGTTTTTATGATACTTACTTCAGCAAGTAGTTTTTTGTCCAATTTCAGGTAAATTTTGTTGTCCTATTTTGCACTGATATCATTAACAATGCCAACCAGTGTGATTTGGGGTAATGCTGTTAAAGAAAGAAAATGGGAAAGACCTGCCTATGTTATAAAACCAGTAGGCTTGTTCCAACCAGCCTAATAAGCAGGACAAAATGATGATTTACATCTCTTTCAGTCTCCTTCAGAGGCTCAGTTTACAGCACTTCTTCCTGGAATCTCAATGACCAAACACTGGTGTTTGCTCTTTGGACCAATGAGAAATTCTACCTCTGTTTGGTATTATGTAATCTTTATTGTGAATGAAACACTAAGAAGATGGGTGAATCTAATCAGAAACAGCAAAATGAAATGCTTGTTTAACCCTCTTCCTAAACATACAAGGCAGAGTAAAGGCTTAAAACAGTAAAAAGGAACTTAATCATTTGTCAGTTCTAATTGTAACCTCAGTTTTTCTCTGTAGTTATTTGTTTGTTTCTCTTTCTTCAGCTGATTTCCAGTTGTGAATTATCTGGATTCCTTTGAGATCTCTTAATCTATATGTCTCCTTTCTTGCCTGATAGTTCTTGCTGCCTCTGAGCCGTCTGTAGTTTCCCAATTGTCTGTCTGGGTTTAGACTAGCAGTTCTTCAATATTTTCAGAAGAGTTTCCGTTCTGGGGCTTAGCCATGAAAAGGATAAATCATTCCCTGCTTTACTGGAGATTGAGAAGGGACACTTTCCAGTAATCATCCCCTTTATTTTTAATCTGGAATAGGTCTGTGGCTTTTGTTAGTTGCTCTTCTCTTGCTCTTCTTTTGTCATGGTCAAACACTTGGGCATATATTCTGTATTGATAAAAAGCAGCTTTCTGAAAATTCTGGAGTTTATCTTAAACATGGTGGTCACAGGACCTTCAGGGTAGGAAGGAGAAAATTAGAAGACTGTGAAAATCATTGAAAGACAATTCAGGAAGGTTCAAAGGAAGCTAGAGACTACAACTTGATAATTTTTTAGGCTAGGCAAGAATGTTGATGATGAAATTAAGGTGAATTCTGTATCTAAGTGGCCTGTAGTATTCAACTTAAGGGAATCTGGGATTATTTCGTAAAATCTCAGCATATTTTCAAATTTCTTGAATAAAGTATTTTGATTTTTTCCTTCTAAAGTAACTTATGTTTTGGTTTTCAAAATGTACCTCCATTCCCTTGTAAGAAACAAATCCTTTCCATTTTCAGTTGGAGGGTGTTTCAAAATATAGGATGTTACTTTCATTATTCCTTGTGAGAAATTGAAAGTTCTGACTTTGGGATCAATTTCACACAAATAAAGTGTCTGCTAGAAGTAGAATGATGCTTCTTTTTGGCAGGTCCATAGCTAGTTCCTTGGGGCTGTGAACCTGTTTATTACCTGGGATGAGGATGAGGCACAGCAAAGGCTTAAACACGAACAGCAGAGCAGTGTGATTCCGGGACTGGTGCTATGGAATTGGAGGCAGGTGGATGGCACTTCAATGCAGTTACTGGTGTAGTTGAGCAGCAGAAAGTGAATACTGAAACCCAAAGCCTTCATTATTAATTGGAAATTGTTTTTTTTTTCCTTCTTTGCCAATGTCATGGTTTGGGAATGGTAGTTCCTAGTTCAGCGCCCCCAGCTAGACTCCCCAAACCATGTGCCTCTCTTGCTTCCCAGTTTTCTCCTCCCACTTCCCAATGTGGCAGGATGAAGTTGAGAACTGGAGGTACAAAAGGCAAAGATCGTGGTTTGAAATAACATTTTACTGGAAACAACAATGAAATAAGAAACCAAACACTTGCAGCAACAATAGTAGTAACAGAGGTTGTAAGAAAACAATTGATTCACACAAATAACCACCCACCAAAACAGACAATAACAGATGGCCCCCTTCAGCATGTTTTCTTGACCATGAGGATTCCCTTCTCCCTGGTAGAGAGTCCCTGTCCCCTGCCCCTGGTTATGACTGATGTGGTAGAAAATAACCTCAGTGTTCTAGTCATACCCCTTCCCAGCTACTGGGTTAAAAAATTAACCCTGTCCTGAGTTAATTCACAAAGGTAGCATACCCGGATTTTTACTATGAAACAACTGAAAATGACAAGTAGAAATGGATGTGCGTGGAAGAGCATGAAAGCAGCAAGCTGCTCCTAACTGAACTCAAAAGACATAAAAATGAATTCTAAAAAAGGTGAAAGTTGGGACTGGTGACCCAGGAAGAAGTGTGGACTAGTTGTCTGGTCTTCCAGGAATAGACTTAGGGGAGCCAAGGCTGACCTTGAGTTAAATGTGGGAAGGGATGTTAAGAACAACAAAGGATTCTACAAGCACCTCAACAGTAAAACAGAGACTGGGGCAAATGTGTTCCCACTACTGAATGGGCACAAGGTGAAAAATGACATGGGAAAGACCAAGGCACTCAGTGCTGCCTTTACCTCAGGTTTTGCTAGTAAGACCAGACTTCATGAACCTCTGGCCCCCGAGACCCATGGTGAAGTCTGATCTCTACTTTCACTCCATGTTTTTTTCCTGTCCTTATGGGGCAGCATCCAGCGTATCTCACCCTCGGCCTTTCTTCCTCCCTGGGTTGCAAATGAAAGTCTGTTCCAGCCAGACCTAAATGTCAGCAGTGGATGTGTATTACATTTCCCTGACTTCTCCTAGCAGGAGTGGCAAACTAAAAAAGGCCACTGTTGATATCAAGAATGTGTTTGTTGCACTGGCACCATCATGGACACAGAGCGTAGCCAGGCAACAGGAAAACAGGGTGTTCATTTATCAGACAGGACACAGAACTCTGGACATTCTTCGCTCTGCTTTGAATCAGGGAAAGCAATTTGCAAAAGGATATGTGCAGGACATGCAAAATCTTGCACATGGGAAATTTCTGTAGCAAGAAATATCAGAAATGGGGGTAACCTAGGTAGAAACACAGATTCAGGTGACAAGATTGTGAGTGCTGACTTGCAACCTGCCTAGAACAGGCAGATTGTAAGTCACTGGAAAAGTGCTTTCAGTGTAAAATAAATAATATGTGAGCGAGGAAAAGGCAGTGTGCGCTGCTTGAACCTGGATGTTGTAATAAAAAAAGAACACATTTTGGGTTTAGAGTAGGCTTGACGTAGAATTTTGATTCTTGATTTTATTATTTTATTTCGAAAAAAACCACCAAACTTGGCCCATATTTTATAAGTATTTATTATAATTTCCCTTGCTATGAAGAGTAACTTTAGCAATAATAATTATAAATGATGCTTGATTTTCTTTAATTTTTGCTGAAATTCTTTTTAAAGAGCATCAAAATATATAATTTCGATGAAAGTTTATTGCTGATTTTAGGTAAATTAAGATAGATAGTGGGTGATGTCTCTCTATTAGGAGTTACAATTAGAAGATTGTATCAATTCCTCTACTGGGTCAGACCATACCTGCTGTACTGTTTTGTCTCCAGCCTGCGAAAAGCCTGAACTTGTAATGATAGATCCTTTGAAAATTTTCTCAGCTATGGGGTTCCAGGAGCTTCCTGAGGTGAAGGCAGGGTCCTGGATGGGTTTTATCCAGTCAGCTCTTAAACTGTCACAGGGGATTTGCAAAGTGAGGTAACCACATGAACAAAATCACACCATTCAATAACAGAACTTTTAATCATAATTAAGCAATTTTCTCTGTTTGATTAGGTTTTATAGCACAAAATAGAATAATGTATTGCCAGCAGGGCAGATTTAATCAAGACCTCACTTCCCTGAGGGATATTTTCATATCAATTTCACTCTGTGACATTTAACTCATTTTTTGTATCATTATTGTCCTTTGGAAGAGAGTTCTTCAGTTCATCATGGAAAATTAAGAACTTCTGGGGTTTAAATCCTTAAATATTCTTTATAATTCAAAGAACAGTGAATACACTTTAAATTCACTGTTTAAAATCAGTGAACAATATTCTCTGTGCACCTTTCTCGTGGTTGTATAACGGTCTATTATCTCTCTCCTCAGATGCCTTTTTTCCTAGCCTAAGGAATCAGTCTATTTAATCCTACTCTGTAAAGAAAACACAAAAAGCTGTAGGTCTTTTTTCCCCTTTCTATGCATCTTTCCTAGTTTTACTTTCAAATTTGAAGTTATGGGTTGGGACTGGAATGCAAAAACTGTTGAAAATAGGTAAATGGATTTGTTCCATGGTACAAAGATGTTCTCTAGTGTTTTGTACTTCTTATAATTCATTCTTGATTTTTTTGTATTACTGTAACTCAAGATTTTATTTCTGAATAGTAATATTCAATTCAGAGCTCATCAATGAATACATGAAAACAAATAATTTATCTATTTAAGGTGTTTTTCCTAGGTGTTTTATTAAAACTGTAAATTAAATATGGGTAACTAAGCATTCAGATTTCGAAGGGTTTACTAGGGCTCCATGCAGTCAGTCCTTTGTTAATCTCAATAACTTGTTGTCTTTAGCAAGTATTGTCACATAACTATTCATTTCCTTTTCTGCATCACCCAGGGATATGTTCAGCATTTATCAGTTCTGCAGTAGATTACTGTGTGTCTCAATTACTCACATCCTCCCCCCTGAACACTGACCATACACCTACCCACTTACTTTTTAACCTCTTTATCCACTGAGGAACCCTCCCTCATGTCCTGATTTTCTTGAAGAAATTCTTAAAGGTCCTTTGATAAGAGAACTTGTACAATACATAGTGCAAATCCAAACAGGACGTATCTTCTGGATATCCTTTGGTAATGCTTTGCCCATATCCACATCTATTTTTTTAGTAATTTTCTTTGGATTTTATTCCATTCTAGGTGCAGGACTTGGCCTTTATTGTACATAATATAGCTCTTGTCAGCATATTTCCCTGGACTGTGATGCCTCTGGGGGAAAAAAAAAAAAAAAGAACATTTTGGGCTCTCCAGCATTTTGATCTCCTAAAAAATTAGTTTATGAAGCTACTGAGACTGTACTATGTCCAGTTGTCTGGGTTATTAATAAAGCCATTAAATTATATTGGCCCAAATACCAGTCTTCAACTGACTGGTCACTGGTGACAGGTTGGATTCTGTGCTACTGAATGCAACCCTTTAAGCCTTGTGATTCAGACAGCTTTTCACTTTTGTTATCATCTGTTAATCCAGTCACTGTCTCAGAGGCTGGGCTCTGAGGATACTGCAGGAATCACTGGCAAAGATATTGCTAAAGGTAAGGTAGAACAGCAGGCATTGTTCTTCTCAAAGGAGGCAATCCTGTTGGTAAGGGGTGAGCTTCCTTGTCAGATCTATGCTGGTTGTTTCCTTGAAAATTTTCTAGAGAATGATTTTGCAGTGTCTTTTGCAGTCCACTACTCCAGTACACTTAGATGCTGATGTGGTCCCATGGACTTGTATAGTTGGTTTAGCTATATTCAGTTTAGATGTCTCCTAACTCTGATCTTCCCCTGCATTTAGGAGTGCTTTGCTTCCCCATACCAGTAGGCTCAGATGTTGCTCTGGGCAGTTCACCAACAGCAGTCAGGGTGGTTGAATTCACATACCAGGCCTTGCATTTTTGTTCACTCTTTATTATTTATGATACAACTTTTGATAATTTTCTTGATACAGACATCAGCACTGATGGTTTCTTGTATCTTCCTGGAGCCCATTTTAGAAATATGTATTAAATTTTCTGTTTTCCAGGCCTCAAGTACAAAAACATTTGTAAGCTGAAGGTCATACACTGTTTAATAGTTTAGCACTTTCTTCTCTGAATTACTTTTAATATTCTTGAGCAACTAACCATGCTGAAAATGTGTTGCTTTTCATTTTATCTGTATTCTATAACCTCTTGTAACAACACTTTGGTTTGAGATGAGAGTGTTTTTATCAGCAGCACTGCCTATTATGGGATGAGAACTTCCTTGAGCTCTGCCGTGATGAACTTGGGCAAGGGGAGAAATATGGGGGTTTTTTTGGTGTGGCTTTATCTTAATTACTTCTTTGGTCTTTTATTGCTTCTTTGAACTGTCAAGATTCCTGATTTTAATGTGTTTGAAGGACTTACTCATAATATTTATGACTTTTGTAAATTACTCTTCAGTGCTTTGTTTTCTTCATTTTGACACTGCTTTAGTTTTTTCAAAGATGCTTACTTCCTTTTGTTAACTACTTCTGTCCTGTTGTTAATCTGTTCCAAGTTGCCCTTTGCCTCAGTTTTTTGTTATTTTTTTTTCCTTTCTGCAAGGTATTGTTTATGTGTCTCCAGTTAGGTATCCTTAAATGCTGCCAGCAAAAAAATTAACTCTCAGCTGCCTGACCTAGCTCATTCTTGTGATGCTGCTTCATCCTGAAGTTCCCTTTCATGAAGCCAACATGCTGTACTATCCCAGTACATACTGATTGCTGTTGCAGTGCTATTCCTACATGCTGCTCAAAACAAAGTCAAGAGCTGCTTTTTCACTCTTCAGCCTTATGTTAAGTTGATTCATAAAAACCTTGATTTGTGTCTAAAAATTTACTCTTGCTGCCAGGCTACAGTGTTATACCTGTCCAGATTTTATGAGGGTAGCTGAAGTCTGCCATTCCTCCTGTACTCTCTGGCCTCATACCACTCCTTACAATATGTGTTTGGGGAAAATATCTTTTGGTCTGGAGAGGATGCTTGTCTATGTACCCAAGTCTCTTCCTAGCAGGCTACTGGAGACAGGTTTTCCATTTTCTCTTTCAGCGTCTATCCTTATTTTCTTTCCATAACTAATTTTGAGGATGATGTGTAGCACGGGCTGTGGATGCCTCTGAACATGTCTCAGGTTCTTTTGTGAAACACATGATGATCAAATCTCTACCTAATTTCATTTGGTTTGTGTCTTTGCTCCCATACCTTAGTGTAGGCAGAGAGAACCCAACATTAGGTCATTTTCCTCTCCTTCTGCTCACTCACCTGCTAAGATATCACTGGATGATCTTGCTTGGGCACAGAACTGTTCTGGAGTGTTCCTGGAGGTGATCTCAACAGATCCCTATATAACTTTATTTCGTTTTTCAGCACTTCAGTGCTCTCCCTTTGTACGTGTTTAGAGTGAACCCCCCTGCAGCATATAATTTTCTCAGAAAGGACCAAGTGATGCTTCTTCTGTCTGCTCACTAGGGCCCCATACTCACGTGTGGTAATGGGATACTCTGCCCAAATATAGCATATTCACTCTGTGTGCCCTCTGCTGATATTAGCTAGTGCCCTCTCTTCATTGAGTCGGCTTCCACTTGTGGTGTTTGGGTTGAGGCCCATGTACGAAACCTGCAATGTGAGAAAAGAAGTTAAAAATTGTTAGCTTCTTTTGCTAACATACAAAAGTAATTCCCTCTGTACTGCCTGTGCAGAAAAATACATTTGCCTCTTGTGTGCAGAAATAAGCCAACCTTTTGACATTTGTGGTCTGCTCTGTGTTGTTTTGGTTTACACAAGTGCATGTTGCACTTTGGAATTGAATCAGACTAGCATTTGTGGAGAACTGACCTCCTAAAATAGACAAAACTTCGATAAAAGATGTTATTGTGGTGGCAACAGTGGGAGGGACTTCCAAGCATGCATTTTAAGTATGTTCAGGCTGTTACCAAATCAGAATTGTTATCTGTTCTCTGCCTTGCATCACATCTGCATTAACCAACCCCCCGCCCAGGATTCTTAAGATACCAATCTCTCTTCATTAAATCAAGAACAAGAGCCAAATGATTGAGATTCCTGCTTAGTTTATCACATTTGGAAAATTGGCATCCTTTTGACAGTAAGACAAGACAAACTACATCTATACTAGAAAAATAATATGTGCTAGAAAATAACTTTCAGCTACCACAACATCAAACATGATTTTGTATTTAATTTAGATTGAGATTAAAAGCTTTTATTGCAAATGCATTACTCCATTTATTGAGCCAAGTTTGTGGCTCTTTATGCTACTATTACTGTATACTAGAAGTTGCTCCTGTGAATATTAGGAAGACTTTGTGGGGGTTATGGACTGGCTAGGTAAACTGTGTTGATTTAGGTAACAAATTTGGTGAGTTAGTTCCACTATAGAGGAGTGAACGGGTATGTGTAGCAGGAAGGAATTTAGTGTATGAGTAAAATATTGATTCCTGACTTCTATTAATCCAATGCAGCACTTTTGTTGGTAGTGGATTTGTGACAGTGGAGTAAGAGAAGGTGAAAACTAGCAAAGAAAGCCTTATGTCTTCCTCTCACTCTTCCTTTTTTTCCATACTGGTATGACAGCTTTTATTTTGCATTACTTTTTGTTTAGGTGCTTTCATATTCTGTTAATGGAGCTGTATTTAGTTCCACCTGTAAGGGAGGCAGTTGCTGCTCTAAAATGAGGCACACAGCCAACTCATTTTGTGGTGCACCTTTTTTCTTGTGTCATTTACTCAGGTGCTTCAATATTGCTATTACTGATTTTACTGTTACTGTTGTTACTAGCTCTAGCAGTTTAACTTTCGGGCAATGCATAATATTCTTGCCAAGGGCATTATTTTTTTTTAATGTGCAGAAGAATTTATTTTGAACAATTGAGTTTTGTTGCCTGAGGACATCAGCAATCCCTACAAAGTTATTGAGATGTCATTTAATTGTCACAGAAAAATGAACAAAAAATCAAGATCCAGCTCACGTACATTCAGAATTCTAATTCTGTTATTCTACCCTAATAATTCTGTAAAATCAGAAGTTTTTTTCCAGTTGTGCACAGAATACAACTTTTCAAAAAAATGCCTACTATGTTATCTTATTTTCACCCCAATCACTTTGTGACTGTGTGTGTGGAATAAAGGGGCAGAATTTTTTTGCAAATAAAACAATGGAAAAATTTTATTTTTCTGTGCTCACATTTTTACAAAAAAACTCTGTCTGTATTTCCCTCTCTGTCAGAGGAATATTTCAGTCTGAATGATGGAGGTTTCAGAAAGTTGGGAAGTACCAAGAAGACTAAGAAGCAGATTATTTTACTAAGGGTCTATTGATCAGTCATAAAAATATGATGTGTATTAATGGATAGTCTTCATTTTCACTCTGATTCAATCTGCTGTGTAAGAATAGGAACAAGCATATATTGTTGGAAGAGTGATTAAAGCCAAAAGAAGGGACAAAGTGTCCATCAGAATCAATAATTTTAAGAGATAAAGTGTCTGCGAGAACATTTTTTTCCCCTCAAGCTGATTTCTAGCAAATGGAGAGCATCATGAATGAAGATATTCACATTGGATTTGAGGTGATTTGAAGATGCAGACTATTACCAAAAAAGTGCAAAATGGAAGTGAAAATGGGCAAATATAATAATTTAATTTTTAAATGACATGTTTTTATATATACATGCATATTTGTATATACATGTAATGTATTTCTGTAATGTACACAACCATGTAATAATTTCAATATGGAATGATGACATTCAAAGTTTTAGAGTGTTTTGTTTCTTCTGTTTCTCAGTGGAGGGGCTTGTCCTTGCTTGCACTCAACTCACATTGAAATTTAATTGCCACATCTCACGGTAGTATAGATTTTGTTGAATTAATGGGAAGTGTTTTCTAATAGAACTGCAGCTTTTCAAATCATTTTGGCTTAAAAGAAATAGCGTCTCTAGATATGAATATTGTATGAAGCAGGGAAAATTGCATGGAGGGCAGAGTGACAGATTATGGCCCCCCATATTTAAACCCCTGTCCTGCTGGTGAGGACAAGGTAGAGTCCAGAGTGAAGGGGTGAATTTTTTCCTGTGAAAAAGTAGTCATGGTTGTGGTGGGAAAGTGTTTCAGCTATGTCTGTTTCTGACCATCAAACTCAATTCTTAATTGTCAATAAAATGAATTCACGAGACAGAGGCTGGGTGGGCATCTGGCAGCCAGCCAAGCTGCCTACAGTCTGACATGCTTTCCAAATGTACACACATTTCAATTTCTGTCCTGCTTTTTCCAGAAACTGACAGATAAGGATTAATATTGAAAATATCCAAATTCAAAGCACCACATTTAGCAGAGAATGATGATAGTCGAGATGAATGTAGGCAAAAATTGTGCTATTTCTAGGAGCATGGGCAGGAAAGAATGCATTGGTTTTATCCAGTCTTAATCCTAGACTTATACTGCTGATGTAAAATTTGTGTTCCACTTGAGGAAAGGGTTATGTAGGTTCTCAGTCACAGTTAACATCCAGGACAAAAGGATGTCTCTACTGAGGCTATACTTTGCCATATAGAGCAAGCAATGGTGGTGTTTTTGTTTGTTTGTTTGTGTTGGGGTTTTTGTTTCGTTTTATTGGGGTATTTTGTATGTGTGTGTTTTTGGTTTTGTTTGTGGGATTTTTTTTTTGTTTGTTTTGTTTTTGTTTTGTTTTTTCTTGTGGGTAGTTATCATTTATTTGGTTTTTTAAAAATCACTTTAATTTTTTTATTTTGGTTGTTGTTTTTTGGTTGGTCAGTTTGTTTTGCCTGGGTTGTTTTAGAAAAAATAAGGATTGCCCTTTATTTTGTCCCCTCAAGAATACTGAGATATATTCATTTATATATATATTGCACGTAAAATAGAAAATGAATTTTGATTATTTGGATTTTTTTTTAGTTTACAATCTTGCAGAGGTGCTCTCACAACAGCCTGATCTGAGTTTCAAACCCATTTCAGAATTCACAGTAAAAACTAAAATGAGTGGACTTTGGTCTAATTCTTAAGTTCTTCAGTGTTTCAATCATATGTTGAGGGGGTTTCCTTTTCTAAACTACTATGTAGCTGCCCCTTTTCTGTAGTGGATGTTGAGAACGTTTACAATTTCTCGCCTTTCTTCTGTTCTTCTTAGACAAGACTTGCTTTGATTTTGGAGTGCTTTGCTCTAGTGAAAGCTCTGGGATTTGTAGCATTGACTTCAAAAGTTTCAGCCGAAAAAGCACAGGAGAACTTCAAGAAATAATTTCTAGTAATAGAAATAATTTCTAGTAATACATGTTATAACTTTCTTGCTTCTTGTTTATAATTTTAAGCTCCCTTCCAATATAAACCACTGTTAAAGAGCTAAGAGCTATAACATACCCATCAGGGGACAAATTGTTGATGAGGTGTAATTTGAAAGGGGAAAGTTGATGATATCTGTGAAAGGAAATAAGAGCCCCAGGGCTGCCTGGAAGTGTGTTATTACCTGTTGCACTGGGCATTCTGATGAATGAGTTTTATTTAGCATGTTTTTATGTTTACTTCTACTGAGCTTTCAGCGACATTGGAAGAAAAATACCAAAATACAATATTGTTGTTCTAATGTAGCAGTCAAAGGGTTTCTAAATCAAGAAATATGGAGAAGAGGCTACAGGAGTAGAAGAATATTATACAACTGTTTCAGAAATAAATTTTTTGGTTGGCCTCCCTGTGTGATATATTTACAAATATCCCTGTGTGTCACTGAAATTTTGGAGATACTTTTCTCAGCACTTGACAGGATCTGCATATTAAAGCTGAGTAGTTTCCGATGAGTCTACAAGGTCAGCAGGGAGGGAAATAGGAAGGGAAAAGTTTCAGATGAATTAGATATGATGATTATTTCAGTGGCTGCTTTCCTAAGATTTCTTGTCAATGCTGAATGAGATAAACACCTTTATATGTAACAGGGTTATGTTTACCCACTAAGCAGCTGTTCCATTGTCCCTGCAGAAGTGGTCAGTTTGGATCTGAACATTTGTCTTTTAGAAATTGGCCAGAAATCACCTATCCATTTAATGTTGCTGCCACGAGGTTGCTAGATGTCACTGACCTCTACTAATTAATACCTTGAATGATGTTCCACACATAACCTAGAGGTGCAAAGTTCTGTGTGCCATTGACACTGTTCCAGACTGTTCACTTGTGTCAGAACAAGAGAGAAGGGCGCTTCCATTCAGGCTTTTTCGTAGCCTCACTGTTACCTCACATCTTCAGGATGAAGTTGTCACTTAGGGTTGGGTTACAGGCCCCTGGTTCCCACTGCTCCTCCCATTGTGGTTGGAGTACATGATGTTCCTGTGGAAACATTTTCATATTCTGTGCAGATACTCTCCTTAGTCCTGAGGCTCCCGTTTGTCTTTCTCACCCTTGAATTCTGTATAATTTAGCAGTGCAGCTACACTCCAATGATTTTCCTATTAGTTATAGGTTCAAGATTTCTGATTTTAATGAGCATCTTTTGCATTTTGTGTCTAATGAGAATTTTTCTCAGCCTGCTGGGGATTTTTGTCCAACACCACAGCTCATGATATTATCTGTATGTTGATGACACTGACATATGTGCCTCTCTACGTTTTATTCTTCTCCATATTCTTGCTATTTTGTTTCTCATGTTATTTTAGCATTTGTCAAATTAAAGCCAATTATTTTAAGGTAAACATAACAAAAATTGAAATGTTGTTATTCCATCTTTCATTTTGTGAACTGTCAATTGTGTTGTCATGAGTTGTGTTGCCAACTCTTTGGAGTTTTTTCTTACTGTGTTCAATTTTGCCCAGTCCACTTTCTAGAAATCTTATGTATTTATGTATAATCCTTGAATGGAAAGAAGAAAACCTAATCTTGATTTCAATCACCTTTCTGGGCAGTTAACTTAATCAGAAGGATGTAGAATATGTGTCTCCTTGCTGTTGAAATATATTATTTCACTAGCTTTTCACTGGTCAAACTGCATGAATTGGTGACTCTGACATTTCTTCTGTCAAAAGCATTCTACTTCCTCTACTTTCATCTATCTAAAGTCTTATTATCTCATTTGTTTGCATATTTAATGGAAAAAATACATATTTTAAAATTTCTTCAACAAATTTTGTCTCTTTGCTGTCTAGTCCATTTTTAGGCTAATTTTAAAAATATTTTTATTATTGTGAATAACATTTATTGTAAAGCATGGTATTTTCTCTAGAACTGTAGATGGGTATTACTGTTGACAGAATGAAGCCTGCTATCCCTAAAGCCTAATGACAAAGCTATTTAAATAAACAAGTAAAAAAGACAAATAGAAATTGTGATGAAGTTGTTCTTCTTTCCTAAAGTGACACTATGTACAAAATTATACGCAAACATACAATAGTACATTTCTTTGGTAGTCTCAGTCATTCAGTATGACTTAGAATGTGTTAAAATTTCTTCCTCCAGTGTATCTTTCAGGTTCATCTGGGGTTTTTTGAGCTCATACCTGGAAACTGTAATGCAGCTATCTTTGACATCCCAGGGGAAAGATACATATGTTGGCAGTGTCCCTCAGAGATTATTTCAGGAAGCTTTTTGATTTGCACAAAGTACTCTGAAGTGCCGGTGCTCCCTTGGCTGCCTGTGGCTGAAAGTTGAGGGGGGATGACTGCTGGGCACCCCCCCTCAGCATGGCTGTCTTGATCAGCAAGTGAGCACTGGGCAGGATTGCCCACATTCCACTGCTGTCTCTTCCTTTCAATTTCCATGCAATTTATTAGCAATGAGCAGGTGTACAGGAAAAGAAACCCCAAACTTCTGCTTGCCTGTGCTCAAGGTCCAAACCAACATTTTGTGGCGCTCCAGTGCCAGAGGACTCTTCTCACCACTTACTTTGTTGTTAACCTTAGGGGCTTGAGAGGTATGAAATTATATTGAAATTCCTTTCATTTAATTGGAATAAAGAGAATCCTGAAATGTCGAGACCTAAAAGTTAAAACATTATTTGTAAGAAAAATCACATGAATCAAAATGTTGCTTTTGAAGGGTCTTGAAGCCTACTAAAATCAACCTTATTTGCAAAAAAACCCCACGGAACTTCAAAACTCAATGTGGTAACACAGATGTTAAATCTTAACGGATTCATATGTAATTTATTCAAAACATTAAATTTACTATATGTAGTATAATTTCAGAATGTGCATTAAAGATGTGTTGTGAAATCTCATTCCTACCTGCTGAAAGGCTGCCAAGTTTGGTAGTGTAAGAACATTTTGTTGTTTTACCCCTTCAGCACAATCCTGCATTCAACTTTTAAATGTCTATAAAAACTGTAAAAGCCTCAAAATGCCAGATTGGAACAATAAAAAACTTTGAAAGTCATAGTGCAACAGTTTTGGGTTTCTTAGTAACTCTGGGAGCAGGATTGAAAATCCTAGTTCCAAACATATTCAAGTTTTGAATTGCTAGCTTGTAGGTTTGGAACTTCATTTTCCTCTCTAAATCTGTGTCTGTTAAATGTATAGCAAGTGGATATTTTGTGACATTTAGAAATCTTTCCAGGAGACAAAGAGGCAAATGCACAGGTGGATGGGTAGCTGGCATTTGTGAATGTTCAGTCTTGGGCAGAGTCCTGCATCATCCAAGTCAGTGGAGTGGCCCAACACTGAGGGTTTGTGAAAGTCTTAGTAACTCTGAATTCTTCTCTAATATGGTTATTTTTTTCTTTTATCATATTATCTCTGACAATTTTCAACAATTGCTTATTTGCATAATCAGTAAATCAGATGATTAAAACTTTGGCTGCTTCATGAATTGGCAGAGTATGTACTTCTCATGTTCTTTATATACTTCAGGCTAGTATATTTGGAATAAAATTAAGTTGACATCAGCTCCTTGAATCCATATAAAGCTTCAGATATTACTTGGTTTAAGTACAGAATTACATATCTATCAGGGGATCTCTGTTCTAACTGAATTCCAAAGCCTGAAAAATTCAAACATGATTTTTATGTTTATTTCCATCCATTTCGCAGTACTTACTTTATGAGACACTGTAATTTTTTAACTGTGGATGAACAGTAAAAGCTGATTCTGAACAAATGAAAACACACATGATGTTATTCCCAGGAAAATTGGCTGTTAAATGTGGCAAAAAAACTTGGAGGCAAAATAATGCAGTGACTGTAGCTAATTAGTAAAGTTGTCCATATGGTGCTGGACTTCTTGTATGAGCTGCTGGCCTATCACTTCATGTGAAAGCCTAACCAGGATGCCTTAAATCCTCAGAAACCAGCTTTTCCTCTTTTCCTGAGAGCCAAAAGAGGAGGCTATTTTAAAAGGAAGCCCCTTTTTAATAATTTGCCTTAGTTTTTCATTTAGAAAATGATAGTTTCCAAAGAGACTTGTCAGGAGCCTATTGGCAAGATAGGCAGCTCCGGCAGTAATGGCTGCAAGGATGATGCAAGGTCATGACTCTGTGGAAAACAAGGAAAATGGTTCCTGTGAAGCAGAGACAGGTATAAATCTTCCCTAAGTGGCTTTACATATTTGCTGGAAGCAAGGATATCATTACACCAAAGCATGCCTTAAAACTTCTGGTAACCATCAAAACCACCACTAACTCTGCGGCTGCTAATTTGCTGCTAATGTCTTGCTGGTGTTCTGCTCCGTGGCTACATTCTTTCTTTGGGTTTACGATCCTGACACTTTCTTTATTGCCTCTTTAAATTCAGCTTTTGGAATCCAACGTACAGAGCTAATTAGGCAGGCTGTAAGACACCCTCACCAAACAAGTCAAAACATTTTGAAGCCATTCTATTTCTGGACTTGATGTGAACAGTAAGGCGATATTGCTCACGTTTGTTGACATATATTATTATGGTTATTGCCATTATACCCCATGTCCCCAGAGTATTGTTTAAATACATGATACAAGAAATGAAAGCAAGCAGATAGTGAAAAAAGAAAAAAAAAAAGGAAATATTCTGTAGTTGTTAGTTTTTGGCGTTGTGTAATTAAACCATCTTCTTTAATGTTATTTTTGCCAGTATCTAATTAGCAGAGCCATCTGCCTAAGAAGTGTTGGACCATCTGTCTGGAGTACTGTTCTGTTCATTTCTTGGTTCTTGACTGATTAACTTCTTTTTCTATGAAATATAATAGTACATTCTGTTTCTACATTTCAAAGCTCATATATATATATATATATATATAATATGTATATATATGAATGCATACCTGTCTACCTGTGTACATTTTGAATATCTGTGTAGCTACAGGAACATAGTTCTCCCAGGAAGTCTGATTGTACTCAAGTTATGTGTGCAGCTTTCACGGTAGGTGAAAGCCACACTTTTCTTGTTGCCCTGTCAATAAAACCAATACGTCTCTCACTTAAATCATTCTAATTGGCCAGCCCTTTATTGAATATGTTCAAATTTCAAATTTCCTGTCTACGTTTACTAATTAAAGTTAGAATTACAGAAAAGGGCCACATTAAAGTTAAGCACATAGGGCTCTGAATTTTTTTGCCTGTTATATTTTGAAATTTTTCTGGAAAAAAAATGTGATAATTTAGGTTGGAAGGGACCTCCAGATGTCTTGCCTGGGGACTTCCTTTGTTGCAGCATGTTGAGCATGTAAGAGAATCCCTTGACAGTTACATCTGTGAACTTTATTTACTGTTTCTATACTTTCTGTGTTTCTCGTTTAGTGTCCTTCAAAGGTATTTGGATAAATCAGTTTAAATTAGAGATTGTCTTTCAGTTTTTGCTGGAGTTAATTTCTTTGCAGTTATTTAGTTTAACTTGATGAAGATACAATNGTAAGGCGATATTGCTCACGTTTGTTGACATATATTATTATGGTTATTGCCATTATACCCCATGTCCCCAGAGTATTGTTTAAATACATGATACAAGAAATGAAAGCAAGCAGATAGTGAAAAAAGAAAAAAAAAAAGGAAATATTCTGTAGTTGTTAGTTTTTGGCGTTGTGTAATTAAACCATCTTCTTTAATGTTATTTTTGCCAGTATCTAATTAGCAGAGCCATCTGCCTAAGAAGTGTTGGACCATCTGTCTGGAGTACTGTTCTGTTCATTTCTTGGTTCTTGACTGATTAACTTCTTTTTCTATGAAATATAATAGTACATTCTGTTTCTACATTTCAAAGCTCATATATATATATATATATATATAATATGTATATATATGAATGCATACCTGTCTACCTGTGTACATTTTGAATATCTGTGTAGCTACAGGAACATAGTTCTCCCAGGAAGTCTGATTGTACTCAAGTTATGTGTGCAGCTTTCACGGTAGGTGAAAGCCACACTTTTCTTGTTGCCCTGTCAATAAAACCAATACGTCTCTCACTTAAATCATTCTAATTGGCCAGCCCTTTATTGAATATGTTCAAATTTCAAATTTCCTGTCTACGTTTACTAATTAAAGTTAGAATTACAGAAAAGGGCCACATTAAAGTTAAGCACATAGGGCTCTGCATTTTTTTGCCTGTTATATTTTGAAATTTTTCTGGAAAAAAAATGTGATAATTTAGGTTGGAAGGGAACTCCAGATGTCTTGCCTGGGGACTTCCTTTGTTGCAGCATGTTGAGCATGTAAGAGAATCCCTTGACAGTTACATCTGTGAACTTTATTTACTGTTTCTATACTTTCTGTGTTTCTCGTTTAGTGTCCTTCAAAGGTATTTGGATAAATCAGTTTAAATTAGAGATTGTCTTTCAGTTTTTGCTGGAGTTAATTTCCTTGCAGTTATTTAGTTTAACTTCTAAGTGACACTCTTACTGTTCATACAAAGAAGTTACTAAAATATATCTGTTGTTCCAAAGAATATTATTAATTTCAAGAATGTAATTTTTAACTTAACATATATAGGTGTTGAATGCACATTTTTCTTCAGTTTGACGATAATAATTTCGTTACATATTCTGGAGTTGGAAATTTTTTTCTTCACTGGCTGAAATTTCTCTCTTCTTGCTGCCCCTTGAAAATGCCAGGAGAGATTTCATCTGGGGTTTTGAAGTTCTTTACAAATATCAATGTTTAAAACACTTATACAGTTATTTACAATTGAGATTTTTCAAAAAGGTGTCTGCCATCAGTTTGAAAGTTGAGTTCAAGCTTAGAGTTAAGTATGCACCAAAGCCTTGGCTTTGTTCAGTCTGATTTTATGTCAAATCTGTATGGAGCTTTGTGTTCATGCATTTTTTAATAACCAAAGAAAACAGTATGTGTTCAAAAATGAACTGTGACAACCTCATCAGAGTACACTGGGTTAAGTTCAAGTTGTATCTTTCAAGTGCAGATTTTAGAGTTGCTTACTCTAAAGCGTTAAAAATCTCACTAGATTACATAATTAAGGTTTATTTATGTAAAAGAAAATTTATGAAAGAAAATTTATGAAGGAGATTGGGAAATTAGGAGCACATTAAGTCAAGGCATTAAGTTTATGGAGGTGCTTGAAAAACCATATTGATCACAGGATTCATAAAAGCCATGTCATTGTAAATATTGTCAGCTTGCTATCAGAAACAGACTGGTATGCCACCTTAAACTCTCCTCCTTAACCTATGCTGCTGTGTTCTTTGTAGAAATGTGTAGTAATAGCTGTGTATGACCTGTCCTTATTTTCTCTGACACTGACTTTCAAGTCCCTGTTTACTCTTTCCCCAGAGTGAACAAACCTGAGTGTTTGTAATTTGGTCCAGTGAATTTTGTTGCCAGCTTGAGTAGAATTAAAATTTTAATTAAAACAAGTACACTGAGTGCTGCAGGTTGTATTTTGAATGTAAAAAGTAAAGGTTCTTTTTAAGAAAAATAGAAAAAAAATGCTAATAGGATAAACTTTAGCTGTATAGACCTTCATAGTGAATCAAATATCCAACATGGTCTGCATGTCATATCTGTACTCCTCTAAACTTCATGGAAATGTCATCAATCAGTATTTAGCAATAGAATATGTCAATTTAAGGGAAGCAGTGAATAACAGTAATATCTGTAAACATGGTTTTGCACTTCTTTTCTAAAATAATGCAATCCATATTTCCAGATCCAGTCCATCTGGTCTTTCAGAATGACAGCTTTCGAATTGTAGTCTTCTAATGGCAAACCCCACATTGTTATTATTCTGTTGGGATGTTTTGTTTTGTCTTTGTGTGCTGAAGATTCAGGACACATTTTTATCGGGTTTTTTCCCACATTGAAATGACGTTCATCTTAAAGAGTTTTCTACCTGTCTTCCTCCTATATAGAAGCAGTGGACACTGTTATTTAATTTTCTATTTTGTGGGAAACTCCCCTTAATTTCCTGAAGATTAGAAGGTAAAAAGAAAGCAAGCTCTGTATGAAATGTATGCCTGCATTACTGAACTATGTGGGAGCCTTACAGACCAAAGTACAACAAATTGAACTACTCAGCTCTCTTCAGATTCCTTTGTACTCCGTTTCCTTTGCAGCCTCCCCTATTATTATTTCCTCTAGCAGTGGAACCAAGGGCTATTGTACTATAAGTACACCTGGTTTCAAAGATGGGACTTAGCTTTGCTACCACTGTATAATTTATTTCTTGTGTACATAGTATTACTCTTTTTTAGCAGGTATTGTCAGGAGTAGGGCTTTCCCAGAGAGCTGGCCATTTGGTTAACTTGGAAACAAATATATTTATATCTAGTTGTAGCAGTTTCTTCTGTTTGGGTTCTTGTATGTTCTGTCCAGAAACATTACACAATGTTTTAATATTTCACATCCTTCTCCTTCAAACTACTTTTACTGTGGACTTTGACCCAGTTGATTGAAAGCTTGGTATTTCGTCACTGAAAATTTATTTCTTGATAAACATTTTGTATTTAATGCAATCTTTTTACTTCTGTTCGTGCTTTGACATGTTTTTCTCAGTTTAGTTTTGGCAAGAACTTTCCCTCAGACCTTCTTTTAAAGTACCCATATTTCACTCTCTTTCTACTCTGACCTCCTCCTAGTAGCTAACTCTTGCGTTTCTCCAGGTATTTGAACATTTTTGTGTTGTTCAGAGATAACATATTCAGCACTTTTATCTAGTGCCGTATAACATGGAGGTTCAGTGTGTCCTAATGGATTGATTCAGATGGGTTATCCTACAATCTACATTGTGGACATGAATTGCTTTTTGCACTACCTAGTCAAAAGAGTTAGGTCACTGCTGCTTTTTTATCTAACTCAGTATGAGATTTCTTTCCTGCTGCTACATACAGTTTGTTATAAATTCCAGGGTCATTCACAAGTGGACTCTTCCAGAAGTTTTCAATATATTCCCCTATACACCTATATAGTCATTTAGGATTGCAAAAGCAAATGCTGTAAACAGAAAGGTTTAGGATGGAGGAAAAGAAGTAATTACATTAATTTTCATAAGTTGGATTTTTTTTCTTGAAGTGAAAAATGTTTATTCTTGGGCTTGTTGAAACACAAATGCTCTGAAAGGCATTTCTGCCCTTAATTTAACTAGGCTTTCACCCTATTATTAATTAGAGAGTCTGTTTGCTATTAATACAGTCTCCATTAAAAGCCAGGTACAAAATATTTCTTATATTAAATCTGCATGAATGGCCTTTCATTATTTCCTTGTAAATAAAAATGAAAAGGCTGTGGTTTCAGTAATTAGGCAGCAGTGGTTACTTCAGAAATCTCAATTCTTTTTGATAAAATGTGAAGTGCTTTGTGGCATTTTTATCTAAAGAACATATGGATGTGCACTGTTGAGGTGGAAGAATGCAGCCTGATTTAAAATGCACTTTGACTACACAGCATATATAGGCATGCAAATATGTCCATGTATTGGCACATTAACACCAAGCATGCAACCTGCTCCACTGAACAGCAGAGTTTGTAAGTCATAGCTGCTGAATGTTAAATATGGAAATAACTGGAATTAACTCATGCAGTGAAACTGTAGTAATGCAGACTAGGCATTACAGTCCTGGCATAAATCTGTTGAAGCAGAGAGACAGCTCGAAAAATGAGGATAAATTGCTTCTGCTTTGCAGTGCACTGTTTCACTGTTGTCTTGTATGTCTCTGCCCATTGCTTCTTTCTCTGAATGGATGTTTTAGTTTTAGTGCTTCTGATTAGTGCTGCAGTCATACCTTTAGAGACTAAAATCTCCATTTGATGCTTGAGATAAATACTTCAAAAAGTGCAGTAGGGCACACTTTCCTGTTGAGCAAAGTTTCTCAGATGTTGTGCTGATGCAGCCCAGCTCTGCTTGAGAAAGAGGTTCAGCCTTTCTGTGTGTTCCTTTATCTGCTTACCCTCATAAAACTCACCAAAATAAAAGAAAAAAAAAAGGGCTAAATAGTATTAGATATAACTGTGGTTATTTCTGTTGTAGTGATGGTTACAGTGAATCATGATGTTGGCCAGCTTCCTTTTGGATTAAAATGTGGTAACACCAAAGCTACATTTCAAAGGAGAAAACTCTTAAGAGGCTTTTATGGATAGGATCATCCACAGCTAATCATCATTATGTCTGACATACACAACACAAACATGGGCTTAGATAGCTCAGAGGCTTGTATTTTTGTGTTACCTGCATTTCTAACAAATTCCTTCTGGTTGCAGGCAGTGGAGTGGCAATGTGATGAAGCTACTAAAAGAGCCTGTTACAGTAAAGGCAAATCAAAGGTAAGCATGAGACAGATGTGCTTTAATAAAATTTTTATGTTAATAGCAGATGTATTTCAGTATATAAATCCCTACCTTATGCATTTTTACTGTCTCCCTTTCTGAAGAGAGATACAGGAAAGGAATCCTATACTGATGTTTAAGCAAAGAAATAAAGAAGAATATAGGGAGCACAGGGTGAGAGATGCACGTGATTTCTGTCTGAAATGGCCATGAACTTTACCTTCCAACAATTTACTGTTTTGACACCAAGGTTAAACATGGCATGTCATATGTAGTAAATTGTATTCTCACTTCATCTTCTGTGCTGTAAATCCCAAATAAATCTGTAATTACTTTGTAAAATTCTCAGTTTATATCCCTGTGTTTAAGATGCGATTTTATTAACTTTTTTATTTCCTATATACTGGTGAGATGAAGAAAATAATATTAAATTCACTAATTTCTTAGACATTGAACTTGATGTATTTTTGTATTTAAAACCAATTTTTTATCTGGCCAACTGCAGTTTTTATTTTTCTGTACAGGTAAATGTAATGCTAAGACGGAACCTTTGACTATCCCAACTTGAAGCTAGTTATCAAATTAATCATAAAAGCAAGTAGAATTGTATGCAATCTATGTTTGTAATTTTTATACTTTTTAATGATTAAAGTAATTCAGCTAAAACATAAAGGGAGAACACACCAAGAGCAAGCATGAAAAAGAACACACTTTTATTCAGTAGAATGTGTTGCATACATTATTGTTGTGCAAAACTCAAAAAATCCCAGGCTTCAAAAACATTCCAAAAGCTCTGCCATCTTGTAAAGGAGGAATATCTTCTATTTAGTTATCTAATCACTGACTTTTAAATTTCTCCCATTAAACAGGTAATTTCAGCTCCTTTTTAACTAAGTGCTAGAAAATAAAATTGCCATGTATAATTTTGTATTTGTATATGTGTATTTGAGATTAGAGAGGAAGAATGACCTCACTTCTGAAGCAAGGCGATGTTACACTGTGAGCTATAGGAAAAAAAAAAGGACTTTTGGAACCTCATATTTTAAGCAGATGTTTGATTTTCTAAGTTGTTATTTTTCCCTAGAAAATGGATGCTTCAATATGTAACATATCCCTCAAGCCTTTATCCTTAGCTTTCAGATGGCAACACTTGGAAGTAAGGGAATAAAGCATCAATAGAGTATGCCACAATGCATTGATCAAGGGGCGTAAACAGTAGAATTCCTATTCTACTGTAGGAATGCTATGTGTGACTAAACATATATGGCTTTGTTTCACAGTGATTTTCCAAGTTTAAGGCTGTGACAATAACATTCAACTTGTCTGAAAGTCACAGTGCAGTGACTGTGATCTAACATGATGGATTGAAGTAATTGTAAATTCAAGGCTATAGCAGTGTACTTTCAAATAATTTGTGCACAACACTGTAACCACACATTTTGTCCAACACTGCAAAGCATCTGTTGCTATTAAATAATTTTGTTAGGAGAAATGCACAACACTGGTGATACACATTTAAGAATGGGCCTTAATGTAGTTCTTTATTCATGCCGAGTTTCATTTATGCTCATCACACTCTTTTGAAGTAGATGATTGTTAAGCTGTCACTGTAAAATGATATCTGTGTAATTCAAATAATGACCTCTAGGATTGTTGCTTAGTATTGTCGTTATTTGTCTAAAGATTTCATTTTTTTATTATTTGTCTAAAGATTTCATTTGCACCCATAAAACCGTGTTCCTCATGGTTCACCATCTAGAAGAGGAGTATAGTCTTTATGCTTCATTACGTTAAAAAGAAATCCTTGGCGTAAATACTTCTCTTCTTATTGTTACCATTTGGAATATGTTTCTTTTGGTGTGTAAACCTTGAGGCCGGAAAGTTACATGTGGGAGTTGCTGGAGAATGCAGAGATACTGTCTGAGAAAACCCACCCATCTGGATCGACAACTGTCTTTTTGAACTTTTTGTACCTCTTTTGTTTTCACTGATGTGGTCAAGGTTAAAATCAAAGATAAATTTATGTCCAGAGAAAGGATAGCCAAATGATGTTTGTGTTTTATTGCCTGATTTCCAAGACTAAAGCAAGGTTACTATACTCTGTAGAAGGAGATACATACAGAGCCTTCCCTGGGAATTACCAGATAAGGAGGAATTTATTCCAGTGCTACATTGTCCCTCATCAGAGGAAATCTCTTTGCAAACAATTCCAGTTACCAGTTATCAGAAAAGAGTTATCAGAAAAACTCGCTTGCTTGCCTGTTGTATAGATAGATGCAGCCCAAATCTCAGAGCTGCAGTTTCTGTAACGTTTCTCAGGTGAATTCAGATTTCAGGACAGGCACATGTAACTGTAGGAAGACACAGTAAAGACTGGAGTCAAAATACGTTAAGGCCAGCCCAGGCTGTGTCAGAGGAGAGAGCAGGATTGCAGGGATGGCTGTGGGTAGGTTATTCATTCAGATCCTGGTTTCTCTAGAAGCTCTGCTGACCACAGAGCAGCATCAGGGCAATAAGTTCAGGTGGCAAAACCTGAACTCATTGCTTGAAAGTCACTTTAACTGATGGAGTGAATGCCCTGAAACCAGGAGGTGGCTTTGAACCCTGAAGCAACTCGAATAGTTTTTAGATAATGGCCAGTGAAACACAACTCTTTTTTTATTCTTGAAAAAGAAGCTGCATGGAAGTTTTGCCTGTGGCTTTTATCAGTTGTTCTGAGGTTTATGCTTTAGAAGCCAACAAGAGAAAAAGAGCTGAAGGGGAAAATATATAGGGACATCTGTCACATTTGACAGTGTAATGTGCACTTGACTTTTGAAGGCCAGTGTTTGTTATTCAGACTTCAGACATTTATCTGCCAATTTAAGCTTTTGCCCAAAATAGCTAGTGGCTCCAAGAGTGAGCCATGCAAAATTATGTCCTTGTGGCCAGCATGCATTAGCATGTAGAAGTCTAAAACACCAGACACAATTTAGAGAATAAATTTGCCTATTCATACTGACACTTGTGGTAGGGAATGTTAGAAAGGAAAAATATAGATGCACTTGTTGAGAATGCATAAACCAAAGAGAGGTTAAAAATAATAATGCAAATTGAAATAAGGTCTCATCTCTTGCTTATTTAAGATTCTAATGGCTGGGTGTGTTAATATCTGAACTTTCAATAAATGTATTTAAAAATTAAACACAGGTATGTTTAAAATGTTAACCTATACAAGAAATATTGCTGCAAGAGGATAATTATTTTGCAATCAGATTGACCTTAGACTGTCAAGGTAGTCTTAAGTAACAACCTAGCCTGCTTGGCTGCTGAATTGTTTCTCATAGTTGTATTTTGGTTTGGAGATCCTGATACAAAAGTAGAATGTACTTCCTAAATGTATTTCTTTATTTCAGATATATTTTTATAGGCAAATAGGAAAGTATATGACATAGAGGTCAAGGGGAACTGGAGAATAAGAGTACCTAAAAGATGACTACCAAACCTGACACCACTCTTGACCTCAAAAATCCTTTGGTTTGAAGTTCTTTGCCACATCTACAACATATATCTCATTTTTTGCATGTGTCAGAAGTGAACCAGTACAGCCCAACTTTACTTCAGAGCTAGAGAAGTATCTCTGAACAATACAAGCAACCAAATAGTGAAGTCCTTTTTAGTATGTTTTTGGGTGGTGATAGTTTTATTCACAACCAATTTTTCACAACAAAAAAAATATTTTGCATTAATGTGGATATTTTTTCAAATTAAGAAAGCAGCCAATTAAAAAAAGTTATTCTTTCATTTTGCATTTTTTGTGCTGTGTTCCCAACAAAAATTCCATATGATATGCCTTATTTGCCCTGTTGCAGTATGGATTGTTGTCAAGTTCGCACAGGACTTAGAAACATTAAAGGAAGAATCTTGTGATTCCCAAGAATGTCAGAGCTTAAGAAATTAGCATTCTTTTTGAACAAAATGAGTGGGTGATCAGCACGCAAGTAATTTGGAAGTGACACTTTTTCAGGGAGCTCTGGAATATGAAGAGGAGAGGTTGGATGGCTTGTAATGTCAGAACCCACTTATTTTTCCTACACGTACATTCCATGCCTTGTTGCAAAGGGCAGAATGGAAACAGACCAATGAATGAATTACTGTCTTACATTATGCAAACCTCCTTGAGCACCATTCCAACGAAATAACTGAAAAGCAATCCCTCAAAAAGTTGCCTTCCAGTTTTTGCGGTTTATTTTGGTGATGGAGCTGTAACAGTCTGATACAAGGAAACAGCCAAAACTACCAACACTGCCAAGTTGTGAAATAACTACTTTTTTATGGCTTATTGCATTGCCCAGCTCAGTTATATGTTGTGTATTAGCCTCTTTGTGGTTTAAAGTATATTAAGATGACAGTTTTATAAGGTTCAGTATAAAACTTCATATTTTTTACCAAATAGAAATTCAAATACTACTTCTAAGATGTTTGTCCCTTCCCCTTAAAGGCTCAAAGAGAAGCATTTAAAAGGTACTTTTTCATGAGAAACTAATGCAAATGTGGGTTTGAGAGGTATTTTTTCCAAGAAGTAGTTTCTTTCCTGAGATTTTACAGGATTTTTTTGAGTTTATTTTTAACTTGACTTTTAGGAAGAAGATAAATTCTAAAAGTTTTCTGAGAGAACTTTAAAGGATTTTCCCCATCTCCTTTTGCAGTATTTTGTGCCCGTTCAATTTATTCAGGATTATATTTGTTGTCTTCCAGGATGAGAGTCTATTTTCAAGATAAACAAGCAATCCATTTAATATAACTGTGGGCCAGATGATGGGACTTCTGTGCTATTGCTATTGTATGGATTTACTTACATGATTTCACTTAATATCGGCTAGAATTGTGTAACTGTATTTTCAAAAGGTTTTTTTCAGACTTTTTATGAGACTTATCTTGTGGTGAATGCTAGAGAGCATTCAAATGTAAGTTTCCAGGAAACTTTATTTTCTCCATATTGTTGGTCATTTTATTGCATATGGACATGGATTTTTTTTCAAGAGAAGTGTTTGAATTTTTCCTCATATATTTCTAGGAGATTTTTAGTACTGCAGGACAAAGCTTCCTGTTTGAATTAAACGTAGAAATTGCTACCTCCTGAAATGAGAGTTATGAACATTATAACACTTCACCTATCCTAATGGGGTAAAAAACATGTCAAATT
This sequence comes from Cisticola juncidis, assembly GCA_013400215.1. Taxonomy (NCBI): domain Eukaryota; kingdom Metazoa; phylum Chordata; class Aves; order Passeriformes; family Cisticolidae; genus Cisticola; species Cisticola juncidis. Next base: position 239,811 of record VXBR01007193.1, on the reverse strand, counting down.
ATTCCTAAGGGTGAGCATCATTGTATTGTGGTAATGAAATTTTTTGAGAAACTTTGAATTAAGAGGAAAGGAGATGCTTCTAGTAAAACACACAGGGTAAATTATGAGTGGTAACAAATCTGCATCTGAACATTTCAAGAATTTCATTTTTACCAGTCTCACTATATTTTTCTTACTGATAACCTGTTCTCTCCCCTGTTTTCCTCACAACTTCTTTTCTTGGCCTAATCTGTCTTTGAAGTCAACATCTGATGTCCTGAGACAGTATTGTATTATTTAAGTTGGCATCTATCAGATCATGTCTGAACTATCAGTTCAAAATTTAGCTAAGCCTTTGAAATATGTCCTGAGAGGAAATCTTCAGTACTAGAGAGGTTTATTGCTATCCTATTAGGAACTTTTCAAAAAGTTTGATGTGTGTGTATGTTTTAAGAAGAAATCTCTGCATATTGTGATTGCTAACTCAGGTATGTTTAAGGCTTGTTTATCTAAAATTTTTCTAAGTGGATAAATAACCATGGAAAATAAAGTGTCATTAGTCTGCTCTGCACTCTGCAGTATCACTGAATAAATTCTTTCTTTTCTGTGTGGCAGGAGGAATGCCAGAACTATATTCGAGTGCTTCTTGTTGGAGGCAACCATCTCTTTACCTGTGGAACCAATGCATTCACTCCAATCTGCACCAATCGCACGGTAAGAGTTAAATGTTTTGCCCCATGAGCTGGAGTCCTTGTTCTGAGCCAGCAGATTAAAAAGCAGAGCATGTTGTGGCTGAGAACGGGCTATTTTTGTGTTGATGGGTGAGCTGATTTGAGCTGATGCGTAAAAGGCTGATTTAGCTGGTGGCAGGCCAAATGGGAGAGCTAACTGATCTCTTTTTTGCAGCCTTTTCCTCAGCTATGGGAGACACAGCTATGAGCTGCGCAGTTCCTCCTATATGCCAATTTTTATGAACCTTGGGTGTTTATAAGACTTCTGCCCCTGTCAGATTTGATTGGCATCAATAGGTTCAGTTATTAAATGTGGTTGTGCAGCTGCATACTGTGTATGTGTAATTGTTGAAAAACGAGAGTACCTATATTAGTGATTTCTGACTGAGAATGAAAAGAATAGTAAGAATGGTAAGAATGAGAAATCTTGACTGAGAAGATCTGCCATTCCTTGTTCAAAATGCCCAGTGGTAGCATCAGTAATACTCATAATAAGTATCAAAATGTCACTGTTTGGACTAGGCTGCCTGTTGGTTCAGGAGGGGAGAAAAACTTAAATACAAAGAATAGCTGTATTACTAAAAAAACTCATTGGCAGATTTATTATATTTACACCCATTTGCACCTTTATTTTCAAATAGCATATTAACATTGTGATGTGGTTAATGGCTGAAAGTATTTGGGCTACTAAATCAGAGATAGTTCTGCTGAGTTTGAAAGCTCCTTTGCTTACTCATTTTTCATGTGAGATTTTTTTCCTAAAACAACAAATAGATAGATTTTTTTATTGTTGTCTGCTCTGGTGGATGCCTTATTGATTCTGGCACTCAGATTTGGTTTTATTTTTCATAATAGCAATCTTTGCAGAGATAACTAATTTCTGAGCCCCTACTAACAGAAAACATTTAGGCATGATGAATAATGGCTTACATGTATGCTTTACGTATCAAAATGGCAAAAGTGAGACAACATTACAAGAAGACTTTCTATGAGACAATTTCAGATTGATTTAGAGGTTTGCTCATCTCTATTGTACAATAATAAAGTAGAGAACAGGTGTTCGTCATAGGATTTTGCTCAGATTGATGCAACTTGGCTGAAATGGTAATTTTCAGGTAATTTAAATTCCTTTTCCTAATTCTTTTACAGTTAAGCAACTTGGCAGAGATACATGACCAAATCAGTGGCATGGCTCGTTGTCCCTACAGTCCCCAGCACAATTCCACTGCTCTTCTCACTTCCAGTGGAGAATTGTATGCTGCTACAGCCATGGATTTTCCAGGAAGAGATCCTGCTATTTATCGAAGTCTGGGGGCCCTTCCTCCTCTCCGAACTGCCCAGTACAACTCCAAGTGGCTGAATGGTGAGTGCTGGTGGACTGTGAGACTCATTTTTTAACTCATGTTCATCATGTTCATGGTACTGAAATTCCATTCTGAGAATCTGAATGTTTTTGGAGTACTGTTTATTTAACTTTTAAAATATTTTACTAGTATAAGCATTTAGTTACTATAGCTAAAGTTTGTAGATGTTCCCTTAAATATGTCATTTTTGCAGGCACGGGGATGAGATGCACATACAGTGCTCTTACATGGCAAAGCTGAGTCAGCTTTGAGTAGCAGCTTGCACTGAGCATTCTTTTCTGAGTCTCTCAAAAACCTAAGGCAGAAAATAAACAGTTTAGAATGGACTGAATTCTCCTGGCTTTCCCTGCAGGTCCCAGCCTTGACAAGTGGAAAAAGTTCAGCTTTCAAGCTGCTTAGGTGGCAGACTGACATTTTTGACACTTATTATAGCCAAAGGATAGGGAATAGTTTACAAAACATACCATAAAATTGTGCTTAGCAGTCAATTTTGTGTCATGGATGTTAATCACGTGATGAGGATTTCCAGCTGGGAGAAGCTGTAAACAGATAGGTATTCCTGAGATGTGACAGACCAAGTTGCCATTTTCTATATTACACAAAAAAGAAGCAGATCCTTCTAAAATGAAAAATATTATTAAACATGAAGTGGGAAATTATGTATATTATAGTTTGCCCATACCTGTTCCAGAAGAAAAAGAAAAAATCATAATGTATGTTATGTGACATAACATTCACTATTCCTACAGTGTATTTCATGTTACAATGGGATTATTCTCATGCTGGAAATTAAATACAAATATATATCCTTCTACTTTGGTCAGCTGCAAGTAACAGATTTTATTTTGAATATATCAGTACTCATATAATGTGAATGCTGAATTGTGCTTATACGATGGGCATATTTTATTTGAACAGTGAACCTACCAGAGGTAGCTCACAGAAATTTGTGACCTTTTCTAAAGGTTGGATGATTTTAGAATGTTAATTAACAACAACAGAAAAAGTCTTAAATTGTGTAGAACATAACAGAATTATAGCAGTGCAAAAGAAGTGAAGGGAAAAATGAACTCATTTTATATATATATATATCCCCATTCAGGCACACTTTGTCCACTCAGCTTGGTATTGGAACTAATTGCTGTGCCACATCTGTGTGTTTTTGTTAAAGGGGAAAAAGTCTTCACACAGAATTTGCAGCTTAACTGGATCCTTTTATGCCAAAAGCATGCTAAAATTCGCACTAGGCTTCTCTAATTAATGATATTCACTGTATTCACATTTTGTCTATTAAAAGCTTCAGATGTACTTATACATTCTCTGTTAGAGTTCATTCTTCTGACTCAAAACTGTTTATAATTAAGTTACCAGGGAACTGTAGCTTTTATCTTTGGGGAGGAAGAACAAGATGAGTTTTGTAATTGGAGCCAGATAAAGTCCAGTAAAAGACTGAAAGCAGCCCAGTTATCTGTATTAAAGGAAAGTGGAGGATTCATCTGCTTTAGTTGGGGATTCATCTGCTTTTATGTCAATTTGCATGCTTTTATGACTCAGTGCCAAGAAACTACATTAGTTTTTCAGTGCTTGGATTGAAGGGAAGATTTTGCTCCTTTCACTGAGAAAGTAACACAGATCAATAGTCCTGCAAGAAAAGTAAGGCATCAACCGGAATGGAAACTCCCTAGTCAATACCTGTTATGCAGCAGTAGCTCACAGTTGCTGTAATTCAGCCTCATTTGAAGTGTTCACGTGCATGTGTCTGTCAGTGCTTCCAGTTCAAAATTTTCCACGGAAGCACCCTGTATTTTCTCACTTAGATTTTCTGCTCTGTGAATTATGTTGGACCAAATCAAATAATCTCTGGGGATGATGGTTGTACTCTGAAACACAGCTGATTGTCTTGATCTGTGCTTTATTGCTATGCAATAAAGACATTGTTGATTTTAGTGGCTAGCACAGCAAATTCGGAGATCTTCAATAGCATCAGTCAGGCAAAAAGGGCATGCCTGTGTGCCTAGGCAGTCTGCTCTTGGTGTTCACTCCACCTTTTGGTGCAGGATCTTGACTTGAAAAGCTCTGAATCTTCATCACAGGAGAAAATTTGTTCCCAGTCTTACTTGTCAGAAGGTCTGTAAACACAGGAACAATGATATACAGTGCGGGAGGGGAAAATGGAGCTGATGTGTGGTGGTGGTTAGGGTGAGATCCCATCTTACCATGATGTGATTTCAGCTTCTGGAACCACAGATTTCACAAAGAAAAACATTTATGTTGTTGACCTGAGTTCCCCATTTGTTCTGGTTCAGCCAGTCATGTATTTGTTACCAGATTCTGCCTTCTCCTGGGGGCTTGGTAGGCCTGGAAGCAATCCACATCAGTAGAGTTAGCAGCTATTTACTGAGCATCATTCTGATCAGCTGCTTAACATTCAAAGATCATGGAGTGAAACCAGGGTCTCTGTTTGGGTTTGGAGACAGAGCAAACGCAGGTCCGACCAATGTGGTTATAACATACGTTCTCCCCTATTACCCCAAAATATCTGGTATTATACAGTGTCAGTTTACAGCTGCAGGTGCATTTCTATTGGCATTCAGTGTGAACAAGTCTGTAAACTATCTCAGTTTAAGGCAGCGACCGTGTTTCTATCCTAACTGTCCTGGCTAAAGCCTGCACACGCCTTAAGTTAATTTCTAACTGTGCCACAGGTTTATCTACTACTACATGGGCCTGAATCTGAGGCCTTGCAGGCCCAAATCTGAGGCCTGAGTTTGGGATAGCTCAACCTTCATTCCATAAGACATCCTGCTCTTGCTACAATGAAGAAATCGGGGAAATTTCATCTCTGAATTATCATTTGCTTGATGCACTCAACACTCATCAGGGGGACAAAGAGTTGGTTAGTTCAGTTAAAAGCATGAATTATTCAGCGTATGTGTTAAATTAAGCTAGAGAAGTATGCTGAGAGAATATAACTGAAGGGGAAAAGGAAAACTAATGTGAAGCACAAAGATTTTGAACAGGCAGAAGTCCAGAAAGTTAGATGGACAGCACAGCAACACTATCAACACAGAAACCCTAACTTCTGACTGGAGCTAGTTATTGTGGAGCCATCTTTGAGGCTCTCTGAACATACTGTTTGTTCACCTACTAAAAAACATGCTTCAGGATTTGACTCCATGAATTTTGTCCGGTTTAATTTTTTTTGTTGGCAGAAAGGACTGTTCACCAAATGTTACAGATATCTGCACACTTCCTTAAAGTTTTTCCTATTCTGGAAAAATTTAGAGTGTGCACAGTCAAACCACCTTCCTTGGTGAAAGAAAGAAGCATCTGGTGGTACTTATTGAACTTAGTCTCTTTTAAGATTTACGGTAGTAATCTACTCAGCTCTTGAATATCACTGAATAAGATCACCGGTTACATTTTTTTACTTCAGAACTTCCCTCTGCTTCTAGAAAAAAATATTGATGTTCTGTTTATCTATGCTATTTCTGTCTTCCTGGTGCTCCTGTAGACAACATCAAATGCCCAAAGGCAAGGAGCAGGTTTTTGACCACAGCTGTAACCATGCAGAAATTCTGCACATCTCCATGACTGGATGCCACTGAGGCACCAGGCTACTGTAGTGGTCTCACCTGAGCACTCACCTTAGTCCAGCAGTGATAGGGCTGCTCACAAAGTGACAATGCAGGGAGAGACAGTCCCTCTTGCCAACCCTGTGGGTACTTGGCACCTCTGTCACTGTTCTCAAAGGGAATACAATCACCCCGAGGAGTTACTGAGGGCAGCTCCCTCCCCAACCTGTGACCCAGCTGGCTGCAGAATAGTAAGCTTGCAAATGTGAAATAGAGAGCCCAACTCTTCTTCTGATGATGTCATATTTTGGCCTTCTCTTTTCCCATGTAAAGGAAAATGTATTGTCTGGAGTTACTCACATGAATATGTATATGAGCACAAACAGATGACGAAAGTGAAAAGACTGCTTACCAGTAATTTACTCTGCAAGGTGTTCTGTTCTGCTGTGTATCCTCTCTTTCTCTCTGAACCCATGCTCAAGGGTTTTTGTGCTTAAGAGAAATAATTTGAGGTGATAGAGTACACGCTGAGGATTATGTCTAAAGCACACATCTCTCCCACTGATATCTTCTTCTGATCAAAGCAGTCAGCAAGACCCTGAGCTTCAGCCAGCTGCTCAGGTCAGCAAAGGGCAGCATGTTTCTGGAATGTCTTAAAATTTCCCTTGTAGTGTTTCATAAGAACAGTCTGCCTTAGCAGTCTGCTTTGGACGTTATTAAGTGATAAAAAATAAATTAATCTTTCATCAAGCTGGCATGCTGTCTGTTTCGGTGTCTTTAAGCTCTCATTGTAACAATGTTAAAGTCATATCTGGAGCTGATATAGTATGCTTCTAATTAGTCTTTACTGTAGAGTTGATCTGCAAAGTGCAGCATGGACAGAATTTGTCATAGTTTGCTCTAGAGAACAGAAGTAAATGTAATAGCTATATTTGCAGTCTACAGTTGCAGTGTGTCCAGATTGGCAAGGAAAAGCCTTCACTGTTTAAACTTAGAAACCTTTTCTGTAGCCCAATATTTGCAATTAGTAAAGGTATTTCTCCTTTTAATACACCTCTTAAATCACTAAATGTGATCTGATACCTCACTGTGAAAGTTGCCCTTAGTCTATAATATCTGTTTGCATTCCTCAGCCAGTAAAAGGGCAAAACATAAAAAAATAAGAAAAGGAAATCCCTGTCTGTTTCATCGCTCAAAGAAACACTACAACATTTGGTTTCATAATTTGTCTAATGCCTTTCCTTGCAATTGCAGGGGTCTCCAACTATTTTGAAATGATTGCAGTGTTTTCTTTACCCTTGATATGCAGTGATAGATGCTATTGGAACACATTAAATAAATAAAAACTGTGTTCTAAATGTCACAACATTTCATCAGTGGGCATAGGTGATTAAAATGTAATCGTACATCAGATGTAACAATAAAATAAAATAAAATAAAATCTCTTTCAAATTAGAAGCTTTTCCATTTGAGGAGATGAGTGTTTGGATTGTTCTGCTTTACTGGTATACATAATCTTACTATTTTTCCTCTTGCTGACCTAGGCATTTGGCTATTAGATACTCTTACTGAAGTCTTTCTTCTGAGATCACTTTCTTAAAAACACTAATAAAAAGGTTATTAATCTGGAGCAGATACTTTTAGTCTTCACAAGTAATAGTAAGAGTAAAATTCTTACAAAGGTGTTTTGGTTAGTGGGGTTTATACAGCTCTGAATCAATGCCTGTTTGTTACTAGACTCTTATTATAACTTTTGCTGCTAGTAGGATGTGTAGAGAGAATTTATGATCTAAGAAGAAAAATTAATTCTTTCAATTTTGTTTTTAAGGATTAATGGAAATAGCTATAATAATTCAGTGTTATCCTTTCATTTTTCTGGGTTTTAATGAAAAGCCTTGTAATTACCTAGTGCAAGCTTTTCTTTATTATGTAATATTTCATGTAACTCAAAACCTCAAGCGTGTGCTTGAATGAGCAATGTACTCTTTCAGATAAGAGACCTGACTGAAAATATGTAAAGCATATTTTACCAGTTTTGTTTATTTTACAAGAAGATAAATAATTACTTTTCTTTGGTTGTGCCACCCATAAGGTTTGTTCTTTTGTGTGTATCATCATTTTTGCCAGTATCCTAAAATAGGAGAGAAAACACCTGCTGGTTTTCAAATCTTCTCCCTGATGGCAGTGACAGAATAAGAGAGCATTAAGTTGGTGCGAGGTGGAGGTGCCTGCCCTGACTTCCTTTTTCCAGTGCCAGACTAAGTTATTACAAAACACCTTTGTAGCATTTCCTTACCTGGTTTGAAATGGTCAACAAGAACCACTACCCATGGAGTTAGGATATTTTTACTTCTTATCTATTCTAGGTAAAACAGTAAAGTCCATCCACCATTTATTAAAAACACTAGGAGGCTATTGAGGACAGAGCCTGTTCTTTTATATCTCATCTAGCCTGCTTTTGTCAGGTGCCAGGCAGAGAGGCTGAATGAGGAAGGAGGACACTTCTGCAAGCAGGTCATCTGTCCCCAGCTGAGGAGAGGCACAACAGGAGTGTGAGCCTCATTAATGCACAGAACCATGATACTCAGTGACCCAGAGAGAATGAAAGACCTTAAGACTGAAATGCATCTCAGTCAGGGGAAGGTGGAAAATTTCAAATTTCAGGGAACATGAACACATGAAAACCAGCATTTATCAAAGAAATGAGGGGACTGAAAGGTTACCTGGATATGAGGAATAATGTCTTTACTGTATGAGTAACTGTGCAGTGGAACACACTACGCAGAGAGGTTGTGGAATTTCATTCATTGGGGATATTCAAGAACAGTTTGGGAACAATCCTGTCCAATAAACTTCAGGATGACCTGACTTGAGGAGGGAGGTTAGATCAGATGACCCTTCTAACCTGGCTCATTCTGTGATTCTGTGTGACCCTGTGACAAAAGTATTGGATGGAATTTCAACGGCAGACATACTAAGCTATAAAGTGAAGGGGGAAGAGGATGATTATGAAATTGATTTTCTTTTTGTTATGAAAAAAAAAAAAAAGGAAAAAAAAAAAAGGAAAAGAGGAGCAGGTTGTAATGGTTTGATGCTGCCTGTATTCCAGGCACTCACCAACAAAGTCTCTGTGTAACTCCCCTCCACAGCTGGATGGGTTAGAGAAAATATAATGAGGGGGTTCATGAGTTGAGATAATAATGGAGAGGAATCACTCACCAAATATCATAATGGGCTAAAAAGGCTCAAATTAGAGATATGAACTGAATTTATTGCTAACAAAATCAGAGCAGGATAAGTAAACTAAAACCTTAAAACCCTCCACCTGCCCCTCCATGCCTCCCTCCTTGCCTCCCTCCTTCCTAGCTCTATCTCTTACCCCATCAGTGCAGGGAGACAGGGAATATGGATTGTGGTCAGCTCATCGCCCGCAGCTTCTCCCTCTGCCCAGGGAGAGGAGTCATTTCGGAGTCATTTCCCTGCTGCACCATGAGGTCCCTCCCAAGGGGGTCAGTTCTCCATGAACTTCTCCACTGTGAGTCCACCCCACAAGTAACAGTCCTCCCCAAACTGCTGTAATGTGGGTCACTCTTCCACAGGATGTGGCCCTTCAAGGACAGGCTGCTCAAGCATGGGCCCCTTTTTCCACAGGCCTTCTATGGGTCACAGCCTCCTCCCAGGTATCCACCTGCTCTGGCATGGGGCTCTTCCACAGGCTGGAGGTGGATTTCTGCATCCCTGTGGAACTCCATGGGCTGCAGGGGCACAGCTGCTTCACCCTGGTCTTCACCTCCAGCTGGAGGGGAATCTCAGCTCTGGCACCTGGAGCACCTCCTGCCCCTCCTTGTGCACTGACCTTGGTGTCTGCAGGGCTGCTTCTCTCACACTCTTTAATTCCTCTCTTCTGTGGTCACAACTTCAGCTGTGCAATAACCCTTCTTCCTTCTTAAATCTGTTATCACATAGGCATTACCACAATTTCTAATTGTCCCAGCCTTGGCCAGTGACATGTGCATTGGTGGGAGCTGCGAGGGATTGGCACAGCTGGACATAGGGGAAAGCTTCTGACAGCTTCTGATAGAACCCACCCCTGCATCCCCCCCACTATCAAAGCCTACCAAATGCACAAGTCTGCAGGCAAAGTCATTTAATCGTGTCCCTCCCTGCAAAACTAGAACAGAGAAAAGGAAAAAAATGGCAGTGAAAATGTTTGGAGAGAAATGGGTAAGCCATCATAATTGGGTTTTCTTTCCATACCATAACAACTGGTTGGCAAAATCTCATTAAAGAACACTAGATTCCTGTATTGAATGTTGAATTCTGGATTCAATTTTAAGCAACCATCCACTGATCTTTTGATAGATCCCCTTACTCCAATTCTCTAGAGGGTTTAAGTGAATTAATGAAATCCCTATGTATTTTTCACCCTTGTACCCCTGCCCCTGTATACACACCTTTGCAAGGTGTTTATCCAGTGAATATAGATGACAAAATCCACTGAATTCCAGGTGCAACTTTTAAGAGCTTCAGTAAGTATTAACTTAGAGAATGGCTTCTGTGACTAAGTTTGTCACTGGCAAATTTGTGTCAGCAAAATGATATAATAAATTGCAAAGTGTTATGCTGTGTAAAAACACTTTACCTTGAAAATGAAGGAGATTTATTTGAAATAAACAACAGGAAATAAAGCAAGGAATTTTGTAATACCATATTTGAAAACAATTTTTCAGAAAAGGAATAATTGCATTTCAGAATTTATTAGAGTACATCAGTAAAAAAGTAATGAGTGCATCCACTTTTATGATTATGCTGAATTGTATTATAAAATCTATCAGCAATATAGGAGAAGATTGGAAAAAAAATGTCTGGGATACACAGTTTTAGTATATTTTGCTGTCCTTGCTCTTCCACACCTATAAAATTTTTGATTTAGCAAAAGGTAAAGAATGTAAAAGAAATCATGGAGAGCTAAGACACTGCAAAGGAAATAGTCAAAATAGATTGGTGGCCAGCTACTCTACAGCAGGTTGACATTTTTAGCATGCATCATAGGTAATTGTGAAACACAGAGGAAAAATAGCTATTAATAAACCATTTCCAGCAGTTTCATACAGGACTTAACATTTTACAGTTCAGCTCCTGAGGATGGATATAACTGTGATGACCCCAAGTTAGTATTACTTTTGAGACATATAATGCTGTAGGAAACTTTTACTCTGTGATTAAAATTTGTCCCTAAACCTTCATGAGCAGTAATGCCTTGATCAGCTTAATGCAAGATCTGTACTTTTTTTCCAACAGCTGCAATAGTCCACTTTGAATATGCTTAATATACTTAATGAATATACAGAGATGGCAGAATGCTATTGCAATTGGACTTTGTTGATTATGTTAATAAGATGAAAAGAAATAATATAGACTGGCACATCTGAAGCTTAAATTCTTTCCATTACTTTAAGTGTCCCTTTTGAAGAGCACTCCTAGCTGAAATGTGAAATTTATTCAAAAACCTCAAATGCGTCTTTCTAGAATTTAATGGTATTAAGCATTTGGCTGAGTACAATTATTTGGACGAAATGGATCTTTAGAGATCAACAGTATGGTGTGATTCATTTATCTAGTGAGGTCAGTGAACAAGTGAACAAGTTCCAGAGAGATGTCATTCAATTTTAGAGCAGTATCTAGACTCCTAAGATCTTGAATGTATTATGTATTCATGCATTTTTTTGTGTGTCTTATTTTGTGTGCATATATACATATATAATCTGATCTATGTCTAAACCAGGAAAAAAAAAATATTTTAGCTTTCTTTTAACATTTCTGGGTTTAATTTCACTTTTGATTGGGTCTTTGAACGCCTTGCACTTCTGACGTGAGTGGTCACATTTCATAGGGACAGTCAGTGGAAATCACAGCTCTTGAGTAGGCTTTGGACCTTAAAATCCTTAAGGTTAATTGCTGTTACTTCCTTAAAGAAAGTTTCTTGTCATTTGGTTCACTCTGGAAGCAGTACCATCCACTATCTATGTAAATTAAGCCATGTTAGATTGCTTCAGAAGAAGTGAAATCACATGGACTAAAGAGCACAAGTTAATTCTTTGCTCCTAAGTTCAGACATCAAGAAGAGGCCAAGACTAACCCAGGTGCTCTCATGGAGCTCTTTTAGGATCCTGTTTCCTATTTCTACCCACAGAAAAATTCCTGTACAGTTCCTTTCATCCTTTTACCCACTCAGACTGTATCCACACCACCAAATCAAAAAGGCACATGAAGTAAGCTTATCCATGACACCTTTGGCGGGTGGAAAGGGAGAATAACCTAAAAGAATCATTGTGCCTTCCTTTAAAGTGCTTTCACATTAAGAACAGAGACTGTGCTCCGCAGAAAATGAAGGTTTGTCTCCAACCTCCAGAAAAACAATCATATTATTTCTGGTTGAAGCACTATCTTGGCTTCCTAAGGTTAAGTTGTCTTTTTTGCAGTAACTTAGAAGAGTCTGTGGGAAAACATCGTTGTTGGGCAGTCACACTGCTTTATGAAGGAAATGGTAGAGGTTTCCAGGATTTGTGCTGAGGAAGCAAGCTTCAGAAAGAGCAGAGTAGTGTGTTTGCCCAGTGGCTAGTGGCTAGTACTAACTAGCCACCCAGTGCTTTCAGTGCTTGGGCTTGTGCTCTGTGTAGCACTGCTCCGTGATGTACACTGGAGATATTTTTTGGGTCACACATCGACAAAGTAATTTTCTTGCTTTCCTGATTCCCCTGGTTACATTTAATTTGGGAAAGTCTAGTCAGCCTGACAACGTCCATAAATTGATGGACCCTATTTATAAAAACCCCCTATTTATATATATAAAAAACCCCTATTAAGGTCGTATACAATACTTGTGACATTATTACAGGTTGACATTTTTGTGCTGTGTTGTGTCACATACCAGAATCCTTGCACTTGTCGTGGTGATCAGAAATCAGAAATGAGATGTGTTTGCCCTTCCAAGAACTATTTGCAAAGTCAGCATGAAACAAGATTCACTTCATTTGCTGCATTAAAAACTTACATGGTAAAGCCTCCATGTCAACAAATAGCAGTTCACAGCACAGTATTTGGACACAGAAGATTTTTCCTAGCTGAGTAACTACTTTTCCCTTTGAAGTTTTGAAGTGACCCTGTTCGTTTTTCCCAAAGAGAGAATGAAATAAACAAAGTCTGACATGGTAATCCTCCCATATCCACTGAATTCTCTGAGGAAACACTGAGATTATTGCATTTAATGAAAACGAAAGCAGTTTTCACAAGTTTCAACAGCAGGTCACAATTTCATCAGTTCATAATCAATAAAGTATAGGTGTTTGCAGATGTATATAGTGTTTCTCAGTTTTGAAATCATGAAATATGAGTACTAGGTATTTTTTAAACATATATTATGATTACCAGTGCAACTTTAAAAAACTGTCTTTTGAAATCTTGACATGGATTTTCAAGAACCCTGAATATATTCTGAATGCATTTCATACTTTTTTTACTCCTTATAGTTTGTGAAGTTTGTTTTATTTTTGTAATTCATCATTCCTTACGCTGAGTGCTGCCAATAGTGTTTTTTTAACTCTACAGTAAGATCCTGTGGTGCCATGGTAGAGACCTTTTTTATATCAGTGGGCCTCCAGTGAGAAGAATCTCCAGGCCTGATTGCAAGGCAGGGCTTCCTTTTTAAATGTTCATACAAAATGTTTTTGTCGGTGGATCAACCTGACTTTGAGTATTTGCACAGTAGGTTTTTGAAACTTTTGAAGCCTTTGAAGGGAAATCCCTATTGTAATGAGAGTTTTACACAGATGCGGAATTAAGATTTATGGTTCTAGTAGGGTTAACGTTACTAAAAATTTAGTTCTTCGTATACTGTCAATGTAATTTTATTTCTTATGGTATCATAAGAATACCATATGTAACTTATGGTTGCATAAGTTATGTAACCATAAGTTACATATGGTATTCTTATGTAACTTATGGTGCGTAACTTAAGAAGGCTCAGGGCACCTAGTTCTTAAAATTGTTGGGTTGTGTGCACAGCAATTGTTTGCTGTGTGCACAGCAAAATACCTGTGCAGCTCCGGATGTGGAGAAAATGTGGTGTACTCCAGACTGCTCTTAAGGAAGCACTTCATAAAATAGAGAATGAAAGTTACAGGGAGGAGTGAGAGCACTATTGGGTCTGCTCAGCTTCATCCATCCAAGGCAGCTCATAATCAGTGCTGCCAAAAACCTTCCCTGGGAACTCTCAGCACAGCAGATAGAGATGGAAACAGCACAAGAGGCCACATTAACTGGGGTCTGGTCTGTCTTTGAAAAAGGGTATTCTGACAATTTGGACTGCTGTGAGGCAGTGCCAGCTTGCTTGCATTTCTAGTGCCCCTCCAAAGTTCTGATAGGTTTGAGATACTCCTATAAAATATTCACCTTAAATTATGGCAGCCTTTTTTTTATACAATGTGCTGTCAAAAAATGTTCACTTATTAATTTTATTTGAAGTGCTTCCTCACAACAGATGTTTTTAAAACAGTTTTGTTTCTTTGTTTTCCCACTTCAGAATAAAATTTGGAAATAAGAAACAAAAGTTTTCTTGTTTCTCAGAGGTATCAGTGTTCTAAAATGTTTCCTTGCACAGGTGGGGCTCTTCTTCACAAATCTATGGATCAGATTTATCTTTCCTTAAAGAACTTATCGAGTTGTCTGCCACTCCTAAGGTCTTGGACTTTCCTCAGTTCTAGTAATCCTTACAGGAAATGGACCACATGTTTATTGTCTGTGGTACCCACTATTCTTTTTTTTCTTTCTTTCAAGAAGAATTACCATTTGTTGATTTCCAGATTATTTTTTACATATTCTCTAATTTCTCCTTCATCACCATCAGGTTTTTTGATCAGTTTCAATCATTTTTTTTAAAGAAAGAAAAAAGAAACTGGTAATTCTCTCAAAAGCATTAAGCAAGATAGGTTTGAAATGCAGTTTTCTTTACCATCAAATATTCTTGTGTAGTTCTTTTTACTTTTAATTACAGCCTCTGAGCACATTTTTACCCACCATCAATTACCACCAGTTATCCTGCTAATCTGGAATAATGGTGTGGTGGCAAAGCAGAAACAGAGTTAAAAGATAAAGCAATTGCTTTGTAAGAATTCACTGTGCCCTTATGTGAAGAATGAAAACTCTGAGACACTTTTGGTGGTGAAACACAGTGAGCTGGACCAAGGTTGCCTAGCACAGTCACGTTCTATAAACACCTAGAGCAAAATCTGTCAGACCACGTCTGCCATCTCCAGATGGCAGCTCAGCTCCATGTTAGCTACTATGAAAAAAAACAACTCTACCCAGCCAACTCCAGTGCACCATGATCATGTATCTCATAATCCTAGCTGGACATGAGCTGGCCTATTCAGATGTCATGGTGCCATATCCCTAAATGATATTAAAAAGTGTGTTTATTTAAATATAATGCTTGAAGATACATCCAACTTCCACAATAATATGAGTGCATGTATCACAAGAAGGCAATAAATGATCTTTCCTTCTATTATTTCAGAACCAAATTTTGTGTCATCTTATGACATTGGGAACTTCACCTACTTCTTCTTCCGAGAAAACGCAGTGGAACATGACTGTGGGAAGACAGTTTTCTCTCGTGCTGCTCGGGTGTGCAAAAATGACATTGGTGGCAAGTTTGTGCTGGAGGATACCTGGACTACCTTCATGAAAGCTCGTCTGAACTGCTCTCGCCCTGGAGAAATTCCATTTTACTATAATGAACTTCAGAGTACTTTCTTCCTGCCAGAACTGGACTTGATCTATGGGATTTTTACCACTAATGTGTAAGTAAACTGAATGATAGATTTTATTTTCTTGCTGTTTGTGACAGCAAAATTTAGAATTCTGATCTATTCTCTCCTGCATATGCCAGGTAAAAATCATAAATTCAAACTACTGTTTTGCCCAATCCACCGTTTTCTGTGAGCAAGTATCAGTTCCAAATGTTTCCCACATGAATTGTTGGAAACATGAGAGAAAAAATAAATTCTTAATATTTCCTTACTGCAGGGTGCCAGTTGTGTTTAAGACTATTCTGTCATATTCTTCACTTATAATATAATAATTAATTTTTATTTTTACTATTGTAATACATAAATGCCATAGGTATTTATGAAATAAATCATTTATAATTGTAATGTGACACAGTCATGAATTTGACATGATGGAATTTGACCATGTCATAAAAATCCCATCTTACCCAGAACAGCACAAGAGGTGCTCTTCTGTATTTTAATTTAGTCCTAACATATCCCTATGTGAGTTTAAAGGTCAAACCAAGAATTTAGCCTAATTTTAAGTGAAACTATTATATCAATTAGGTAAAATTAAAGAAAAAAAGAGTACAATTTGGTCTTAAAAATTCAAATTTGTTAAATATTAAAAAGTTGGATGGACATAGGAAAAAAGAGCCGTTTATCTCAGAAACATCCTTTTAAAATTTAAACACGATGAAAGGTGTTCAAATGCTGCTCAGCGAGGGCAGCCTCTGTGCAGCCCAGCATTCAGACCACTGGAATAATTTCCAGTTTTGAGTTCTGATTCTTTGACCTTCTGGTACTGTTTTGCTGTGTAAATCAGTCTTATCTAGAATTTTAAAAGGTCCTTGGGCACCTAAAACATAGGTAAGGCACCCTTGAACACAGGGATACCTACCTTTTATGAATATTTATTAACCAGGTAGAAACATTCAAAGGTTTATGCCAACAAATTATAATCCTTACTCATTCTAGAGAGTGAGCATGAATTTGAGCTCATTTAGGCATCTTCCAGACTCGGGCTCATCCCTGAGCTGGCAGCTCAGGCTGTGAACAAGATTACTGATGAGATGTTTGCACCAGGCTGTGGGAATTCCTAACTCATGACATTGGATGATGAGCACAGCCTGTTTCTGCAATGGAGTAATGTAGGGAATCTAAACACTCTTTATGTAAAGAGAATAGCAAACACTTTGAGATTACTGGGGATAAGAAAATTTTCTGTTGTTTTGATCAGTACTTTTAATTTTATTCTGCTTTCCTAGTTAGTTCACAGAATAAAAGACAGGTATTTGTAGCATCCACATAAACTGTTCAACCAGATCTTTCATGAAAAGTCAAAGTAGCCTAGACATGTTCCTGCCATGAAAAGCCTGAGCAGAGGAATTCTGCTCTAGAAAATCCATGTGGCTTCGGCCTGTGGACGGGGAATGATGTTCCCGATGCTCCCTGGCTGACCTGAAAATGGACTTGCTATTGTTAAGACTACATTTGCCACATGAAAGTAGACAGTATTTTAAACCTTACTGCTACTTTCCTCTTTCCCCATGGCCCAACATTCTGACTGTTTAAGAGAGATGGGCTGTTCAAAGAAAACTAATTAATTATAACTCTTTGAGAGTAGGGTTTTTTGGTTTCCCTATCTAAATGCCTGTCATCAAATGTTGTAACTAAATTTTTTGGACATGTTTAAAACGTTTTGGAGTTAGGATTATTTCCCCATGCTGACTACCTGACCATAGATAGTTTGTGGAGCTCATGTAATCCACCTTTCTGGCCTACAAGTGAGGGTGGAGAAACACAAAGGGTTTCCTACAACAGGGAACAACATATTCCTTTCTGTTCATCTAACAGCATCAGATACAATTTAATGGCATTCATAATTCTTCAGTCTCAATATCTTTAGAATTAAAATGACTTTATCAGACCCTTACGCTTTTTTTAGTATAATATACTAGTGAAGGGAAAATATTAAAACCCTTCTGTAACAGCCAAACCTGCACCCTTTATATGTGGTTGACTATCAAGTCTGCTATGGCCATTGCTTCATGAAAAAGCTGATTTTGTGTCTTTCAGACTATCTAAAAAACCTATAAACATGAATCTCATGTCCTCATAGGACTTCATGAAATTCAAGAAAACATTGGTACAGTTAATAATTCTGGTGAGATGCATTTAGTGATATAAGCAAGGATTATCAGCTCCAGTGATGATTGATTCTGCAGAACCTGTAAGCATGGAACTTCAAGTTTTGGGTTTCCTTTGATATAAAAGAGACAAGCATAAGAAAACAAATTACTCTTTTGTCCTGGTATTTAATCCATGTATTCTTTTTTTTCAGTTGTTGAGTTTCTTTTTACCCATCATTGTGGAGTTTCTATAGTATGTTTTCTTAGGCCTTGTGTAAATTCCAGGCTAAGCTTAAAAAAAAATAGGGGGAAATAAAAAAGAGAGAAGAATGCTATGTGGATCAATTGCCAGCAGTTTTAGCTGCAAATCCGTGCAATTGACACCTTCATTATCTGTTCCATTATCTCAAAAAGAGGAAAGAACAATGCAGCTTTCCATATTAGGAGCTTTTATTAGATAATATTCTTTACGTTATGCAGAATTACTTCATTACCTTGTATGTCACATTTTCAAGGCAAACCCAGGAAATGGTGTGGTTTGTCCAGCTGCCATTTATTGATGTTTAGTTTTTTAACATGATATCTTGTAAGCAGTCCAAGTTGTTTTCTCTTGATGGGTTTCTGCAACTTGCATTCTTATTGCTAAACATCATCTCTTGGAAAACAGGATTTTTGTGGATGTGTCTTTTCCAGGGATTCCGTAGGATGTAGAGAATTACCACACATTGAAAATCCTTACTTATGTCATGCAGTCATTTGTTGTATGGAAGAAACTTTTTTGAACCTTGAGAATAATATCATCCTGAACTTTGTTCTGAGAAAGAGGTGTCCCTAGTGCTTGTAAATATGTGGAAGTGTAGCAATATCGTATTAGAAATATAGTATGGTGTTAGAGCAGCAGCAGAAAGTAGGAAGTTCTGAGTTCCTCCCTACACCAGCTTCTTGGTAAGGCTGACAAATATTTTGAATGCAATGACTTTGCTAAATCAGCTCATCATATATCATTATCTTGAGATAACATCTCCTGGCTGATCATATTTGCTTCATTAATTGCGCAAAGCATTGAAGAGTTTTTTATTTATTTTTTAGAAATTTGACTTCTTCATGTTATTACATAGATTAATGTGTTGTTTTTTTTGTTTTTTTTTTGCAGGAACAGCATAGCAGCCTCAGCAGTTTGTGTTTTCAATCTGAGTGCCATAACTCAGGCCTTTAATGGACCCTTCAAATACCAGGAGAACTCTCGCTCTGCTTGGCTTCCATATCCAAATCCTAACCCTAATTTTCAGGTATGGATATGTGGGAGAAGGACAATGTTTTATGTGAGCTTTCCTCTAAGTACTGTGTGGTTCATAAATTATAAATCCAGTTTTGCATTGTGTTGTAGCCCAAGACCTTAAAAAACCCACTTATATTAAAAAAATGTTTAGGAGAGCCCCTTATTTCAACATATTTAATTTTAATTTCATCCTTCCACAAAATAATTTGGATTGAAAAACAGATGTACTTTGAAGGGTAGCAGAAAAAACACCTAATTTCTCTCTTCTGTCAAAATAAAATAAAATAGTTATCTGTCAAGGTGACATTAACTCCTGTCTGAAGTATGATCAAACTGCTATTCTCTTTTACATTCTATTTGGGCTATTAGGACTTAAAAAATGAAACCATGTCTGGCAGAAAAAAAGAAAGTGAGAGGGAGGGGGTAAAGGAAGAGTGGTCAGAATTTTATATATTTTCATGTGCGAAGTGGTCCACACTCCTTGAAGAGTCAGATTAAAAGAATTTGCGACATGTTCTGCCCCTCATTTGAACTTGTTGGCCTCAGAGGGTGTAATAATCTGCAGCTGGCTGACAGTGTAAAACCAGTTAGTCCAAGGTGGGTCATTTAGAGGAACTCTGCATAGAGAAAGGGGTATTTCAGTAAGCACATATGCATTGTTTTCGTCTTTTGCACAGTCACCACTCCTACTAGGGCAATTTTAATGAGTGTACTTCCTGCAAGGGAGATGGAAGGAAAAGCAACATTAATGTAGTGATTAAAAAACAATAACTATTCACCAAGGTATTTAAGTGTAGTCACCTCTATCCACCTTTCACCCTCCTGTAATCAATGCAATTTCACAAGTTCACTTCTGCTCCCAGAGCAGCCTTCTCTATATTGTAAGTGTTATAAGACCTCTGCAAGCCCATTGGGGACTGTAGGTAAATTATTTCCTGATCTGAGCAAATGAAGGAAAATAAGGTACAGTTTACAGGCTAGAACCATGTTACCTTTCCTTAGTATGTTTGTCATCAGCCAAGTGACAAGACTCCAACTATGCCAGAAGCCCGCAGAAGCAGGCAGTATTTGCACACAGCTTTTCACCTGTTGTAGAAATACTTCTACTGTCAAAATAATGATAGGAAGAGGGTCTAAGACAGGCTAAATTTTTGAAGGAGAAAGCCTGAAAAAATGCTTGGATATAAAAATCTTATCCCCTTTCTGACTAGGTAAGCACATCCAACGAAGCTTATTAAACTCTCCCTACAAACCTTGCATTCATGTGGTGTTAATTATTGTGAGAGCAGCCCATACTGAATGGTACTTACAAAGAAAGATGACAGCCTGATGGCTGTGTAAAAACAGTTTAAGTCTCTGCTGTACTGTTAGTGCACGTCTCCAAGTCCCAGTCAAGACAGGTGTTGAAATTTATTTCTTAGATGGCCTGGCTGATTTTAACACAGCTGGTACTTCATCCTATTTACAAGAACAGTGACAACAGTTCTATCATATCTCACTGAGCTACAAACAGCTTTGAAGGCAGAGCTAGTGTTAAAAGCTGTAGTGTGGCCTTTTACAAGACAATATTGAAGGCAATTGATGTCAACTGATCTCTAGGTATCTCTACTGATGTCCAACTTCTCTTCTGTTGCCGAAGCTGCTTTTTATTTCCTTGAATAACCTTCTGCTACATTTCTGGCTCCATAACTGAAGCAGTGATGCATACTAGAAGCTAGTCTAATGCTTAGAGCTTTAACCCTTTTTTTGACTTGACTTTATGACTTTGGAATACAGACCTCACATGGATGAGATATATTCATTGACTGAGTCATTGGTTTCCTTCCAAGAAAGGACTTTTCTTTTGTACAGTCCTTATGATAAAGGATCAGAAGTTCAGTTTGTGTAGTCCCAAAAGCAGATGTATCCTCTGAGTAGGATTCACCTACTCAGCAGCAATAGAGAGAGGTATGTGTTCTGAAGGAAGACTACTGCTGCTTAGGTTTAGTTACATCAGACATATTTCCAAGGCTGGATTATATTAATGCAATATTTTCCATTTTAGAATACTATTGGAGTCCCAGTTTGGAGGAACATAGTTTTCTTCAGCAATCACTGCTTTTCTCTTTAGACAGGGCAATGTCTATGATAAGACCAAGGACCATTTGGATTTCAGTATGCTATGAGTGTTCAGTTCCATTTTTTCCTTCTTGATAGATCCAGAGAAATTCTTCTTTGGCGTGATTAATTTTTTTCACTAGTATGACATAGAGAGCAAGTAATGTTTCCTGACAGTTTCTAATTTATCATTCTTCATCATCTGATCTCCAATTATAAAATAATTTGTTTGAGCTTTTAGCATTTGTGGATTTGGAACAATCACTCAATTTTGGTTTGAAAACATTGTAATAATAATAATAATAAAAAAATAACTGGTATGGTTTTGCACACTATTATTTTGCTCATGCTGTAATTCATGGCATAGTAAAGCCGAATGAAAATGGTGACTTAGTTATGTCTTTCACGTCACCAAATATTTAACAAAGGTTGTCAAGGCAATTATGCCTGAGTAAATGTGTGAATGTTTATATATTCTCATGCATTAAGAAGCTTTCTCTTTTGTGTCCTCAGTTGAATATGAATATGTTAAAATTAACTTCCACTTATTTTGCTTTGTTTATTTGTGTTTGAAACTTGTCCATGCAGCTAGTGGATGTTGTCCTGTAAGAAAAGAGCACAGTTTTCAGATTTGAAATATGGTCAGTTTTAAAGCAAAAAAAGTCTTTGCTGTGGATAATATTTAATAGAGCTCTGCACTGTCCATTTTTTGCTACTTAAGATGGAATCCTAAGAAGCTTCTAGAACTTCACCTGGGATTCCTGTCAGAACCTGGTTGTGTTAGGACATGGGATTTCCTTTGAAAATTTGTTATGTCTTTAGCACTGAGGTCTGTGAAAATCATAAAGAAAACTGGTCAGAAAATAAATTGGTTTTTTGGATAGTAGTTTTTCTCCTTCCTGCCCTGTGAACATAGGATATAGCAAAATATTTGCATAATCCACTCGTGCTAGTCAGTCTGGTGTTCTTCCATATTGCTTAGAATTAGAGAGCTTCCGGAGTACTACCCCAGGAAAACTGAGCTCCCTGGGCCCTGGAACTGTCTGGTTAGCACCAAAATGGAGCCTGAAAGTTGAATTCCACATTGTCATTGTTGGCACATACAGTCATGCTGCTTTTGCTGCTTTTCTGTCTTTACAGTGTGGCACCATGGACCAGGGTTTGTATGTAAATCTTACTGAGAGAAATCTTCAAGATGCACAAAAATTCTTCTTAATGCATGAGGTTGTTCAACCAGTTATTCCAATTCCATACTTCATGGAAGACAACAGCCGATTTTCCCATGTGGTTGTGGATGTTGTGCAGGGCAAGGACATGCTTTTCCATATCATCTATCTTGCCACAGGTATGAATCTTCATTGCTGTGATAAATGTAAAAGTTTTTGAGGTCCTTGAGTTCTAATGTTCTGTTAATTACTTATAAAATACTTGTACAGCGCCATGATGCATCAACTTTTCTTCTTTGACCACAAGCAGCTGTCTATCTTCTACATTTTCTGAATAGATTGACCATTGCAATGTCTTTTATGTTACTTTGTGAACTCTAATTTTGGTGTCTGTTCCTTATTCTCATTTGAAGCTATGAATCTTGTGTGCTCTTGAGGTAATCAAACACTGAAAATTTTACAAACAGGAATTTCCAATTTTCACTGTCTTTCGTTCTTTTTACTTAGTTAAGGGTACAAATTTAAGGGCCCAAGGTGAGATTGTTTAGGAACCTCTGATAAAGAATTTCATAAATAGGAAATACTGTTATTTCTGAATTTTCAATCACATGTGTTTTATTACCCTTCCTTTTAACCTCGTTTTTAAGACATTCATTATGCAGTTTTATACCCTTTGTTATTATTTCTCCATTTATATGTAACCTTCACAGTGAACCTTCACTTTACATTGCTTTAGTTACAGCTATTGCCTTCTTGGTTCAAAATTTCAACCATCTTAAAAATAGCAAGGGTTTTGGAGAACAAGGATGTCCCCAGCTGAGACTGAAATACTAGATTGGACTACTATGTTTAAAGCCTCGTGGTATAAAATCTAGGGTAGTTTTTAAATACTTGGGCCTATGCACATTAATAGGGAATACCTCATAAAGCAAAGGTTTGTTAATGTTCAGTTTGTCTCATTGTGCTCCTTGAAAGCTGGGCAGTAACAGAAAAGATTTTGATAGGTTTAAACTATACTTGGATTTGACCAGTCCTAGTCAAAACAGCCTGGTTGGTAAACCAGTGGATTTGGGGTGAAATCATGTCAATACTAAGTGGTGTTTGTATTGTAAAGGCCTCCTGAAATTTGTATTTTGGGCCAAACCTGAATTACAGAAACATGCACTGATTTGGTTTTATATGAAGAAACTATCACTCACTGCATTGTGGGATATTTACATTATTTACAGTCTTGGAGGCACCAAGAGCAATGACTTTTGTGCTAATTTTGGTAGTCTTCAGGTTTCAGTTTCCCCTGGTGTGTTACCTTTTACATTTGAGTCAGTAAATGAGGACCTAAAATTTTACGCTTCATGGCTCATTAGTAAATTGTTTTTGGGAGGGAGTCAGTGTTTTTTTCATGCTGGTAAAAAAAAGATACTGCTGCTATGCTCCTTTTGATGCATGCTTGCCTTTTGCTTTCATTCTTCTCTGTAAGTCTGGTTTTGATCATTCATGGAGCAGGGTACTTAGCTGGATCTTTAGTCTAAATTTAGCACATGCTTTCCTGTAACTGGACAGCATGTGTTTTATAAGTGTGAGAAAGCACATGAGAAAACTCCCATTCTATTCTTGCCATTTTCTTAATGTAGTCAGTTCTATTTCTCATGTATTTCACTGAATCACAGTGGATTTTTTAAAATTTTTTTTACTCCAATTGAGTGTAAGTGTTAAGACTCATTTTCTAAGAAATATTAACCCTCACTTTTGGTAGAATTTGAAATGACCACATGTTTTGATACAACTACCACAGGTACAGTGCATAAGTGTAGTTTAAAAATCCCAAGAGGTACCAAATTACAGAGTTTAATTTATTTATATATTAAGATTGTAGGAGAAAGGTGGTACTTTGCCTTCTTTCAGGTGAAGATCATAATTTTAATTTCATTATATTGTTAATTGTGCAGCATCTTATTTCTCCTGAGCCCTGCTTTGCTTATGTAGAAATTGTGCAGTAGTTAGCATTGAGTTTTCATCATAAATTGAATATAGTAAAAGATTATTGAGAAAAATGCCACTACTTCTGTAAGCAACAGAAACTAAAAGACAGCAGCCTCAATTATGAAAATAAACAATAATTTTGGAAACAACCCAAGTTTAAAGCTTTTGAATTTCCCTAGTGTCCTGCTTTACTCCCACATAGAATGTCCTCTACCCCAAGCTCCTAACACCATAGAACATGTGTATGTTTGGGAGAGATGAAAGACTGGACTGATAGTTACTACCGGTCTGAGAAATGTTGCTATATGTTTCCTCATTTAATTTATTTGCATTATTAAAAGTTGTGGTAAATTAAACTTGCAATCAAAATTCTACCACAGTACTCCATCTTTAAAAAAGAGACAAAGGAATAAAAGCTGACAAGCAGAAAAGGCCCTGGGGGTGCTGGTTAACAGCAACAAAACATGAGCCAGCTGTGCCCAGGGGGCCAATGACATCCTGGCCTGGATCAGCAATAGTGTGGCCAGCAGGACCAGGATGTGATCTTCATCCTGTACTCAACCATTGCTGTGGCTGCACTTTGAAACCTGTGTTCAGGCCCTCCAATACAAAAAGGACATTGAGGTGCTGGAAGATGTGCAGCGAAGGGCAACAGAGCCAGTGAAGGGTCTGGAGCACAAGTCTTGTGAGGAGCGGCTGAGGGAGTTGTGGTTGCTTAGCCTGGAGAAAAGGAGGCTCAGGGAGAATATTATCACTGTCTACAACTGCCTGAAAAGTGACTGTAGCCAGGTCGGGGTCAGTCTCTTCTCACAAGTAGCCAGCTATAGCACCAGAGGATATGGCCTCCAGTTTTGCCAGAGGACGTATTTTGCTCCCTGGAGCAAAAGACACGTAGATGTGGAGCTTAGGGACACGGTTTAGTGGTGGATTTGTCAGTGCTGCATTAACTTGATGATCTTAAAGGTCTTTTCCAAGCTAAACTGTTCTATGATTCCATGACCTGGGGAGTAACAGTCTAGTGGACATTCAGTCCCTGGGAAAGTCAAGGAGCACACCTCCTTGCAGCATACTTATCTGGGCACATGAAGGAGAAAAAGGTGATTTGGAACATTCAGCATGGATTACTCAAGGATGAAGCTCATCTGAAAATCTGACTATTTTGTGTCATAAAACATCAGGATTTGTGCATGAGGAGAAAGTAATACCTCAACTTTAGCAAGACTTTTGACACTGTCTCCTACAATATTCATATATCCAAATTAGAATATAGGGTCTATATGGGTGTGCAGCTGGATCTATAAAATCTGCTGGGATGTCAGGCTCAGAGGGCAGTTTTAATGTGATGTATAGAAATTATAAGGAGCCAAGTACTGTCCTATTTGACATTTTTTAATCAATGACCTGGAGGAGGACAAGGAGCACACTCTGTCATGTGTGCAGGTGACACCCCATTAGGATACCAGTACTTGCACTGGAGGATGTGCCATCCAAAGGACTTATGCATTCTGAAGGGATGCCATCACTGCAACATCCACTCCACACCAACAGCATCTTGGGCTGTTATCAGGAACACTGCCAGGAGATCAAGGGAGGAGGTTGTTCCCCAGTTTTGGCCTCCCCCAGTCCAAGAAGGACATGGATAAAATGGAGCAAATTCAGGGGAGGGCCACCTTCTGTTGGAGGCTGGAGTACCATGCCCTAGGAAGGGAAGCTGAGGGAGCTAGCCTTGTTCATCCTTGAGGAGAAAGACGTTGTGGGAGCACAACATGGTACATAATGAGAAGACAAGAGACAATAGGCAGAGAATTTCAGATTGAATATAAAGAAAAACTTTCTCACTTCTAGGACAGTCAAGCAACAGACTGTGCAGTCTCTGTTCTTGGAGGTTTTTCAGACCAGACAGCAACACAGTCTGTTATAGCTGGCTATCTTTTGAGTAGAAGGTTGGACTTGAGAACTTCTGATCTCCTTTCCAAGCTAAATTGTCCTGTGCTTATAGTATGCCAGTATCATGTCAAATTGCTTGAGCTAAATTGCATTTTTATTCAATGTTGTAATAATAGATGTACTAGATGTACTTTCTGCTGCCTAAAGGAAAGCGCATTCAGCTCTGATGTAAGTTCTGTCCGTAGGCAATTTGCACTTAGCAGTGTAAAGCAGGATGGACCTAAACTATGTTGTGAGATATGTGTACCACATAACTTTTGTAGTTATAATTAATTCCAATTTTCTGCAAAATTTGTTTTTTCAAGTGCACAAAGCTTCAGTGGAAAAGTAACCATGCAGATTTGATTTAATAAAAATGAATGTTCTGCTGTCTTTGTTATTCAAAACAAAAATCCCATTTTTTGAAATAGATGGCCAAAAGTTAAGAGAAAGTTTTTTCTCTCACCTACCCACCCTGTTGTTAGAATACAAATATTACAGGGGAAAATAACCCCTGGAAGTATAAAAATATAATTTCATTTCATTAAACCTTAAACAGATGTAGTAGTACTGATGTAGTATTACTTTAGGAGAGACTGAGAGTAAGCAAAAAAATGCATTAATCTGCTGAGTCAACAGTCTGCATTTCCCAAACCTCTGCCAAGTCATCATTCTGCAAGGAGATTCTGGTGTGCTAGGGCTTAGCAGCTACTGCTTATAAAAAAAATATACTTTGATATTTTGGAGAAACATCTTAATCTTTCACTGTACTGACTTCTAGCACAGAATGAAGGGATGTATCAATTCCTGCACATTTTGTGCTTCTGGCTTTAGGCAAGAAGAAATCCCTGGAACAATTGTCCATGATTTAAAAAAGAAGATCAAGGAAACCATGCACAGATATTCTGAACTAAAAATCATTTATAACAATATATGAAACATGGAGCAAGCTATAGAAACACTAAATATTCTTAAAAGTCTTTAAGTTTGAAAGACTATTTATTTGTAAAAAAAAAAAACAAATCCAATCAATATATCAGTTTGTTTCCTTCCCTTTTATCTCTTCTCTTTTCTCTTCATATTTCTTTCCTTCATTTTATTTCTTTCCTACTCTATAAGTGCCTAAGTGTCCCATGGTTAAAAATGTTGCTGACATGTTTTTGTAAAATAGGATGCTGCAGCAAGAGCAGGTAGCCCTTATTCAGAGGTCTGTTTCAAAATGTATTTTATTTACTCAAATGAATAAGAAAATTCTTAGATATATTTTGAAGGCATTGTGAACTTGGGAGTTCAGAAAAGGTAATATGTGCACTGTCTGGTGAAAAACTTTAAAGGCCGTCCTTAAAAACTGCTTGTCAAAAAACCTCCCATGTTTTCTTCTTCTCTTCAGTCCCACTGGACAGAGAATGTCCCTCTGTATCCTGAGTAGAAATGGTATAAGTCTAGTGGTAGATCTTGGTCACTGGGATTTATAGCACACCGTTGATGAAATTGGGGTATGGCTGACTTAGAAAGAAAGTATGAAACCTGAAGAAAGATTTATTGGTTGGCTACATCGCTTGTCTCTAAAGAGTGGATTGTTCACTGAAGTGAACCACAGTTTTTATGCCATAAATCCAGGTTTTATCTGAGGCTTAAAGGTCACTGGAGGATGTTACAACAGGTTTCCAAAAAGTTCTAAAAATTGCAGATAACAGTGCAGAGAATAATGATGAAAATAATTCTGATGAAACACATACAGCAGTTATACCCAGCAAATAGAGAGGTTTCGTGAAGAAATTTCAGAAGATAGTTTTGGAAAATGCAGAGGGAATTTTCATACATTTGCCTTTAGAAGGGTTGAAACAGGTAGTGAATCTCCACAAACAGC
>VXBR01007193.1:118428-211866 GCA_013400215.1 Cisticola juncidis | reverse complement strand
TTTTTTTTTTTTTTTTCATGAAGCCCTGAAACCGTAGATTATACAGAAACTAGTCCAATTCTAATGAAGAGATTTGAAAGTTTGCTTAAAACTCAATTTGGGAATGTCATCATAACAGTTTGTATTTCTTCTGTTTGTCTTGCTAGATGAGAGTAAACTAATGCAAAGTACTCCCTGATTTAATTCCTCTGTGATTTTTGTTACAGTTCTACCTTGTACATTTTGATTTGTAAGCAGTACACTACCTTTCTTTTTTCCTAGGAAACAACCCAAGGTCTTAGTAAGAAAAAAAGTTATATGTGTTGTTGCTTAAAAGTCTCTGATGAAATATTGTCATTTTCCTGGCAGACTAGAGCTTCTGATCAAAGTGTGCATCTTTCACAGTTTAATATGCATGTGTCAGAAAATATGTAGTATCTGTGTAGTTGCCAACCTGAAAGTTCTAAGCAAAACTGTGTGCTTATATATGTTTCATACATGGTGGAGAGAGCAACAAACCTTAAGCTGGCTGCATGTTTTCCAGTTTGGTGCTATTCCTGACTGCATTGTCTTGAGTACTTTGAGGTTCTTGGAAGCAATCCGTAGAAAGAAGATCCAGAATTTTCATCTCAGTTAAGAACCGTCTTCGTCTAGAAATTACATTATAAATGCAATAATAGTAAGGACCAAAGTAGTTGTAATTCAAGCCAGAAGTCAACTGTGAAAGTAAAAGGTAGTCTGTTTGTAGGTATTAATTCTTTCTAGCTCAAACCCAGAAACAGTGGAATCAGAATAAGGATGGATAATGGGACCTATACACTGTGGCCCACAGTTGTCACTTTTAAAAAACTGTTTCTTTTTGTTGTTACAGAAAACACAGTTGTTTTGGTTTTTATGCCTTTGTTTGACAAAGGTATAGTGCGCTTTTACAGAGCTGTAAAGCACCTTTGTAGTGGTTTTAGAACTATTTCCCTGTAACTTGTTACCTTCTGGCCTTATGCAATGCCATTTTAAGAAGCTTGAAGCAAGGATATTCATCAGTTACTTTGATGGGGAAAACTGGTGCATGTTGGAAGACACCATCCCTAGCAGCAACATGATGATCTTGAATGTTTGTTTTCAAAAAGTCAAGCAGTGAACCATAAAATTAATAACCTTAATCTCTTCTGCTTTTGCAGTGACACCTATCTCTGATAAAGGAGAACCCTAGCTGAATTCATACTTTGTTTATGTTATTAATCTTTTCAGGAAACATTTTGCCACAAAGTTCAAAAAAAGATGAAAAATATTGCATGGTTTTGTCTTGAAGAGTCTAATGATCCCTCTGGGATTTATCCTAGCTTTTCTAAGAAGGCTTGCTGTATATTTTTGCTAGCATATTTATGTTATGTTCCACATAGAACATCTCTAAAGGCAAAGAAAGACAATGCAAATGCTTTTTATATTTCTGTGTGATTTAAACAAAGAAACATTGATTATTCCCTGCCTTATGTATTGTGTCATTTGTACTGGACAAAGTGGTTTTAAAATGGTACTAAATGAGAGTGGCTACATCTAAAGTCAGGGCTACAGAGTTATAAATGATACTGTGGGGCTCCAGGGGATCAAACCGGGCATTTAAAATGTCCAGCAGTACTGATTTCCCTTGGCTTTATTACTGTGTGTAGAGATAAATCCTTCTGCCAGATCCAGCTGGTGAGCTTTCTTAATAAATAGATGGCTCTAACTAGAGCTGGTTAAATTATTCATTGACAGCAATTTGTATGTGAGAATTGGAGCCCTTTATTTGGTTCACAAATTACCCAGCACTTATTTGTAGTCATTTTTTGTTATTATAATCAACTCATAAATAGGTCATGATTTTGATTAGTTTGTTGCTGCTATTTGCTCACAGAGTTTGTTCGTATCTTGGTTATCATGTTCATGAATTGCCTGCTGCAAGTAGATGGTGTTCTGTTTGCTCAAGGGACATATTTAAATAGGAGAAGCCCTTTTTTTCTGTTCACAAATTATCATTATGTCTTTATAATTGCCCAGCTCTGTCAGATAAAGACTATAAATAAATGTCCGAAGAACATACGGTGCGTGCACTTCTGTGCTGCCACTGGAAATCAGAATTGCTGCAAGAAGCTACTGGCTGAAGAACAGCTGGCTCTGCTTGGATGGGAGTGAGATTAATGCATGGGCCAGGGGAGGGAAACAGATTGTAAAGAGCTGGAGACAAAGTCTCAACCTTCCATTGAAAAAAGAACAGCTCCTGTTTATCATAGTGATGCTGAGCTTTCAAATCCTGTTTGACTACTTTATAAACTTAGAAGGGCCGAGTAGCTTTTACTTCTTCCTATTTTTTTTTTTTTGATATCACCTCTTCTTCCTAGAGAAACTAGACTTGACAACCCCTATGTTCATTTATTATGGCGTAATTCTAATGCACAAAATGTGAAGCTGTGAGCAAGAGAGGTATCTTACACGGTGCTCAGTGTTGTCCTGCTGTCTTCGAGATCTATTATCCGACGCCACCAAAACTCTCATTTTGCCCCAATATGTGCACTGTCAGTCAATAGACTTGGTCTTAATTTTGGAATTAGCCTTATTTTGAAATTTGATCTTTGTAGCTACTGTGTAGCCCTTGTGTGAGTACACAGCACTCAGGACTCTTCCTGAGAGATGTGGGGAAGAAGCTTTCCCTTTGAAAGGACTTGACTTTGTCACATGTTGCTGAAACTTCCTTAGAATATTCTGCAGGACCTTTTACTTAAAAAAAACCCCTTTCTTTTAAGGTGGACATGTATAGGAGTGTCTCAATAAACCCATGGTAACTAAAGAAGAAAGCGGAATACCTAAATCATGGGGAAAAAGAAAAGTTTGAACCTTACATAAAACTTAATTTCAACCCTAAAAATCCCAAAGTTAGATCATAAGTATTTTCCCATGATACGTACAAGATTTAGTGTGAGCTGTCAGAAAAGCAGTCATTAAACTGGGTATTATACTGAAGTCCTGGTTTTGTTGATGTTTTTGAGCTTCGTTCTGCATAATTTTTCCTAGTAAACCTCAATAAATCCAGAGGTTTATAACCAAGTATTTACAAGCAGTGACACGAATAATCATTGGGATTCTTTTTCCCTTGCTCTTACCTAGCTCTGGTCCTAAGACATGGCAAATCTTAATAAGTTAAAGAATTTCTCAATAACTATATGCCTTATTTACTTTGGTATGCGTCTTGTAAGTCATCAAAATACGAAGATGCTTTGTTGTATTATTTTGTGGTGTTTGTATGAAGAGTACTGTAACCTTCAGGTTATATCACAAAAGATGGATTAGATTCTATGCATTTTACTGTAATCAAGTCACTGTGTAAGAGTCAAAATATTTGGAGCAAGGAGTTAATTGTTTACAGATTCATTCTAATTTTTAGTTTTGTTTTTTTTTATTTTTTTTTATTTTTCTGTCTTATCCCATAAACCTTGGAAATTCAGTTCTATGGCTACACACCTTTAGGAGGGATAGCGATGACTACAACCAGAATAGTGGTTACATCACTTGCTTAGGAAATACACAAAGATTTTCAGCTAACAAACTCTGTGAGACTTTCTGGTTATTGACAGATATCCTGGCTCCTAGACCATTATATAAAGAATATAGTGCAATATGATTGTATGCATTGTATACCGTCACTATGTACTATGGCTATGGCTACTTTATTGCAGTAGGGAGAGTAATGAGATGAGCAACTTCTGGTAAGAAGTTCTGAGAGTATTTTCTCTAATTCCAACTTTGTCTCTGTTTCTTGTCCATTTAATTTCTTATTTACTATGATTAGGGAAAAAACCCCAGCATTATTCTTTCCATCTGTATTTCTCAGCAAAAGATGAGTTTTATGCTGAAATTGCTGCTGAGGTTCCATATGGATATATGTACTGGATTTGACTCATCTAGGGACTGGGGCATGTGCTATGCAAACTTAAAATGAGTTTGAGTAGGAGATAGTTCATGAAATTTTATCTTCAGTCAAGTTGGTGATGCTTCTGGATCCGTACAGTAATCAGTTGTCTTTCTGACACTTCCAATGAAAATAACCACAGACGACTCAGTTTAGAAATCAGGCAAGGTATGTTGTGGGTTATTATCTGAGAAACAGTTTTCTCCACTTCCGCATCTAAATGCTTCTTTGATCTGGGCACTGAAAAGTTTATTCAGTGGGAAAGTACTATCATATTCATGACATGTGTTGGGTCCTACAAGGTATTTATTATTTTGGTGGTACAAAGTGAGGCAATAAAAAATAATAGGAGCAGTAAGCACTCCCTGTCCAGTCAGATCCAATCAGAGTTTATATATATCAACTTTGGAAGGCTGGCAGGGATCCAGGGCCTCTACTGGATAGTAATTTTTTCCTTCGTGCACAGTGTGGCATTCTTCACTGCTGCTCTGTGTCAGATATCAAGCCTTAAATCCCACAAACCTCTTCATCTTGTGATTAATATCTGTGTTTATTACCTACTCTACTACTTTAGCTAGAGGTTACACTACTCTTCAGATAGTCTCATCTCCATTATCTGAGAAGCCCAGGCATAGGTATTGATTAAACATTTTAGAAGATCTCTTCAAAATTGGAATCCTTTCTCTTCATGAGAAGTTTATGGGAAATTAATATAGACTTCTTAATCTTGTTTCATAGTCAATTGCAGCAACCAGTACCCAGTAACAACCTTATAGTTTTATTTCTTTCTCTTTTTAGAATCCAGGATATTGAGATTGCGCATCTCTTGACAAATGTAATGTTTCCCATTTAGAACCATAAACATTCTTGTGTCTTCTTTGCCTCAGGGCTTCAGGTTTTGTGTATGTGTGTGTGTGTCATTTTTAGTGAAGTAAAAGCTGGATATTTCCATAAAAGAAAGGGACTGTAATTTCAATATACTGCCAAATGGGCATTCTCTGGGATAGGTGTTATTCACATGTAGCTCTTGATACTGGGTCTGTTTAGTTATCATCTAACTATACATAGGGAGTAAAATTTTGGGAATGAGAGTGTGTTGCCAGTCACAGTCTTCTCAGCTAGCTGTATCTGAGCTGCTGCCTAGCTTGTCCTAGTTTATGTCTGGAGGTACAAACTAGGTCTCTCACTATCTAGTGAGTACAACCTGAGGTGCAGCCCTAAGCAGCCCTTACATAAACATTTCTTCTGGTAGCATTGGTTTAACAAGAGGATTCATATCCAACAGACCAAAACACTTGGAGATTCCTGTAGACATCTGATAGGAATCTTGGTACTGATAATCTCACATGCTCACAGGTCAGTGTGCATATTGGCAGCACCTGTTTGATTCAGATGTAATAATAAATGTACAATCAACACTGATAAATATGTATAATTTATTTTGTCTGTAGATTTAGTGCCCCAAAATGGTCTTGGTATTCTATGAAATGTTGAATCTGACATTGTTGAAATCCATTCCTTTTCTAAGATGGAAAAATGTGTTTTTTTATATGCCAAGTTATTTTTTTTTTTACGATGCAGGACAAAAAAAATGTTTTACTAGCCTTCTTTGAAGATGTTGATGTCATTTTTCAAGATCCTTGTGTTTTTTTTTTACTACTGAGTACTTTTGTAGACAGAACTTGTGTAATTTAAATAAGAATTAAAAATGAGAATTTGTTTGGTAAAATCAAGAAATGTTTGCTTGATGTTCTTACAAATCGTGCCTTGATCTACATAGCTTATTTGACATTTCCTGACACCTCTCCAAGGAGAAAAAGAAAGAGAGTGAGGTACTAGAGCCAAGCTTGAAATTCTTGTCCATCATCTCTTTGCCAAGAAACATCTTGCTTTTCCCCAACTCATTAAAGCCTTATCTAAAGATTTTATGCTATAGTTTTAACCGTATCCTCTCTGCTTAAATAGCATTTATTAAACCCGTGGCAGTAACTAAAGAATTGTTACTCACATTTTAATGTAACTTCCTGAAGGGATCAGAAGTGGTGATACCCTGTATAGGGATGTTATCAAGTAGCTATGCATGGAGAAAACTGGATACATTTCTTGGAGATTATTCTCTGCAGTGAACACATCAACACAAGAGAGAATGGTCAGTCTGCTGATGGCAGCAACATTTGTGAGGGGTATGTAGCACTGAGGTTTGATTCCTCATCGTGTTCAGAGTTCAAAGCCATTTCTTGCACCTCCTTGTGGAATGGTTGATCCAGGAGAGAAGGGGCTGCTATGGATGAAGAGGAGCCCTCCCAAATGCACTCACTGGCACTGTTTTAATGTGCATGCAGAGCACACCGTTCATGTGGCCATGCAGCTATCAAAGTAGTAGCTTTCAGCTAGAGAGGTTATGCCTTGTTCCCTACTCCAAAGACTATTAAAATATTTTTCCAATGACTTTTAAATTAAGCAGTAACTTAACAAAAAATCTCTAAGGATATGGAAGACATCTATTCCTTGCAGGGCATTTAAAAAAGATTTCTGATTTTTCTTGGCTGCAATGAGACTTTTCTGTCTTTGGTCCAACTGTCTGAGGGACAGTTTGACCAAAATACTGAGGGAGAATAAAGTAACTACCTGTCACTGGTTTTGAATTTGTCATGGAATAAAGTCAGTGGCCAAGCAAACAGCATAACAAAATAAGTTTCTCTAGGGAAATGTTCCTATTAAAGTATTTGTGATTAGCTATTTTTATAGTTAAAAAAAAAGAGTTTCACAAAAAGTGAAGTTTCAAGTTTTGATTTTTTCACTTTAGGTGGTATTACTGTTCTGAATACCAGTTTCACACATGAAATCTAGAGAAAAAAGTTGGCAATTGAATCCAGATTTCACAAGTCTCCAAATTGTTTAATAAAAATTATCTGTACTGTATATTATTCTTTATTTTTTCTTTAGTAAAACTTTTATAATTAAAAAACGATTAGATGAGATTGCAAATAAAAGATAGATAAAAGAAAACCCTTCATAAAGTCTTAAAATAGATAATGATTTATCTTAGCAAGTAAAAGTGATGTATCACAGAATGAAATATTATTCAATGTTTTCGTATCAACTATAGTCTGTTAAGAAACTGTAACTGCTATAGCATTTGTGTATAGGTATTCTACAGACAAATGTTACTTCTAAGTGGAGTGCATGAACTATTATGGCTAGATCAGTCTTTAGTGTAGACAAAATGTTATGAATTTCTATCTCATCTCTAAGGCACATCTTTGACAAGCTGAAAAAATCTCTATAAAATTGGAAACAGAAGCAGTAGATAGAGGTGGGCCAGTGAGCATGATTCATTAAAAATATATCTACTTTGAGATTGTAGAAATTACTTTTTTTGGTCAGAAAAGAATAAACATTTGGTCTAGATCTAGGAAGAATCAAACTTTGCCACTAGAGAATGTGAGAATCAGTCTAATAATCCAAGATAGTTTAATTTTCTTTCTGAAAGAAACAGACATAAATGATATGGTGGCTGAGACATGTAATTCAGCACGTACTTGTTATTTAGTATAGGTTTTTGCTTAGTCTATTCCAGAAGATTGAGGAGTTAGAAGTTTCAACTTTATAGAAATAGTCTTCCAAAAAAAGGCATACTGCTTGGCTTAGCTGCCTGTTGCTTTGCATCTTAGTCTAAAGTAGATCTGAATTTCTGTTTAGAGTTTGAATTCTCTGTTTGAAAGATTTTTGAATGAGTCTGACTGGAGCTGGATTTAAATTCCAGTCTGAGGCGTGAAATGGCTGCCAAGGAACGGTACACAAATTGACCTATTTCCTAAACTTTTTTTCCATCCAAAATTCTACTAGTGGAAATGTAATTTGTACCAATATATAATCTGTTTTACTTAATGGTGCAATGGATATTTTCTGTCCTAAGGGCAGGTGTTTTAACTGCTTGCATGGCAGCTACTTGAAGAAAGCTTTGCTAATTCAACTGCAAATAAACTGCAAAAAACTGCAAAACTGACTATATCCTTGATGCTTTTGAGACACTATAACACACAGGAATTAAATCTGTTGTATGTTTACAAACTTCCTCTGGAAAAAGAGAGGACTGAAATGGTGATTCTCCTGATTTCCATTGATAGATATGTCCCAAAATTGTTCAATTTTAAAATGAAAACAATTTTTTAGAATTCTATTTTATTCCTTTTTAGAGAGGGAATTTGTTCTGCAATCATTATTGGGCTGTGTATGTTATTAATTCATATGTTCCTTCTGTCCTCCCAGACACACTGCTCTGAAGAAAATTCTTTATTTTTTTAATAAATAGTACCTATATCAACACATTTTTATTCAAAAGGTTCTTTAAGACAATGGTTCAAATTTCTGTGTAGAAGGATAGCCCATAAATATTCCCTTCACAAAATAAATATATATTAGATCTTGACATACAACCATGAGAAAATCCTCTAGTTGAAGAGGTACAACTGAATTTCTCTCAGAATAGCCACTGGGACATTAAGAAGCTTGCTAATAATTATAGAAGGTGTGCAAATAGTTTTTTGGTTAAAAAGGCTCCTTTCAGATTCTTAATAGCGGATAAATGAGTCAAATTCTCTCCTCTGCATGGAAGTCTGGGGATGTGTAATAGACCATCAGACCTCCTTTGTTGACAAGCATTATCACAAATGTATTTCATTTCAGTGTTGATTTAAAATAATTTCCAATACTATTAGGAAGAAAATCAATATTTTCTTGAAATATAATAGGGAAGAGGGAATATGAAGGAGTTGAAGCCAAAGATAAAGATCATAAATCTAAAATATTATGTTTGCTTGCTTTTTATAGACCATCTTTCAAAACTGCTGTCGTTGCATTTAAGAATTGAAAAAGAAAACTGCATCAGATTGCAGAAATACTCAGGGTCTTACATAAGAATAATTTAATGTAGAGTTTTCCTGTGTTTTTCTTATACTTCTTCAAAAGCTCTCTTCTGAGAAAAAGTCAAACCTTTCCCATTTCCTAAGTTAAGCAGCTTTTTGGCTATTAATATACTAAGCACTATGTGGTATAGCTGTTTGTATATAATTTTAAATTTAATAAATATATTAAATTATGCATGTACCTTTTTAACACTTCCTCTTTTTTTCCTTTCTAATTGCCAAAACACAGGACAACTGAATGTCCCATTTTCAGATTGCTATGTATTGCATATAGTTTGACACGAAGCTGGAAATTTTATTTCATTGGTTGCTTTTTCTTAAATTTACAGTCTTAACTTCCCTGCTAATTTTTGTTAACTTCTCTGTCTAATAATATACCATCAGAGCAGCAATGACCATAGACTCTTCTAAAAGCTTTTAAGCTGTAAAATGCAATGTTGTTATATGGCAAAAGATCC
This sequence comes from Cisticola juncidis, assembly GCA_013400215.1. Lineage (NCBI taxonomy): Eukaryota > Metazoa > Chordata > Aves > Passeriformes > Cisticolidae > Cisticola > Cisticola juncidis. The sequence goes on along the minus strand of VXBR01007193.1, from coordinate 202,558 downwards.
TCAGATTATTGTTGTTCTCCAGTAATAGCAGTACTATGTAAACAACCTCTGAAATGCAAAGCCCTTTGATATTGAGCATGGGGAAAAATGATTTGGTTTAAATTGTGGAATGATAAAAAACTGATACACACTGCTTTTTCTTCCTGTGATACACCTGTAACAGACATGTTTTATGCCTGTTTTTTACTTCACATGGGGACAAAAACTCCAAGACCAAAAATATTCATGATTTTGTACTAAGGTCCCACATGAACAAATGGCGAGATTTTTCAAGTCCTACAATGTAGCGTTTATTATTACTATTATTATTATTGGTAATTAAATTAATTTAATTTACTGAAATCTAATTAGATGTCAATGAGCATGATTTAGGAGTTTGCCAGGTCACTTGCATACTTTTTTTTTTCTTCAAGTATCCTACAATGGAGAACAGAAAACCAAGAGACCTGAATAAGGGAAAGTTTAAGCTGCTTGTCTGTTTCTCCTGCAAGTAATGGCACAGAGGATAACCAACATTTTGTTTAGGCATTTTAAAAAGAAATCTCCATGTTGATAGGGCAGAACAATTTGCAACATTTCTCAGGGAAATGCAATGAAATTATTTTTTTCTATTTCCAGCTACAGCATTTCATAGAAGGTTTTGTTATATGGTTACATAATTGCCTTTTTCATCCAATAAATGCACTTTATATCTCTCTTTGTCTTAATATCCACCCTTGCCTTGTTATCATCATGAGGTTAATGACCTATAATTGTAAGAAAAGCACAATGGTTTATGGTTTAGATCCTTCATAAGCTTATCACATTTCATTCTCTGTTAAGCTCACAAATCAGAACATTCAGATTTTTAACCTTCATTTTTGTCTGATACTCGTAGAAAAATCACATCTCTATATTTTATTACACCATGAAAATATACTTAAAGTAGAGAAAAATAACAAATTATCTGTCACACTGATCAGATTGTCCAAACAGTGGTTTAGCTTCAAATGGAGAGACAAAAATGTAAAACAGCTGTGAAAATAAAAAAAAAAAAATATATTAAAAAAAAACCCTACATCTTGAAAAAGCACCACAATTCCATATTCATTTTGAGATTCACTCATTTCCCTAAAGAATTAATGAATATACATCTAAAAATATAAAAATATTTAAATTAAGGTTGGAAATTAGGGTGGGAATTTTAAAATCAAACAATATTATTTTTGTTTTCTGAATCATTATAGAAGTACTATGCTTACCCATAATATATTTTTCATTTTTAAAGAAGGGTTGAAGCTCAATCTTTCTCTTGCCTTTTAGACTGCAGCATGATTTAAAAATGTATTCTTTTATTTCTCAAGTATGACTATGTATCCCAAAAACCTGAATGCAGAAGAAAAATTAAGTTACAGAGCATGGTTATATTATTTTCTAAATATGCCCTTGCTTTAAACCAAATTGTACCCCACCCCCACGTGGGAAAACACATAATGGCCAAAGCCTTAATTATCCATATTCTACTGATGATTTAACTAATTTTAAAGTTATTTTTAGAAAAGGCAGAGAAGAGTAGGATTTAAATCCCATTGCATGCTGTGTACCCTGTGTATCTTTTTGGATGTTACACAGATTGTTTAATCATAAGTCCTGGGCTTTTCCTTCTTAGGCTGAGCCAGCTGCTGCATTAGCTGTTCCTGTGTCTTTTTCCCTGTGTCGAGCACACTAAGGCCCTTATGCAACCTAATGCTCTCTGTTCATTGGAATAATTTTCTGCTGTTAGCCAAATGCACATTCTGCTTTGCAGTAGGGCTTTTTCCAGTTCCTGTGGTGGAGGAAAGCAAATAGTGATGATACATTTTTTTCACAGTGGCAGAACAGTTATCAATCACCTTGCACAGTTTTTGATTTTTTACTGTTACACATTCTGTTAATCAATTTTGTATTTGGTATTTCAGTTTATTATTCTGAAAGACATCTGCTGTGAAGATGACCCTAATGCCCTTTTCCTTTTTGTTTCTATGGTGTTTAATACAAATGTTTTATTATTAATATAAACACTGTTTATATGTACATATGAATATTATTTACAAGGTATTGAACAGATTTTTCTCCTTTAATTTCAACAGTCTTAATTCTGTCTTAATGCTCTTATTCTCTAATAAGAAAAATAATCTGTATACAATGAATAATATGCAATACCAGGGTATAATCGATAAAATTAAAGTACTGATTGAATATAATATTTCAAATTAGGCTTCTTGAAAACATACATAATTCATAGTTGTTTCAGCTACACTTTAAAATGTGGTTTTTTGAGTTTCTATCTATTAAACTTGCTGATCATTGTGCTGCCAGATTGTTAAGTTTATCAATGAGTCTGTTTTCACATGTTATGACATACAGAATAGAGTATTCCTTGCATAGCTAGTCTTATTCAAGTTTAGCTACAAGCATGTCCTGAAGTTCTGAATGCTGCTTTACCATCTGTGTGTTGTGTTGACTGCCCCTTTCCATCACACTGACCTCATCCTTTCATCGGCTTAAGGTGCATTATTATTCTGAAAAATGTTTTGTGGGAATTTCAAAAAACAGGCCCATAGTCACATTGACTGCTTATAATTTAGAGTAGATTTTGCTGTTTCTTGAGGTTTTTCTTGGTATATGACAGAAGATTTTCAGTTCGGTAAAGGCACCTTGTTGTGCTCAGAAAGTGCAGGAGTGTTTAAGTCTTAAATACAGCTGTCCTGAAGAGATATTTGAAACTATTAGAAGTTTCTTGTGCTTACAACTCATATAGTTTAGAAGACAGCAATGATTTTTAGCTACATTAATGAAAGATGATCCTGTAGTCTTCTCTTCTGAAAACCATTGGTTTGGACTCTGTCTCCTGGTGCTGGTTCAGTTCTTTCTGGAGACCAACCCACTCTCCAAGGTACTATGGTAAGATTTAAGATTGAAAGCATTTCCCTCTCAAAAAGCAATGGGTAGAGATTTTTTCCCTTCTTTTGAAGAAATGAAATGCACTTACTTCTCTACTGCCTTGTGATGATTTGTTAAAGATGTGTTTGCCTGAAGAAAGCAGCAATATTTTGTAAACATAACAGCTCTTGTAAATATTTATTCTCCTCTATAGCAAGTATTTGCTAAAGCTGAGTGGTTTTATTTCTGTTAGGAAACTCAGGAAATTATGGGTTTATTAGTTTGCTGCATCTGCTGTTTGTTCTGTATGTTCATTTTCTGTATTGTTTTGCAGGTGTCACCAAAGATGTTATAATGATTCCACCTGCACTCTTGCAGTGTCTTCCATTGCTGGCTATGATTTATACCACTTGCATTTTAAACTTTATTTTGCACTTTTAGAAACCATCCTTTCATTTTGTCCAATTATAATTTTGTTCTTTACAGACTTTGTTGCCTCCAAGCATGTTCTCTAAAACCCCATCTCAGGTTCTCTATGCAGTTCCTCAGTCTCCTCCACATTACATAGCAATAGTTCAACAAGAATTTTTTTCTTCTTTCACAGTGATTAGATTTCTGAAGTTCAGTTGCTGGATTTGCAAGTCTCTTTAAAACTATTGCAGTACAAGCTAACAAAGCACATTATTTATTCATTCTGACCAATGTTATTCTCTTTTACTACTCCTCTAAATAGTTGGCCATCCTTATAAAAAGGCTCTCAGGTGTCTGGATCTATGCCAGTATGTCTTGCTTACAGGATGCAGGTACAGGATGCAAAGATGCCATTCATTTGAATTCTTAAATGGCTGGTAGGCTCAGTCTTAACATTTGTGATTAAACTGCAGCTTTTCCTGTGTCCGTGGCAATAAAGTTACATCCATTAAGATGCTCTGTGGTTACTATCCTTCTTAGCTGTTTCTTGGAAGAAGTGGACACTTAGTTTGATTATATAATTAAATATTCACTTGAAAGATTATGACAGGTCTGAAAAATTGCATGCCCTAGAGCCATGTTCCAGACTTATTTCTTTCCCTACTTGTTTTACGCCCTATTTTGCTTTGCATCTGTGGTGTGAAAATGGTCAGACAGACAACACTTTTGAGGATGGAGCTTCTACAAATTCTTTAGGAAATCTGGAGTCTTTCCTGGAGGTTGTGCATAATGTTGCACACCTTGTAGTTGCATTGGAAACACTGGAGCAAAACACCTGGCTTTTGAAAGCACTGGAATCACTGGCTATGATTTTCTGCTGTAAGGAAGCCTGATATAGCCGTGTTGCATGTTAGGATGGTATAAGAACATTGATATCTTCACACCCTTGCTACGTACCATAGACTGGTGAACATAACCCCAATTCAATCTGTGTCTGTCTCAAAGTTGTGAACTGGAACCAGATCCTCACCCTAGTTTGGCCTCCCAGGTGGTCCGTGAAAAAAGCAAAGTGATACGCAGTAGGAATCTAAAACAGAGAAAATAGGTTTTAGGAGTCAGAAGCAGGGGAGTTTATTAAGGCATAAGTAGATCTCAGGTACCGTTATATTCCTTTTGGCTGAGGTGCTGTGACCCACATTGCTCCTTAGAAGAGCAGTGTTTCTTCCTGATAATCTGTGGGATCTCCAGGCAATGTTTCTTTGCTTGAAGCTCGGTCAGTTGTGACTTTCAACATTTCTGATCCTCTTAGGCAACAAATGGAAAAAGAATGGTTTGGGAGTAGTTGGAAGAGAGTAAAAGGAAATATGAGGAATGGAGAATGTATGCCAAGTTACAAGAGCAATGACAGATGTCTTGGGGAAGTCATTAGTGCTGCAGTTCTCAAAGTGAGAATACTTTATTTCTTTCTGGGGTGTTATGCTTCTGTAACCATAATCTCCAGGTCATAGACTTGAACACAAATAACTGTAAGTTTGTCATCTATAATAAACAAGCCACAAGAAACACAAAGTATTTGTATTTGATCATATTCTTCAGTCCAAAGCTGTATTTCTAAATTGAATGTGTATGTAGGCACAGGGGAGGGAGGCCTGCAGTCATGTGTTTTTTCTTCTCTTGGGGAAGGGGACAGCAAGTGATTCAGTCTGTGGATGCCAGACCCAGCACAGTGGTAGGAAGAAATATTAGTCTGTAGAAGAAGGACATGCTGAATGCATACCTGATTTTCGTCTCATGCAGGAGAACTGTGACAAGCCAAAGATAGTGCATCATGAATCATATTGAATCTGTTGTCTGCCAGTTAAGCAAGTGATGTAGAGTTGCACTGACTGATCTATAAAGCAATACCAATTAATTTACATCTGTAAAATGATCTCACTGCTCCTTCTTCCTCTTAGTACATTTTCAAACTTCTATGCTCAAAAGGAAATCTTTCATCTTTCACTCGGTAATTGACACAGTGTTTGGTTTAACCCCAGCCAGCCTCCAAGTCCCACGCAGCCCCTCGCTCACCCCTCCACCAGTGTGATCAGGGGGAGAATCAGAAGAAAGCAAGTGGGTGGAGAGAAAGACAGTTTATTAGGAAAAGCAAAGGCATACACACAAGCAAAGCAAAACAAGGAATTAATTTACTCCTTCCCATGGGCAGGCAGGTGTTCAGCCATCTCCAGGAGAACAGGGCTCCATCAGGTAATGGTGACTTGGGAAGACAAATGCCATAACTCTAAATGTCCTCCCCTTCTTCCTTCTTCTTCCACTTTACATTTGACTGTGATGTCACATGGAATATCCCTTTGGTCAGTTAGGGTCACCTGTCCTGGCTGTGTCTCATCCCAAACTCCCAAGCACCCCCAGCTTCCTCACCAGCATGGCAATATGAGACGCAGAAAAGGCCTTGGCTCTGAGCAAGCCCTGCTCAGCAATAAAAACAACATCTCCATATTATCAACCCTGTGGTCAGCTCAAACCCAAAACACAGCCCCATGCCAGCCACTGTGAAGACTAATTCTACCTCAGCCAAAACAAGCACATAAAGGCACTGAAATTCTGGGACATGTCTCAGACCATATTTTGACCATGAAACTTACTGTAATGATAGTAAAGATTTTGCATGCAGTAGTCATCAGTGGAAACACTGCTTGTTATGTTGTTCAGCTGAGCTAGTTATTGCTTAATTGTGGGGCAAAATGACTGTTGGCAACAATTTAATTAGGTTTTGAATGTAAGTCTGTTTTAGGTTGTTTAGGGGAAAAAGTGATCATCAAATTAGATATTTTATTATCAAAATTACTAATAAAATTAAAATTGTGATTTACTGGAAGCATTTTCCTAAAAAATGATCAAGCACATTTATGTCAAGAAAGGAGAAAAATGCAAACTGGTACATGAAGTGATTATATTAAAACTTGAGAGGCTAGGCAGAAGATTTTAACATGCATATATGATTTGGTATGATCAAAATTTTTTATGGACTAAGAGGAATCCATTTTATACACTGAGCTAATCATTTATGGTTTATCTAATTAATTTGACTCTTTAATAGAATTACATAATATTATGTAATGTTATGTCTTATACATAAACTTCCTATTAACTTCCTCTACTATTTGGTGTACGCTTTCCCTTCCAGTACTGCTGTCTTAGGATCGAATACTCAGGTCTTTCTCAGGAAGATGAGGAGCTTTTAACAGTACCTGTCATCTTGATTCTCCCTCTTCTCTTTAGTTTTGGAGTCAGTTTGAGGCTGCTTTTTCATATTTTCTTGAAGTTGCTTATTTTCTGTTCCTCACCCCTTCCCAAGCAAAGTTTGGAAACATCATATTTCCCTCCCTCAGCCCTCCAGTTATCCTGGGGTCACAGTGACCGTGTAGGGTGCCAGCTCCTGGCCTCAGGAGCTCCCAGGGTGGAGCTGGTGTAGGATGACACAGACACGTGGCCACCAGGGTTTCCTGCCATGGATAAAACCACTGCTTGCCAAGCTAGGGCCAGGTACATCCTGAGAGCCTGCACTGCCAACTCTGAGACAAACCTTGTGCTAGTGGAGGAAAACACACTGTTTTACAGACTGCAGAACAGATCTTCACAAACAGTCCTCTTGCCATTATTACCAACTCAAAAGAGAAGTCTTTGAAGACCTCAGGACTTATCTCTCTGTGTGTTTGCAGTGTTGAATCATTAATACTTACTATTGCTGGCACATAAAAGATTGCATAATGCTGCGGCTCCCTAAAATATTTATCAGTGTGGAAGTGTGATCCTTTGTGTTCAGAACAAATGTGCTTTGATATTTTTAAATTATTTAAAAACTTTGCAGGAGTGAATCATAAATCTTATCATATATTCTGACACTGGTCTTCAGAGCATAACTGTCTTTCCTGAGAAATCACATTAAGAATAGAAGTGAAGAGTGACTGCTAAAAGCTAGGATTTTTCTGAAGTCAAAATCAAGATAAATAAGAAGAAGGGGTTCACCCTCATTCATTAATATTCATCTAGACTTGAGACTTGCATATATTCATATACATGTGCTTTATTAAATGAATGTGATACATATCTAAACCCCATAATTTTAAACAAAAAACCCTGGAGAAGTTATGGAATTTAATGCTTTTTAAACTACTTTAAATATAATAAAGTGTAGGACAATCCAGTAGACTGACATCAGTAACCCTTGACATGAATGTGCATTTATGAAGACAGACTTTGAAACCTTATTTTCTTGTAACTACTGCTGGGAAGGCTACACTAATAACTTCATAACTTTTTTCCTTTTTTTTTGTTTTTAATGCATTGCATCACGTGAAAACAGACTTTAAAATTTTTAAAGTTTTTTTCACTGCACTATAATCAATTTAGGAAACTTCAGTCAAAATAATCCTGCATTCTTAGGCTTCATTGAAAGCATACAGCACAAAAGTTTTTTAACTGAATGACACCAAGCAGGTAAAATTGCTAATGTGATTTTTAGTAACTCATTTTCCTCTTGCCTTTTCAGATTATGGAACTATTAAGAAGGTACTTGCCCCAATGAACCAGAATTCAAGCAGCTGCCTGCTTGAGGAAATTGAACTCCTGCCGAAAAGTCAGCGAGAGCCCATCAGGAGCCTTCAGATCCTGCACAGCCAGAGTGTCCTTTTTGTGGGCCTTCAGGAACATGTGATTAAGGTCCCCCTGAAGAGATGTCCCTTTTACAAAACATACAGGTATGAAGAACCAGCTAGCTTTATTTGACTGGAGAAAAATACATGCAGGGGGTTGCAGAAAAATAGGAAGGATAAATGACTGCAAGTAGGAATCCAAATTAATTGTGTCTCTGAACAATGACTTCCTGTATACACTATTTATCAGAAATATCTCTGACTAAGTACTAACTTGTTAGGACTAGATGAGGTTCTCAATGAATTACATTCATACTGAAGTGTCATTATGCTGATTCTGAATTGTGGAGTGAAACAGTAAGAAATGTTTTATATAGAAAACAGTTATCTGGTAAAGTAAAATATAGCTGCTGGTTTAATGCATTTCAGCCTGTGATGGACAAATTTAAGAGGGTTTTTTGTTTGTTTTTTTCCCTTAACCTGTGTTATAATGCGTAAACAATATCTGTAGATTCAGAAAAAAAATTGGGTTGGGTGAACTGAGAATTAGGAGTGCTTGGAAAAGTTGCTATTTAAAGGTAATATTGGATCAGCAAACTATAATAAATGTAAATATGCTACTAGGTAAAAGGGTTATGCAGCCAAAAAATGCTCAGTCAAAGAAAGAGGATAACTTACAAATTATCACTTGGTTGTAGACTGTATTATGATAGTTAAGGAATTTAAAATTCAGCACACATCTTTTGCAATAGGCTGTCTGAAAATACATCTGGGTTGCAAAACATGCTATTAGAGATTGTTATTTTTATTTAATTAGTTGTATATCCCCCTTGATATGTGTGGTCCTGGTAATTCAGTATGATTGTTTTGTGTTACAACAGATAGATGACTGAACCAGTCATGAGATTTTCAGAACTGTGACAGAGGCATGTGGTTGGTTTTTTTTAGCTTCTTTTAGCCTCGCCTTGATTACATACATTCTTCTGAAAAGTAGGGCTGCTAAAGCAGGAGAAAGGATTCCTGTTGTCTCTCTTGGCTGCTACACCCAGGCTCACAGAGACATTATTTGTGCGTTTCTGGCCGTCACAGGGGCCACAGGGTTGGTCACCGCAGGGAAGTGACCACAGGACACAGATGTAGTAAAGCTGTGGCTTGGTGACAGTGGAGGGACATTTCCAAGGGACCTGGCTCACCATGGGGGTTGTACCATGCAGGAAACCAGTGAAAGGCTACTGGGTTGAAGAGAACACTGAAGGAAAAAGTGTGTCCTAGAAAACAAGTATACCAGGAAAAGAAAGAATTCTATCTTTCACAGTATTTTACCAGCCCATTATTTTTTTATGCTGTCTTATGTAGAATATTTTTAGCATCTATTGAAACTATTTTTAGCTTCTATTGAAACAGAAGAACACTCAAAGTCCCATTTGAAGTCCTGCTCAGATTTACTTTAGGGAAAAGTTCTATATGGGCAAGTCTCTGCTTCGAGGGTTTTATTGGTTTAGTGGCCTACATACGACCAAGTTCCAATTTCCTTGGAAATTTCATTTTTTCTTGGTTCAGAGAGTTGAAAAAGGTTGTGTGATGGTGAATATTTACACCAAGCCTGTAATCCACTTCAGACACTTCAAGGCTGGTGCCTCACTTTGTTTGTAGTGAGGTGTGAATGCCCAAGGTCCCTGGTACCTCTGCTTCTCTCAGGACAATTCCTAAGGCATGGCAACGTTATTCCAGCTGTAGAGCCCAAACATGCTTCTGCCCTTGCAGGGTAGGACTGCTGTTTCAAATTACAGACCCCATGCATAGCTGCAGGCTATTCATTCTTCTCCTGTTTGAGCAATGGGCTCTAATTGTCTAATTTTTAAAATTTGTTTTAGAACAAAAGAAAACAAAACAAAAAAGTGGAGCATTTCCCATTTTACAGAGAACAGTAGTTAAATGCCTCAAATACTGCTCAAATGATAATTTATTCCTCTGCCCAGAGGTATATGTAGTCTCATCTTCCAGAGGAAAGACTTATTTAAAAAGAGATAAAATGATTCCTTGTGGGGTTTTTCAAGCATGTCTTTTGTAGTTGTTTGACTTCTCTTGTCGTAATTAAATATTCATTGCAGCAAAAGGCTTGCCATTCTTGCTTTCTTCATGGTTAAAGAGTTCACCAGCCATTCTAGCTCTGTTTTGTGAAAAAGGAGATGATTTAGAGATGTGATCCAGACAAAACCAGAAATTTCCTTGTTGTCTGTCATTAGGGACTCAGGTTATTAGGAGAATGCAGATGTAATCTTTCTCTCACCTATAATTTACTTTTGATTTCACTAGTTTTTTCCTGGCTTATGCTGGATTTTTTTTTCTTTTTTGCATGTGGAGAAAGTACAAATACATTACTTGGGGGCTATACATTTCTCCAGGCATTGAAACATCTGAAACTTGCTCACTGCTGGGTGCTTTAATAGCCACACTATTCTGTTATGTTGCTAGCTATTACTTCTATAGTGTAGCAATGGGTAAATAGAGTAATGGGTAAACTTTACCTTAAATTATTCCTTGGAGCATAGTGGTTTTTGTTTGGTTGGTTTGTTTCTTTTGTTATTATTTTATTTAATTTATTCACATTTATCATTTAGGGCTGTATAGCTCTTTCAAAGCTGCATTCTGAAATTCCATTAGTGATAACTAGAGTCTCTTCCCCAGATCAAGGATGTGTACTCTTCAGTATCGTTGTAATTACTGAGACATAGGGCATACTTGTGTATGAATAACAGCCTTAGAAAAGTCAAAAGGTTGAAGACCTGCTACCTCACCTGCTCTTTTTGTGTAAATGGCAGAGTGCTCAGTGCCTAATCTTATCTAATCTCTTTGTTTAGGTCTCTTGCTGAGCTTTCAGACAATGCTACTTCAGCCCTTCTGTTGATCAGACTTTCATGAGCTAATACCTCAATGTCAAGATAGTTTTCTTGAGGTTGACCATTTTAAATGTTTTTCATTATTCCTGGTTTCGTCTTCCCACAGTAGCCTCTAAAGCAAGTGGCTATTGCTTTTATTTGTAGTTTATTGTGTCTCTTTAACTATCACTGTGATATGCTCTGCATATCATAAATCTGGTCCTCCACTTTTCAGTGGTGGAGGAACCCCATGACCTGCTGCTGCTGTGACAGATATTCCATCTGCTTCAGCACACTGCAGTCAGTCATGACTTTACTCCCATAAACTTTGTTAACAAAGGCTCTTGAAAATACATTTGGAGACTAATTTTTCTTTTTTTGGTATTTGAAGTCCAGTTTACTGCACTTTATTACTGTGACAGAAGACCTTACCATGGGCAAAACCTATTGTCACACCCATAGCTTGGGTTGCTCAGCACTTTCCATTATGCTCTGATGTTTCCATCATTCATGAGTTGCCCATGCCAGTTATTTCAATTGCCAGTTTCCATGGCAGGTAGGTGGAGGGTATCTCACACAGACTTCTGCCAATGCCTGAACCATTTTGAACATCCTGTCATAATTGTGATGTTTTTTAAAGTCAGCTAGAGAAAAGTAATTTGGGCTGTGTCTGTACTTTGGAGAATCAGTTCTCCAAAAAACTGCCATCTTCAAGGTGCAGAAGGCAGCAGAGCAGTTACCTAAATTAGTTCTCCTTGGAGAAAATCCTTAAGGTTTGACCAGGTTATGATCACCTGGGTATTGCAATTCACACGCTTATCAAACTTTTACAGAACTCCATCAATGATATGCACTGGAGCTATTTTTACAGATGAATTCTCCATCTCTCTGTACTTCTTCAGAGTTGAGTAGGCCAAGCATGAAGCACAACTGACTTTTATATATCTGCTAATTAACTATAATGTGAGATAAATAGAATAGTTATCATGAGAAGATGACTACTGACCTCCCTAAAATTTAAGTTTCTGTGTTTCACTTTGAAGTGAAACACATCTATGCACCTATAATAAGAAATAAGATATGAAGTGTGGGGGTAGAGGCTCTGTCCCCTGAAACAAAGAAACAGTTGGCTTTCTTTTGTTGGCAGCTGCAGCCTTCAAAAGCAACCCTGGATGGCAGTGATTTTTAGGAGGCAAATTTGTCAAAGTTATACTTTGCACTGTTTTCAGTGAGTTAGTTCTGAAAGGACATTGAAAGGCTGTATCAGCCCAATGTTCTTTAAAATCTTACCAAGCAAGGGTCAAGGGTTGGTATTTGTGACTGAACGTTTCATACACTTGAAAGGCTTGAGAACCAATCTTTCTATGATGTTATGTCTGAGTAAATAAACAGTGCTGTCTGCTAAAAGCTGTACAAATAGTGACTTCTCTGACATAAAAAAGACATCAACTTCTGTAAATTTTTGAGTATTTTTTTTTTACAATATATAAAGATACTTTCCCAAGATACTACTGGGTCACAAGATTGTCTTGCTAAGTAATGTTATCATAGCTATTCTAGTGTAACTAACCTTTTACTCTTTGAACTTCTCTTTTCTTATTTTGGTGTCTCTATGAGCCGTCAGTTAAGCAATCTGTACATACACAAGAAAACTCTATCAGCACAGTGCTAAAAAGGTTACTGAATTAACTAACAGAAGGAAACAATATACTTTATTTCATTCCTAGAACTCCTGCAAGACTATTGGATCAAGTATTTCAACCACTTTTGCATTCCTTTATTTTGCCCTAGCTGCAGATTTTGCATCCTTCAGAAGTACCGTCACACTCAGTAGAAACTTGTTTTCCTCATAATAAACACTCCATAACATTAAATAGTAAAATAATCATTCCTATATATTGATACTATATAAGTTAATAACAAATATGTGGTCTAAACCATTGCTAGGTGTTCATGTGTCCAGAAGAGCTTGCCAATAAATGGAATTGAAACTGCTGTTTGGAAATAATCATTCCAAAGTATTTATTTTTGGATATTCAGATGGATTTCCTGATTTCAAAATATTCAGGCTTTATTCCAGTTTAAATATGAGAAAACTGCTGCTCTATTATAATGTCAGAACTACATGAGGACTGATCTGAATTAGTGATTCCAGAATAATATTCCAGAATCAGGATCCTCATAAATTTCCCAGACTGGGATAAACCATACTCACATCTGGAAGTCTAGATTATAAGCATATAGTAAAAATGGCAATTCTTTTTTTGGGTATTGGGTACACTGAAAAATTATCTTCAGTAGGTGTCAACTTAAGAATATTATTAAAGTCAGCAGAACTATGAAATAAGCACAGTTGTAGGTTTTTTGCACTCAAAAGAAGCAGAATATTAGTCCCATACTGCAGAGGGAATAGCTTGACCCTTTCTGCCTCTGTGAAGATGAAAACTTTTGCAAAAAGTGTCCATCTATCCATCCTGCAAAATGCATCTGAGACAAACTGGTCATTTACATTTTGCTGCCCCTAAAATATTTTTTGACAACTCTTCAAAGTGTGTTAAGAGGATGTATGTATGTATGCATGTATGTATGTATGCATTGTGTTGTAAGCAGATATTTTTGTCAAGCAAGAATTTTACAGCCTGCTCCCAATTTAGGGAAGGAAAAATGTCTTTTTCTTTTGGTTTGCAAGGATGCAAGTAAACCAGATAGACTTGATTAGGTATTTGTAAATCAGATTTTATTAGTATGATATTATTTTAAACAAAAAAGTGACCTAAGAAAGAAAAATTTAAAACAGGCATGTGGTATTCATATATCATGATGTAATTAATTTTGTTACTTTAAAAATATCAGAAGATTCAGGAATTCTAAGTTCAGTGTGTTTACCCTTAGTAACTGTAGGTGCTTACAGGCAAGTTCAGGAGGTGGGGGTTGGAGGAGTGCACAGTGAGGTGGATTGGGAAATGGCTGAATGCCAGCTCTGAGAGGGTTGTTACCAGATGTAGGCATCACCTAAGGGTCAATACTGGGCCCGGTATTGTTCAGCTCCTTCATCAATGACTTGGCTGAAGGGGCAGATGTCTCCCAGCAAGTTCACTGAGGCACAAAGCTGGAGGAGAGGCCAATTCTCCAGAGGGCTGTGCAGCCCTTCAGAGGGGCCTTGGCAGGCTGGAGAGATGGGTGGAGAGGCACCTTCTGAAGTTCATCAAAGGCAAGTGCAGGGTCCTGCACTTGGGGAAGAATAACCCTGGCACCAGCACAGGCTGGGGGCTGATATGTTGGAAGGCAGCTCTTTGGAGAAGGACCTGGGGGTCCTGATGGCCAGGTTATCCATGAGCCAGCTGTGTCCTCTGGGGCCAGGAAGGCCAGTGGTATCCTGGGTTGTATTGGGAAGAGCACTGCCAGCAGGTCAAGGGATGTGATGCTGCCCCTGTACCTCGCCAGGCCACATCTGGGGTGCTGTGTGCAGTTCTGAACTCCTCAGGACAGGAAACACTTGGAGCTCCTAGAGCGGGTCCAGCGGAGGGCAACAATGATGAGGGTCTGAAACATCTCATCTATGAGGTGAGACTGAGGGAGTTGGACCTCTTCAGTCTTGAGAGGAGAAAACTGAGAGGAAATTTTTCAATGTATATAAATATCTGAGGGGAGAGCGTTGAGAGGATGGAGTGCATACTCTGAAAGTCGTCTTTTACATGGAATCCATATATGGTCACTTGGAAGCATCAACATTCAGTGAATTGTGTGGTGTAAACAACTTTTATACATAAATTTCTGATTCTGGATTTGATGAATGGGTTTAAGGCTGGTATTCTCAGTGATTGAATTGCACCTAAATATATTCTGACTATGGTACAAAAATTAAAATAAGAGGAAGCAATGGTAGTGCACTCAGTCTGAGATAATTAAAGGATTTGATTTTTCTTACCAGTACAGGTAGGGGTTAAGCAGTATTCTGAATATTTGACATAATTTCTTAGCTTGAGCTACTAGGGATTTTATAAGTTGTGTCCCTACCATTTATGTTCTTTGCATCATTCATCTGTATCTTTAGATGCCTGTTCTTTATTGCACACATGTATATATGTATATATATATACTACCGCAAAACCAGTAGTATTGAAAACACTGATAGGTACCTTTGTCTGGTATCACATCCAAGTATTCATTCAGAAATGGATAGAACTGTGCACCTGGAACATGAGACAGCATTATAGCTTCAGTTGTCTGTTTGAATTTGCAGTTCTGAATCTGTCTTCTGCAAAATAAGATGGTGAGCCTGATTCAGTTCCTGGTAGACAATGTGTCAGGTCACATTTGATGGTAATTGGGACTATGTAGGCATGGGTATTCAAGTAGAAATTATTGAAAGGATCAGCAGACTCAGTTCTTAGAAATGCTGTGTATAGGTAAAGACAGAAAAATGTTTCTTGAACAGTCTTAGAAGATTCACCTCTTGCATTTATATGTATTGTGTGAATAAAATGTTACAGCTCAAGGGGATACCTGATTGGAACTTTCATATTCATATGGGAACATTGATATTCTTCCCCTCAAAGGAAATTTAAAAATTTCTTTGAAATTAATGATATTATGATACTGCTTTTAAACATAAAGGTTTGGGGTTTTTTTTGTTTTGTTTTGGTTTTTTTTTTGTTTTTTTTTTTTGTGGGTTTTTGTTGGTGGTGTTTTTTTGTTTTGTTTTGTTTTGTTTTTTGGGGTTTTTTTTGTTTTTTTTTTATTCTTTGGAACACACAAATTCTTTTTCTTTTTAGTCTAAAACTCTATGGATTATGGGTAAGTGACATCAAGAATCAGTAAATGAACCAGTTTCATTTTATTTCTGAATTTCTTTCCTGCACAAAATTGCCAGCTTTATCAGTGCTGGGACAAATCATGTGAAGTCTTAGAGACATGAGGTGGTGCCTACTGGGATTAACAGACAAAACATTCATTCTCTGCTGAAATTGAGATGTAAGGTATGCTTCTAGAGACAAGATGACAAAATATATTATTCAGCTCTGCTATTTGCAGTGTGACAATCTGGAAGGGCCCTGTCAAATGAAAGATCTAATACCTACTTTAAAATTTATCTAATTTTTCAACAGTAGCATCTAAAATTTCTTTAATTTGGACAAATTTGGGAGGAAAATGGAGATGAGGTGTAGTGGTATCTGATTTCTGACTTTCCTTACTTACATAAAATTGACATAATTGGGACAGCCGTGTTTCATAATTTCTTTTGTTATTTCTTGTGCACATTTCAGTTTTTCCTCTTACTGCTGTTTCTTGGGAGAGAGATTCATTAAAAAAGAGTTAAAACAGTATGAAATTTTCCTAAGAACACATAATTGCAAGTCAAGACTAGTCCTTTTAAATTTCCCATTTCAGATAGAAGTTCTGATATTTTTATACTTACAAGCTTTACAAGCTTTATTATATCTGACTTTTTTTTCTGTTAACTTCTTTTGTTATGCTTTTTGTTATTTTATCTAGGCATAGTAGATAAAAATAATTAGCTGCTGTTACTAACACATTAAATTGAAGGAATCATCCCTCAAAGGAAAGAAAATGGTTTTAAAAGGTGACATAATTAGGCAGTAAGGAGAAAAATTTACCCTCAAATTATCTTCCTTTTTTTAATTTTAAAGAAACGATGTCCGCTTTTCAGAGATATAGGTGATCTGAAAAAAATAAATAAGAAAACCCTCTGAGACGTGAGGCAGGGTGGAGAACAGAGAAGAATTATTGTGCCAATACCTGAGAACAGGTATTTAAGTCAGGTCCTGCCACAATTCATGAATATGTCTGAAACAGTGCGCTGAAGGAAGTTGATAATACTGAACTAAAGTTTTGTAGGATTTTTTTTTCTGTCTGGGTATAAGAATTAAAAAATTAAACTTTTTACACTGTGAGACTTAGCTATAATGACAGGGACAATGAATTAGCATATTAGTGAAAGAATTCCAGCAAAACTAGACTTTCTCATGTGAGGAATATTTCTCTGAAAAAATTTCTTGTTGCTTTATTTGGAGTAGTTCATTTGTTTAGAGGATTAATTTCTGTATTGTAGTGTAAAGAAAAATGTTATTGAAGAATGGTAATACCTCTAATTTGTGGAGGAAGTTATTCTCTTGTCATCTGCATAAGGTTAGCTGAGTTATTAACTTCTTAAAATGATAACTTTTATATGCTCAGTGGATCTTCTTAACTAAATCCTGAAAAGATTCACCTCATTTTACCTTGCGGCAGAGCATCCAAACCTGGTTAGCTACAGAAAAAACCCTGTTCAGTGTTCCCAGAGTGATCAAACATTCTTTGTCACAGCAGTACAAGAACTCTTTTTTTTTTGTTCCGTGGAACTAGGATCTGTTCTGATACCAGAAAATTGTGAGGACAGTCAAAATATGTTTCTAGCACCTTACTTAAAACTTCTGAGGGACTTGTAATGAAAGGCGCAAGTAGTTTTGATTTGCTGGAATCAAAGGTAAAGTGAAAACAAAAACAAAAGAGGAAATGGGGTCTAAGACCAGAGTGGGAGAAGGATCAGCTTACTCCCACTAAAGAGGGTGTATGATTTTAAGTGAAAGGATGTTTCAAAATACTTTGAAATATTTTTGTTTTTAAGAAATAGTTGCTAAAGCATAATAACACTTTGAAGTTAGAAAATTGAGCACTTCAGCTTTGAGGCACAAGTTCTCATTTCAATGTTATCATTGCTAACATTGCCAGTTGTGCATTGTCAGACTTTAATTTGCTTTTGTATTCTGTTCTCATAAAACACATGCTTTATCAGAGATACTCAGAAAGAGAATACTGGACATCACATCTTGCAAACACTGTAAGACCAAGACACTTAAAACTTTCTGAAATTTTCATTAGTGTTCCTTCTCACTCTCTAGATGGTTACATAGAAACATGTAGCCTGAGTTACAAGAATGCTAAGTTCTCACAGCTGCAGGAGTCCACAGTGGGAACTCTCTTCTGAACAGCAAATTCCCTAAACCAAAAGCTTTGTCTTTGAGCTGGAATCCTGATTAGGGGTACCTATGGAGTTTTGACTGTTATGCCTCTTACATTGTGCCCTTTTTACAGATGAGGATTATGCTCCCACATGGTACTGGCAATTCACATTGCCAAGTGGAAGATGGAAGTGAATTCTTTGAAAATTATAATTATGGTATTTTGGAATAACACTCCAGAGAATAAATAAGTCTGTGTTTGGTCAGGTGTTAACATGGAAGTACATGAGGAATGCCAGAGATAAATAAAAATATCAGTAAAGCAGTTGATAAAATAGTCGATATATTAGTTGCTAGAACAGAATCACAGAACACTTGAAGTTGCATGGGTCTCTGATGGTCATCTGGTCCAATGCTTGCTGGGCCTTCCAGAACCAGTTGTCCAGGGCCATGTCTGGACATGCCATTTCCTTCAAGGAAGGAAATTCCAGAAACTGGGCTGTGTGCCTGGGCTCAGCCACCCTTTCTGCAACAGTGTCTCCTGATGCTGAAGCCTCCTGTGCTTCAGTTTGTGCCCATTGTCTCTGGTGCTATCACTGGGTACCACTGAACATCCTGGATCCTCTTTGCATGCTCCCTTCCAGGTTTTGTACGTATTTGTACATATTGATGAGATCCTCAGCCTTCTCTTCTCTATGCTAAACAGCTCTCCCAGCTCTCTCAGCCTCTCCTCACTGGAGAGATGTTCCAGTTGCTTGATAATCTCTGTGGCCCTTCAGTCAACAAATGTGATGGGAATAGATAATTAAAGAGAGAAGGATAATGCCCATGGGTTTGAGTTGAACAAAAATGATTGGTCTAACATTTTTTACAATCTAGATAAAGTGTTTGAATACACTGTTTTTTATGTATAATTTACAGATATTCTTACAAGTGTTAAACCAATTATATTGTGCTTCACTATAATGGGAGTTCCATCTCTTATTGTTCTTTAGCTATGAAGATGCAGACTTATTGCCTGGACTGTTAATATTAGATCTTAGCTAGAGAAAGATGCTATTTATTAGAGAAATGTTTTTCTAATTTTATATAGTGGATCTTTCAGAGTCTGTATGAAACTGGACTACCATCCTTCCCTATAATCCATTTTTTTCTCTCCTCATGTGCAACTAAGAGGGAGTGTTGAGTGCAGCATATGAAATGTAAGAGGTGTGATGGCAGCCACCAGAGCCCCTTTGAACTAACTTCCAGAGATTTTATATAATTGCAGAGAATGGATCAGAAGGTTTTCTAATTAATTTTCAAAGAACAGACATTGTCCTCTTATTTCTGAAAAAGGTGATAGCTACAATTCCAAAACAGACAAAAAAGACTAAGGACTGTAACTCCTGAAATTTTTACTTGGAGCAGACAATATACCCTTTTTATGAATTTCTGTAATTCTCTAGTAATTAAGTACAACGATCAGTCTAGACAACATACCATTCATGCAGACAGAAATTCAGCTATGCACTTAAAAGAAATCCTAGCTTTGTGTAGGCATTGAAGTTAATTTTTCATCTGGCTTTGGTCATTTTATCTGTGCCATACCACAATAGAGATCAATTTCACTATCTGCCTATGAAATACCAAGAGATGCCACATAGTTATTTAGAAAAATGTTTGGTCACTACAAATGAAGATAAATGTCCTGGTTATCTCTGATTGGTTTTCATCCACAGTACGTGCATTGGATCCCAAGACCCTTATTGTGGCTGGGACATGGTGATGAAGAAATGCACAACGCTGGAAGAAAGTCTGAGCATGAGTCAATGGGAGCAAAGCATTACTGCATGTCCAGTAAGTCCAAATGCGCTCATTTGTCTCTTATAACTTTTAATTCTGTGTGAATTTAATAAAAATGGGTTGGCATGGATTTTGAAGCTAAGAAAACTGCATTTAATGGCATTTTCCTTAGATTTTAGCAGAATACCTGGTTTCTTTTCTATTTCTTATCAAACTACTTATATGATAAAACTATTTAGAGTAATTTCAAAGGGTAGTTATTTTTTATCTGTAATGTCTATTTTCCCACCTTGAAAACAAATACTTTCTAAGACTAGTGATATTGACATACTTTCTCTACAGAATTTTTCTCCATTATGTACTCTGAAAAAGTTTAATCACTAAACTTTAATCACCAATGGTATATTTTTTCTTTTAGGACTATTATTACTAATATAAAAAGCCAAATAATATCTTCTAGAGTCCATGAATTGGAAGGCTGACTTCCATAAGTTAAGTCTCACTCATATTAATGACAGAGGTGATAATTACAATAAATGCAAGGTTTATATTTACTGTAGCTTAACACTTCTCTTTAAAAAATTATTTTGAATAAGTTCAATATATGATAAAAAAGCACCAACAAAATTGATTTGTGTCTCTCATTCTGAATTTTTTTTCTGGTCTTGTTTTGATATTCATTATTTTCCCTCACTCCAAAGCATGCCACAACAGGGTTAAGAAGCATCTTTCTTGTGCTATTGAGCCCTTTTTTTCTTTTTCTTTTTTTTTTTCTTTTGAGATTTTTGCTGCTTTGTCCTGCCCATGAAGAGGGAACCTTTCAAACTCCATTCTGCTTTCATTCCTAGTAAGAGCTTCTTGATCTTGTCCCTATTCACCAGTGGGGCACATGTACCTATAAACTTATGCTCACATGGCATTCATGTTCTAACCTCTGTATGTTTACAAGCTCCCTTTCACATCTTGATGACACTTTTCTCTCCTAAGCTGGGCTTTATTTAGTGACCTAGAGATGTGCAAAATCAGTGTAAAGTTCTTCCAGCTTTGACTTGTGCTCTCTACACATGTTACAGCAGCCTCATAAATACAGACACTACAATGATTCTGAGGGCCTTGAGGATGTACTCCTGTGTTCTGACTGTGTTTGACATTAAATAGCAAATTTTTAAACATTTTTCAAATTTTTAAAACTTTAAAAGAAGTTTATGTCTTGTTCTGTTCTTTTAATCCACCTTCTCACATAGAGGACTTATAAAATAGGCCTGTGTTGGATTCATCTGCATTAGCATTTTAGCTAAAATCAGGAGCAACTTTGAGGAAAATACTATGATTACTGAAATGCTTTCTTTTGTTGATGTTTGCATAGGCAGTCAGCCTGCTGTGCTCAGTTTTTGAATTATGGCACTAGGCCTTATTTTCTTTTGTAGATATAGAATGCAAGGCCAAGATGGGGTGGAGGGACAAATAATTTAAAAAGCATAATTCCACTCTGTTCTGTCCAACTGAAAAAACAATAATTTAGTATCTCTTGTATGGCATGTGCATAGGATATGGCAGTCTAGTCAAAGCAGGGGAGCACCTAAGTCTTGCTTAGAAATTTGTCCATAGCTGTAAGACTTTTCCTGCTGATCTGAAAATCAAGTGAATCTAGTGAACCTCCAAAGAAATTTAGTCCTTGAGCAGATCGAGCTTGTATAATATAAGGAAGATTTTAGAATTATTTTTCTAAATTGAAAAGTGTGGGTTTATGCCTTTACTGTTTTAAAGCCTTATACACTAAGTAACACATTATTGAACAGATTGGAAAACTTTATAGAAACTTTCCTCTGAAGGAAACACAATATTCTGGCAAACTGCAATCAATTACAATTTTGCTTAGCAAGGCTTTCAAATATTTGTTTTTATAGCATTTTTATGTGCTGTGCTCACAGGATATGTAAGCCAAGATGTAATTAATTTAATTTTGCAGGCAACTGAGCTATGTGCATCCTTAACATGTGCTAGATATATTCAAGACACTGTTGCAGGCAGAACATAACAGAATATTCAAAACCTACTTCCCCTCTTTTGGTCCCAATTGCTTCCAATATCTTAATTGTTAGTAAAATTACTCAAATCTTTTTAACATTGTAGAATTTTTTTTAAATTAATGAATGACAAATTTCTTTTGAAATTGTATCAGACAGGGGTCTGTTTATACAATAGTTTAGTCCAGGATAAAAATTGTAATCAGTTTCCTTTGAGAAATTATTTCCTACAGAATTATTCATATGGCTGAGTACTTATTGGCATGTATGGTAGAGGAGAGAGGTGAATAGGAGAGACAGATGGGTGTCTGTGCAACCATCTCCAGACTCTGAAGATCAGTTTTGAAAAATGAGGTTATTTTGGTTATCTTGCTCTGATTTAATTCTCAATTTGATTTTTATGTTATTGTTTCAGTTGCCATGAGTACAGATATTGTGCATAAATATGAACACTAATAATGCTATGGCACATGCATCCACTTTGATCTTTTTTCAGCTGGTCGTGTATCCCTATTATACACTCAATGATTTTTATGCCAATGAAGGTTCATTGTTTTTTAAAAAATATTTGGCAGTGGGACAACTTGCATTCCATCACTTAAAAATATGCTGACATTTTCTAGGAGCTTTTACAAGGAAAGTAAAACTAACCTTTAAAAGGGTTTTTCAAGGTTTTGGTTGTGGTTTTGGTTTTGTTTATTTGTTTGTTTAAGAGAAGTATGCAACATGAAATGGCTTTATTTTACAGTTATTCTCAGAGAAAGTGTAGTATGGGGTCTGAATTCATTACGAGCTCCAGGAAATTCTACAGACTCACTAAATTCTACAAAAAGGAATCTCAAACCAAAGATCTCTTGACAGAGTTAAAAACCGTGATCTTTACTCAAGAGTGCAGGGGCACAAAGCGGGAAGATGAGGTGGGTGCAGAGAGACTTGAGACAAAGATGGATATTTGAACGACATCAAGAAGGAAGAAGGGTCTAGAGGTATCTGCAGAAGGGAAAAGGTCAAAGCAAAACCAGGGTGGTAGAGAGGGAAAGCAGAGTGTAGCCATGCCAAGATGGTGTGATTGACTGTGATTTTGTCCTTGGGGTGTCAGATTGTAAAAGGTAAATGAGCATGGATTCTGGTGAGGGCTGCAAAGGCCCCTCATTGGTACATTTTGCTTTCCTTCAGTCATATGATGAAATTGTTTGATATCACTTCTGAAAGGGAGATACAGAGAGACTGAGCAGGTGAGTCATGGGGAATGGCAGAGATCCCGGTGGGGCAGTCTGTGCAAGAGCAAGGAAGAATAATTAAGAAAGAGAAAATGTCATCAATTCATCTTTCTGAGTTCTAGCTTTCAGCTGGGTTTTATGTATACTTTCTCTGCCACTTAATATGTATTATGGTAACCATAGACAAGCTCTGGTTTGTAATTGTAGGTGCAACAATAAGATGTTTTGATGCAGCACATGTACAGAAAGCAGTAAAGGCATTTTAACATCTCTGACATAATTAGATTGAGGACATAGAATTGTTAGTTTACGAACTATAAATATTTGCTAGATCAGCAGTGTAAGAGAGTCTGCTTGTCACTTAAAAGGAAGCATTTCTTGCTGTCTCACAAAACCCAACAATGTAAGCTCTACATGAGGAAAGGTTGGTGAGTTATTTTCAATAAATAGCTGTCAACAGATTTTGAAATGATGAATTATGGTTATATGGGCTGTGGCAGACAGAATGTACACATAGCTATTCTTGCACAAGTGATACTTGTGAAAAATAAACTGTGGGAATTGTAATTAGTAGGGAAATTGTGGTACCTTTGCCACAGTGGAAAGAATCAGCCAACATCCAGAGTGTCAGTAGAAACATGCCTTATGTTGTAATTAAATCTCCTGTATCTTCAAAGTATTTGTGAAATGTACACATCTCTCACCACTGCTGAAATACTAAAAATAGTACAGGAAGATACCACTTCTGTAATACCTGTTTCAATAGATAAACAAATATTAAAGTGTTATGTTTTTACATATTGGGTGAAAAATGCATGACTACAAGTGATACATATTAATTCTTGCTAAGAGGGAATTTAGATGCTACTTAGCCTGCACTTGCTGGTGCTGTTGTCTTGATTGAAAGTTAACATGAGGCAAACAAAAGGCAAATTCTTTAATACTTAACTGAAAAAATGGCCATCATTTCCATTCAGGATAACAGATTTGTCAAGATTAACATCTTGCTAAAAGAATGTTATGAAAATCTGTCTTTGTTGGGAGCTGAATACCCTATGTCCTGCCCCATTTTCTTTAGAAAAACTCATTTTCTAGCTCATTTTCTTTCAGCTGGGCAATGAAGATTTCATATTTAATGTGTTACAGCTGTTTGATGGAAACATTCCAGTCAAGATGAGAATGGTCTGAGTCTTCCAGCCAAAGCTGTTGAGAATTGAATTCTGCAGGAGCAAGCTTTCATCATATAGGATTAGGTGCTGCTTTTTGAAGATGTTTCTAGGATTTATGCATATAATTTCATATGTTTAGAGACTGTCATCTTTAAAACCACATTTTGTCCTTATGAAATGGTACTGTATGACATATGCTTCAAAAGCTGTTTTCAAAACAAGGCACTCATCATGGAGATTTGGGTTTGATCAATCTGGTTTTGTTACCCTAGACTATTTCAGCATCTGTCTTTAGAATCACAGAATTGTTTCACTGGAAGGAAACTGAAAGGTCATTTTACTTGAATCCCCCCTACCAAGGGCAGGGACACCTTCCACTAGACCATGTTGCTCAAAACCCCATCCAGCCTGGCCTTGAACACTTCCATGGATTTGGCATCCACAGTTTCTCATGGGAAACTGTTCCAGTGTCTTATCATCCTCATAGAGAATTGCTTCATTTTTTCCTCATCCTCTTCTGGCTCTTCCTTTTGATCTTGGGTTTTACAGTCAATCTCCAGGCTCCATTTTCACCAGAAAGTTTCAGGAAGTAGGGAATACAGAAGACAATTGAGATGTAGGCAAGCATGGTTGTGACAGATCACAGTTAGTTGTGATTTCTGTTATTGCTATGGTGGTGGCATCCAGTGGCTCAGATTGGTCAGAAGATGTGGAAATTATGTAGCTACAGGAATTATAAAGGGAGATTGCTGTCTGGAAGATATATGTCTCCAGTGGCGGCTGCTATTGTTGGTGACTGAAGGCTAAACCTTTCATGCAGAGCAGAGTAAAGAGGTGAAGGAACTGTCAATCCTCAGCTAAGCTTTTCTGTTGTGTTTGTTTCTAGATGAGGAATCTGACAGTGGATGGACATTTTGGGACATGGTCACAGTGGAAACCTTGCACCCACACTGATGGTGCCAGCGTTGGCTCCTGCCTCTGCAGGACCCGTGTGTGTGACAGTCCTGCTCCTCAGTGTGGAGGATGGCTGTGTGAAGGACCAACCATGGAGATTGCCAACTGTTCCAGGTATGCAAGACAATTTCAGGTTCTGTCATTTGTGGTTTAAAATATTTTAACTTAATCAGAATAAAGCCTACCCTGAATCTCCCCTGAAATCTACTGATCCTGTTGTGTGCATGAAAGGGCAAATGGGATATTAAAAAATTTCTCTCAGACTTTGTAGGAGAGAGAATGGGTCAGAGAGCAGTCATTTCAAATAATGTTGTCCTCTGGTAATTTTAACAAAAGCTCTGAAAGAAAAAAAATCTGTGTTAGATAATATCCAAAGTACGATATTTTTTCTCAGTTCTGTAATTCATACAACTTTCTTTGCTGGAAGTTAGAATAGCTTAGTATTTCTGAGGTCTCATATTACCATTGCAGTCCCCCATTCTGCCCTGGAAAAATGTTTTCATTGTATCTTTCAGTTGTATGACAATAGCAAGTTCTATTATCAATCTGTATAGAACTCTTTAGTCACTCTTTTGTCTTCTTCAGGAACTTAACCTCTCCCAGAGAAAATCAGTTGAGAGCAAATCATTTCAAAGAGACTCAGAACATTACGTATTTGGAACTGCATCAGAAGTTCATTTTAAAACATTATACACATACATACTTTAATTGCAAGATTAAACATATACTGGTGTGTTCTGCTTATTTTCAGTGATACTTTCTGGGGTTTTTTTTTAGCATCACAATCACATTGTGATGGGGAATAAAACTGATTACATTTCTGGACAAGGTTACTGCAAGCTCTATAAGTGAAAATATTTTAGGAAAATTATTAAAAATCTAACAATATGTTATATAACATCAGGTCAGGAGAATGATAGAAAAGACAAACATACTGAACAATCAAAACAACAGCTGTCAGGTTTAGAAGGGAAATTGGAATGTGATTTGGGACTGGATTCACCTTCTACCTTTAGCATTATTACACTGCTGTTTTAACTTCTTCTGTTAACAACGCTATATTAGTAAGGCACTGTTTTAACTTTTGATTTTATGATGAAAAATCAAAATCGCAATATAGTTTAGTTTTCTTTTTCTTTATTTCTGTTTGTATTCTACCAGAACAAAAAATTCAAGCTTGCCATTTAAAGCTTTGGATAACAGCAGAAGTGTATATTTTTTTTTTTTTTCCCTGGGACAGGATAGGAAATTCCTTTCAGATGTTTGGTCTATAATACTTTTTCTAGGGTGTATTGGAGAGGCTGGGAGTCCTTTCTAAAAGTTCACAAATGCAAGGTACAACATGTGAACTCTCTTAGCTATTTTTTTACATTACAGGCAGGGTATTTGCCATCTTATCAGAATAACCTATTGAGATTGAGAACTGATGCATTTTAATGTTCATTTTAGTGTTATGGAGTCATTTAGGCTGGAAAAGACACTTAAGATAGAGTCCAACCATTAATAAGCACTGCCTGATCCACCGCTAAACCATGTCCCCAAGTACTACATTTGTAAGTCTTTTAATACCTCCAGGGATGGTGACTCCCCCTCTTTCCTGGACAGTCTGCTCCAATGCTTGACCAACCCTTTTGATGATGGAATTTTTCCTAATATCCAATCTAAAACTCTCCTTACACAACATGGTGCCATTTGTCTCATTCTGTCCCTTGTTAAAATCAAGAGATCAACGCCTGGGAGGAGAAACCAACCCCCACCTCATTACAGTCTCTTTTCATGTAGTTGTAGAGAGAAATATGGTGTCCTCTGAGTCTCCTTTTCCTCCAGGCTTTAATCACTTTCCTTTCAGACAAGGCAGCAAAATTTGACATTTTAATCTCCCTGAAAATGGTATGTAGGTTAAAGTTAGCTTCAGAACACTGATATAGGAGTTTGCATACATTGTTTACCCAGAATAAAGTGACTGAAAGTAACTAAATATCTTCATATCTTTATAATTCTTGTGTAAGGAGGTAATTTTAGCAGTTGCTGATTACAAAGCATGGAATATGGAATATCAGAGCACCTTTATTTTGGTTCAGTATTCTTGAAGAAATGGAACACGATGCAGTATTAATGACTTCTGCAGAAATATTAGTAGGCCAGATTCTGCTGTCAGTCACACCTAATCAGCCATTCGCTATGTATAACAGATGACAGAGCCTGAGCTTTTTATTCTACCAGAAATGGAGGCTGGACACCATGGACTTCTTGGTCACCTTGTAGCACCACTTGTGGCATAGGCTTTCAAGTTCGCCAGCGCTCCTGCAGCAATCCAACCCCCCGGCATGGAGGACGCGTCTGTGTGGGACAGAACCGTGAGGAGAGGTATCTCCTGTTGTTCTATTGTCTGCTTTAGTTTTTTCTGTGCAGTTGTATTACACAGGACATTTTCTCCTTTATTTGCTTGGTTTTCCCTTCCCTTCCCTTTCCTTTCCCTCTCTGTTTAACTTCACCGCTGTACAGTACAGTGTTCCATTAACGAGGCTGTCAGTCTGCAGCAGATCTTTCATCTTTTGCTTAGCTTCATCCCTCCTGAGCCACCTGAGAGCTCCTGGTAGTGCCAGAGAATTGTGCTGAAGCAATGTGCTGCTGTCCCTTGAGACCCTGAAAATTGATTCTCCTTGAAAATTGATTGCACTGTGTTTGAATTGTAACTCATCCAGCCTCAAGACCTGGAATTCAGAACAAAATATAATAAGGTCACAACACTATGTTACTGATGCTGTGAGTTCATTTCTTCTGTTGTAAATAAATTAAGCATTTCTATAACACGGAAGGAAGTTTCAAGGGCTTTGTTTTCTATTCAATAAATATAATACACCTTAAACTCAAACACCTTAAGTAAGTTTTCAAGCTTGGTGGGTTTTTTATATTGTTTGTATATATTTTTTAACCCCCAAACAGATCAAGTGAGCTCAGATTTTGATTTCACCATGTACTGTTTTGGCACCACACTAAGTATTTTGTCACTAGCTCAGAATGCCAAGTTTAAGCCTTTCATTCTGTTTGACGTGTACCGTAATTACATCTCTAATTTATGTGGACCCTACATGCATCTCTAATTTTTTGTGTTCACAGTTTTAACAGGAATTAAATATTTCTTTAAATATTAAGTATATATTCAGATAAACTGCAACTCTTCATGCATTTTGTTGTTTCCAGAGGCATACCAGAAAGCTAGATAGCATTGGTGTGAAAATTTGGAGTCCTGTAGCCATCCATTCCAAGAGATGTATGAAGATATGTTTCCTCCTAATATTCACTTACAGCTTACTCCAGTGTTTCTGTATGGATGATGTAGTATCCTATATTGCTGTTGGGTGTAAACTAAAGTCAGTAACCCTTATGAAGGGTTTCAGTGAGGCATTTAATTAAACACCAACTCCAGCATTTTTTCAGATTAGGAGATTCATTGAAGCAAGATTGCATCACACATTTATGCATTATCGGATCACCAGGAACCTGGGCTTTCTAACTCTTAAAGGTAAAGGTTCAGTATCACAGAGCATTTGAACATTTCTTGCTGTTTCAAGGCCATGAATATTTACCATTTTATTCCAGAGGAGAGGATTTTGCTCTTTTGTAAATTGCTTTCTGAAAATAGGTTGCCCAAACAGAAAACCATCACCATC
Source organism: Cisticola juncidis (assembly GCA_013400215.1). Lineage (NCBI taxonomy): Eukaryota > Metazoa > Chordata > Aves > Passeriformes > Cisticolidae > Cisticola > Cisticola juncidis. The sequence continues at coordinate 173,921 of VXBR01007193.1, read as the reverse complement.
AAACATAGATTGTATCTGCTGTTGTTTAGCTCTGTCCCAGCATGAATAACAGTTATTGATTTTCCTGAACTGAAAGGTCAGTCCAGGGCAGGACACAATGAGACTAAACACAGAAAAAAGTGATTTTGCTTGGAGAGACCTTAGAGTGATGGACTATATATGATAATAATAATTGTTCATTTTAGTCTAACATAGAATAAAAGTTTGATGAGAAGTTTCACAGAAATAAAGAAAACCATGAGAAATACTTTCTTAATTATATGAGCATTATGACAATGGGTACACTGTAAAAGCAGTTACAAACTGGAAAGTGACATGATGAGTTGAAATAATAGCAATCCAGAAGGATTGAATTTTGGTATGCAACAGTTCTGAAAGAACAATAAGCTTATGTTGCTTTGCTTTTGTAGCCTGCAGCTTACTTGTCCTTTCTATCTCTGTCCAGTTCAGCAGCAATCTGGGATGAACATGCCTGTGAGTTTACTGCAGGATGCCTTTTTCTCAGAGTTCTTCTGTCACTGTCCCCTGTCTCTTTCAAAGATCCTTCACTCCCAAAAGCCCTGCACCTTTCTCACTCACAGCTTGCTCACAGCTGACCTTTCTGCCTCTGCTTTGGTTTTGTTTGTTATCCATGTTATGTCCTGATACTTTCAATTATTTTTTTAAGTGCCTTTAATTTTTTTTCCAGAGGGTGCGGTAAGTTGGGAATTTTTGTCAAATAATTTGTAAAACAGCTAGAGGCATGAGGCATCAGTTATTTGCCAGGATTTTTGTCAGTGTTAAGCCAAGTCCTTGGATAAATCTTTTCAGAGCTGTAAAAAGCAGAAAGTCCTGGGATATTTGCCAGCTGGGACCCCTCCCATCACCCACAGCAGGGGAGCAGGGCAAGCCTGGAGACTGGACCAGATCCAACCAAGAGTCTAGATCCTAGTGACATCATGACAATGAGAGAAGTCTGAAGTCCAGATAGGAAGCTAAACCACAGGCCAGGATTAGGACCAGGTTATATAGAGCTCCTGGGCCCATTGGTGTGGGTGGAAGACCCAGGGGAACCTGATTGGGGCCATTAGAGTTTCATGAGTGTCCTCATGGCTCTGCCAGCTTGTAGAGAGTTTTGAGCTGTGAGGGCAATGGAGTACCAGCATTTACAGTAGTATTATTTCACTATTTCACTCTCATTGAGTTACATCAGCACCAAATGAAAACACTTCCTTAGGCAAGCTGAACAAATATTGCATGTGCAGTAACTCCTGAGAAACATTTACTGGTTTTGTATTCAAAGTGCCAAGAAGCAACTTCTCAGATTTTCTTATTTAAATCAACCAATGTTTATAAATAGCCTAATAGTTTGCTTTTTTGATAACCTAGATCATACGTAAAATTAATATATATTTAGTATTAGTAAAAATTTGAATTAGTTGGTTTACACATTGAGTGCATTTGTCTTTGTAAATGTGTGTACTCTAATCACCTTCACATGTTTAGAGGTTTAAAAATAGGTTTCAGTTTCCACAGCTATCTACATGCCAAACTTTGAAACAGCTTTTCAACAAGCACTGATTTCACTTGAAATCCAGTACAAAAACTCCATAGAGAGCAAACACAAAAAAATGCAGCATATATATGAGGTAAATTTACCTCCAGATGTGTATGCATATTCAGCTTGAGAGTATTTGTTCGTGTGTTAAGAGCTAAATGTTTGTCTAGGATATATTTGTTTTACCTCCTGAAAGCCATGATCCTATCATGGCTAATGTATCAGGCAGCTCTATGCTTGCTGGCCATTCCCTTGAGATCAATGGCAATATTTGCCAATTTAAAGTGCTGAAGATAGGCTAAACTGTTTCATGCTCTGCTGCTAAAGGGGTGTGTGGGAAGGGGGGCAAAGCAGTTGAGAGATAACAGCAAATACTCCTATTACAAAGCAAATTCCCCTTGTAGAAGTAGGTCAAAAGTGCAGCTGATGTGCACTTAGACAGAATATGGAGAGAGAGTAAAAATAACATTGTAACAAAATTTACTAATCAGATAAAAATTTTGTAGTTAAAACTCCAGATGGAAGACATCTTGATGAATTCCTTAGGGGCTTAATTTTTCTGATTTTTTTCTGTATAAGAAATATTCATTGAAGCTGCTGGAGATTCTCTAGATCTTAGTTTATAGAGCCTGTAGTAGTATCCTGTCTCGACATTATCATGGAGTGAGAATGTTTGTCTTTTCTGTGGAAAATGCTGTAGATATGGTCTCATTAAGTCCACTGGCCCCCCTCCTATCTGTGTAGAAATGAAGGACATTAAAATGGGAATTGCTTGTTTTCAGCGGCTGCACTTATCTTTTATTACACAGGAAAGAATAGAAAAGAAACATGGCAATTAGAAAAGTAAATTGGCTGCAGACAAGGAGTAAACGTTTGAAAGCCCTGGATATTTTGGGCTGTATAAAAGAATTAGAAGCAGGACATATTGTGACATTATTTTGTACACGGTTCTCAGCAAATGTTCAGCTTTCGAGCTTGTTTCCATGAGAAAGAGGAACTGCTGAGAGTCAAGTGCGTGCTCTGTGCAGCACAGCTTGTTTCTGAGCAGTGTGAACAAGCCCAGTCCACTTCAGCAGAGCAGCTTAAACACCACAAGGCTTTAGGCTTGCTTGTTCTCCCATGGGTGTCTTGTCTGCTGGGAAGTGTCTGTTCCCACTCTCCTTGCTTTCTCTGCTCCCTGCTCCCTCCTTTTCCACTGAAGCCCCTGGGACCACATGCCACCTTCCACAGGATGGGTATTTTTGTCAGTATCAATCTCAGTCCAGCAGGGCACGTGCCTGCCTCCAGTTAAAGGAATCTGGCATTCCCATCAGCCTCGGTGTAGCCTGTGCATCCCAGAAAATCACCAGCTGGTAATCACAACTACCAACCATGGAACAGTACATTGCACAGGAAGGGGCAGCCAGGGGTGGAGCTTAGTTTGTTTTTCTTGAGGACATAGTAGTATAACATAGTTCAAAATTACAAAACATGTGTTTAAATAGCATCTCTCTATGGAATAAAAAGGGCATATTTGTAACTGCCATGCAGTTAGCCTGTAGTACTCTGTGCTGGATAGCAGCACTGAAATAAATTGAATAAATTGATGTCTTACTAAAGGTTGAGATCTTTATAGAAACAAGAATAGTAATGCCAGTTGCACTGAAATTTTAGCTGTAAAATTTGGTGTAGGTACTAATAGCTGTGGACACAACTGGACAGAGGATATTCACCCTTCTCCCGTAGGACAATTTCTTTATATTAGGGCATTTGAACTTGGGTTCACTTCAAGGAAAATGTGAAGGGTCACTGTACAAAACCCACATTTCTCTAGGCTGTTCTCCATTCTGACCTCACTGCAGTTAGGTCAGGGGAGAGGGCAGTGGTTTCACAGATTCAAGTTTCTTGCATTGCATGGTTTGTCGAATTAGGGTAAAACGTTAGCCCTGTGGGTCCTGAGAACAAAATTAAGAGGGGAAGAAAGAGCAAAAGGGAAAAAGGTTTGCTGAGTGACTTGAAATGCAGCCAAGATATAATGAAACTTGGCTCAAAGCCCCATGCTGTAGCACAGTTCTCAAAGATCAATTGCAGGGATGTCTCTAGCTGTGAAAACATACCTGATGTTTTCAGAGGCTGACTGGCTGGCTGAAATGAAAATAAGATTCCACTTGTATGCTGTGTTAGTTTTTGGTTTGTTCTCCTTTTTTTCTGTTTTCCTGAAAAAAAAGGAAAATTGATGATGTTGACTTTTTAAAAAAAAATAACAAAACCCTGTTTCCTAAACTGAAGTAGTTCGCATAGAGATTTTAGGGCTTTTTTTTCAGCTACATCTTTAATTAGAGTTGGATAACAGAATTGCCAGCCCTTTGAAGTGCTTACTGTGTAGAGTCACTGTCATTAGGTTTCTTTTCTGTCTTCTGCTTAACTGAGAGAGTGGGGAGGTCAGGCACATAGATACTAGAAGAGCCACTGCATAGTGGCGTGACTGTCCTCAAGGTGAGATCTGTCATTCCTTACTTCAGGTGTTCACGAGGGTGAATGTTTATGTGTGAGTCAGATGTCTGAACTTCCACTGTGGTCTATAGAAATTTAGTCAACATGGGCTGTGGAGAACATAATTTGTGTCCTTCCACTGTATATTCCTTAATTCTTAAAATCAATCATTCTAGTCTCCTAGTTTGTATTGACAAGATTTCCACTGCCTTTGATAGCTGCTTAGATGTTTGTCTCCCATGTAGCATTTGTAGTCAAAGAAAATCAATCTGTATGTTGAGGGGTGTATTTATATGACCTTTGCTCTAGGGTGACATAAATCATATTTTTAACTGGGCTTTTCCTTCCATGAGCTGTTGCTCAAGTTAGGTGACTGCTTTTACTATTTTTACATAGTTACACTATACATGCCTTTATTTTAAGGCAAGATATGTTCCTTAATTTTACTTCTGGCTTGGCTGAATATCGGTAATTCTCAACTTCATGGCAGATTTGCCTTAGTCTCAGTGTGTCTCCCAAATTAACTTAACACATCTTCATTAGGAACTGAAATTATGCAGTTTGAACTAATTTGACTAAATAAATGCTGATGTTACATCTACATTTGATTGACTACACATTCTCAACAAATGATCTAGAAGAAACTATCACACACATTCACATAATTGACTGCATGTGACAACGAATGTGTGTGGAGTTCTGGGAGAAGAATATCCAGGCATGGAACATTCCTATATATCTTTAATGATGGCATAATGTGAACTGTAATGTGTGTACCCAAATCACGCACTGAAGAATTCTGACACCAGATTCATAAATATCAAGGGTTTGTGCACTTTTTTCCTGTTTCCAGAGGAAAGGTCAATACAAGCTGTGAATAATTTTCTTGACTCTACAGAAGCAGAAAACTGAATGTCACTCCCCTATTAACCCCACTCCCAGTCTTTGGATTTTGATGGAGTTGCCCAGACCTAGGGACAAAGTTTGAATTTTAGGCTCCATCATATGCAGTAAATCTACTCTCATATGTTACTTACACCACCAACATTAAATTTTTGCCCTCCATAGAGTTCCAAATATTCAAATTCCTTATAATGAAGGATTATGATTAATTAGAGCTTGCAGATATTAGGGCTTTCTAAAAACAAACAAAAAAAACCTGTCGTGGTTATTCTTGTTGGAAATGATGATTGTTCATACTGTCATTTCTCTTTTTTCGAAAATGAACAACTGGAGTATTAGAGTCAGTTTTCAATGTAGAAGAGTGCCAAGAAATGAAACTTGTTAGAGGGCAAGAGGATATTGGATTTTGGGTGAATGGTGTAAAAACTGAGGAAATACTGTATCAGATTGATTTGTTCATTCATGACAATCTTGTAACAAGAGCTGCCCAGATGCATCCATAAAATATCAGAGAATGTCTTCAGGGTTATCTGTTTTGTGACTATACTGTGTTTGCTTTATCTAAGTAAGAGCTCTGTCTCTTAGAGAGCCCTAGTCACACTTGCTGATGGCCCAGACCCTTTGGACTTGTGTAGAGGTTCCTTAAAAAGCAGCATGTGCTATGGCTAGAATTATTGGATGGCACACTAAAAAAATCAGGTATCTAAGGTTTTCACAAAACTTGAAAAAACTCAGCTTAAGCTGGGACCTTCCCACATGTCTGAATGTATTGTAACAATAATGACAATTCAATAATGCTTCCCTCAAGAACCTAATAGGCCTCTGAATCAGTTAGCAGCTTACAGGAAAATCCTTCAAAGATTATAATAGCAAAAAACACCCTTTAAAAGATAAAGTAATAACATTATAAACAAGTGCAGTTCTTTAGGCCTAGAATCAATGTTTTAGCTTTTATACTGCCCATAGAAGCAGAGGCACTGTGAGAAGCAAAAAGCAGCTATCTGAAGATGAGAGAGATGGATCCTAATCAATTCTTAGCTGGAGACTGATAAAATACTTCCTGCATGAATGTTCTCCTTCTGTTTGGTTGACTGCCACAGAGGGATGGCTGCAAAGGGTTTTAATAAAGCCGTTTGCAATCTTGCTTACGTGACCGCAGTACAATCGTGTGGCTGCATTGCATGGAATGTATAAAGTCACTGAATAAAGCAAACAAATGCTCCACCCACACAACTGCAACCTAAAAAAACCCACTCAAATGTTTAGACAGTCTGTGCAGTGTGACAACTGTTAGTGCAGTGCTTAATGAGTAGGGAGAGGACCTTTGTATAAAACATTTCCATGTACTTATATCTATCTGAATTATGCAAATGAGGGAGGTTTTGGGGGAGGTCTTGTCTTGATAATAAATAAATTCATTGTCTCCTTATTTCTCTTCTCACAGGTACTGCAATGAGCATTTGTTGTGCCCTCCTCATGTGTTTTGGACAGGCTGGGGGCCATGGGAGCGCTGCACGGCTCAGTGTGGAGGAGGGATCCAGGCACGGCGCAGGACGTGTGAAAATGGTCCTGACTGTCCTGGCTGCAGCGTGGTGAGCAACTTTCAGCCTTCTCTTCATCAAATGCCTATGGCCATATGCCACAGATGTCTCTATGTCAAAGAATCATAAAGAATCATAAATTTTGAAGGGATCTCTAAGGTTATCAAGTCCAACCATTCACCCAGCTCTGCCAACTCCTCTATTGAACCATATCCCCAGGTGCCTCATCTATGTGTGTTTTAAATGCCTGCAGGGATGGTGACTTTGCCAGAAATTTTTCCTAATATCTAATCTAAACCTCCTCTGGCAAGACTAGAAGCCATTTCTGTCTGTCCTGACACTAATGCTCTATATCCATAAGACATCTGTATAAGCTCTTCTACTAACATGAGTAGGCACCAGCTTGTTTTTGTCTCTGTGTTGCTTGTGTGTTCTGAAATCCACACAATTTATCAATCAGAAATATATATAATTCAGCTTTTTTATGGTATCATCTAGAATTTAAGCTTCTTGAGGCAAGTTTCATGCAGATGTGGATGTGTCATTGCAGGTTTATAGTAGTTTTTTATTTTTATCATCAGAGTGCATAGGAACTCTAGCTATGAGCTCAGGACTCCAGTGTACCATGTTCTGTACAGCAGAGAAAAAAGCTAAGTTTCACACCTAAATACATAAGGAGCCAATCAGTGAATCCATGGAAGCATCAGGAAAGTGCTGAGGTGAGATTGGATGGCAGTAGTGATCTTGGCACAGCAGCAGCCTAACAGCTGTCAGACTTTGAATCTACAGTGGGATGATTTGGATGAGTAGAAATGCTTTATTGATTACCCAGTTTATTAAGAGAAACATATGGGAAAACAGGCAGGGTATTTTTCTTTTATCTGAACAAATAGAGGTGGGTAGGTAAAGAGGTAAACCAATCTTTACATGTCTTAATTTCAGAGAGGCCTAATTCTGAGGTTTGTCATAATCTGTGGGCTGTTTGTTAGACTGGCAGTAAATCAGTATTAAAGAAAGGATAATTTATTAACTTTTTCTGATTTGAAGATTTTGTGCATTTTCCCATGATTTTTTATCTTTTAAACATTTATTCTGATGATAGAATTGCATTTTCAGTACATTAAAAACATCCCAGAGTCTTATTCTTTTATTAAAGTTGAACTTTAAGAATTAACCCAATAACTTTGAATTCTATCAAGTTTTCCAAAATATTTGTGTCTTCTGATGGTACACCAAAAAAGCAGACATATGGCCTAGATTTATTGTTAAACCATCCTGACTCGCACTGAGAAGAGCACAACATGAAGGTTTTCTCCCTCATTTGTTCCTATTTATCCTATAATAATGTTTGTGAAATATCATGGCATTTTATTTTGCAGAGAATCTTCCCATGGTCTTAAATCAAAACTGTGTGGCTCTAATTTTCTTGGAAAGCTCTATGAGGAAAGCAGGAAAACCTTTAATGTAAAAATTTCTTACTGTAACTACTTTGAGATTATTGGTACTGGGGTTTGTAATTTATTAACAGTCTTAGCACGTACTCTGCTGCACCACAGAATAGTTACCAGTTCAGCTATGGAAATGTTCTGGAGATTTTTTTATTAATTAGAAAATTATTGCATTGATGGTTTCAAGTTTTGGAGTACATAGCTGTCTTGCTAAAACTAAGGCACCAGTGGAAACCCATCCAGTGTAGAAATCCCTGCTGTTCTTACAAGACAGAGGACTGTGGTATAAAGTCTGTGTTTTCTCTAAGTTTCACTGAATTTGAATCTTTAAGTTATCCATCTTGACTCAGAGGCTTTGCAACCATAGCAGGGCCTAGTCACTAAGTTTAGCTGGAGAAAAAGTACTTTATTTCTTCTCAGAGTTTGTGTCATTAATCTAAGAAAGTGCTATCAGAAATAATTTTATGCCTTCTTTTAATAGTTATATTATTAACATAATATTAACAAAGTCTTATGAATGAGAAGCGTAAATATGAAACTCATTGGATGTTCTTCTCCTTCAACCAAATTTGTGGTTTTATTGTAGTAGGTATGTATTTTTCCAAACAGTTAGAATTATGAATTTTTACCATAGTGAATAAAGGAGAAGTTAATGTGTCTTCTTAGTACTGTTTTTTTTCATTCTTTACTGGTTATAATGATACTCAACTTAGGTTGTGCAAGATATTTAGTGAATTTAGTTTATTTCAAAAAATTTTAATACTGAATATGTCTGAGTACCTGAGAAGCTAAAAAGTCTCAGGAAGTCTTGCAGTGAGTGGCAGTAATCTACACTATCTACTGTTTCTTTTGTCTGGAGTAAAAGATGTGATGAGCCAAACATTTACCATGTGAATTAAAGGCATAGTTGGGAGTAAACTCAGAGACCTGAAGTGCCTGGTTCTCTCAACCATTAAATGATAGCTTTGAGCTATAAAGAGACTCTCCAGGTTTTTTGTTTACCTTCTTCAGTGAGGATGAACTCTGAAACCTTCACATTTGAGCAGCATGAGTTGCAGCTGAATAGTTCAGTGTCTGTGGCTTGTGAAGAGAAGAGAAAGAAAGGGTAGAGGAACTGGAGAACTTCTTATTTAAGAAGATAGTAACTATGTTAGGCTTCATTTCCTCTTGAAATGAAAAGAAATTTTTGATCCATCAGAGGTGTAGGATGGATGAAATACTGTCTTGGGACCCCTTTCAACTGTGCCAATTCTTTATTTTTAGAACTTTGTTTGTCAAGAATCATGGGAAAAACCAACAACTGTTTCTATAAACTTAGGAAGTCTTACTGTATGCTTGCCAGCAGTATCAGGGGACCAGATTTAATTTCTTAGAAGAACTTGCCTCTTCTGTTTTCCAATCTGCAACCTGGCTGTGAGACTGCAGTATAGCCAATCCTAATCTATTTTCCTGTCCTTATGCTGCAGCTTTTACCATATTAATGGCTATTTTCTCTGTCCACCTAAAGATTTATACCACATAATTTTTAATGAAAAGTATTTCTTCCTTTTAGTTTCATTTTATTGTTCCTAAGCTGCAATATCACAGCAGGCAACTACTGCCTGTGCTTGTCTTTTTGCTTGTTTCTCATTAGTTGGTTCCTTGACTTTATCTGTCTTATAGCAGATATCAGCCAAGCCACTCAAATAGTTTTTATCAGGACTCAGTAGAGTTCCCTATAGTTATTGCCTACTTATTTTATAAAATAATAATGATAAATCTTTTGATGCATATAAATATTCCACAGAGAAAAAAAATGTGATGGTACCTTAAAGATGCATCTGTTGCTTAAATGCATCAATACATGAAAATGGATGGCCAGAGACTTAGGACTGAAGGCATTTTCACTGAATGTAGAAAACCATAAATCAATATGATACAGGAGAATTAGACCGTAGAGGCTCATAAAGGGCAAAAAGATGAAGCTCAAAATCAAAATCTGGAGTCATAAGGACCTGTCAAAGTCTTTAAGTTAATCAAAGCTACTGAAGAATGCTTAGAATTGTCTAATTAGAGATAGAAGTACTGCAACCAAATTTAAGAGCAGCTAAAATCTGGTAATAGAGGTCTTTAAGCAGATCACAAAACAGGTATTGGTCTCGTGGATGCAGGTTATACAGGCACTAGAGAAGGAACTGTGGAATTCTCTGGACTGTGCTAATGTGACTCAGAGGACAAATATCTTCATTTTACAGCATACTCAGATAAGCTGTATGTTTCCTTCAGAAAATGTTTCTTTTCCCTTGAGAAGCATAATCTCACTTGAATTTGCCTCAGGCCAATAATAAAAGAATAACTTTTTTAAAGCATTATTAATAGGATGAGGAATTTAGTTTGAGGCTCAAGCTGGGTGACATGCTTTATGTGTATATTTGTCTGTGTTCCCATTTCAGTCATACTAACATATACATTAATCTTAGATTTTGTACTGGGAGACAGCTAAAGAGTATATACTTTCCACATACCAGAACTAATTTAAAAAAAAAAGGAATTAAAAAAAAAAAAAGGAGGAATTATCTTTGTTTCTTAGAGAAGATAGTTTTTTTTTAAAAAACTATTAGTATCATTGTTTCAACATTCTTGAATTGTTCTGAACACAAAACTTTTTTCAGAAAGTGTATTTGTATCCTAGAGTTTTTGTAATGGAACAGAATAAAACAAGAAAAAAAAAAGCAGAATTATTTTTCTTTCATCAATTTTTTAAAGAGAATTTGAAGACAGAAGGTTTTCAGAAGTACTTTGTCCATCAGAGAGAATAATCTGCCTTTTTTCTTGCCATCTCACAAAATAAGTTCAAAAATTCTAGTCCAGGAAAGTGACCAGAAAATAAAATTGTTATTAGGCTTTTGTTTAATTGTTCTTTTTTACGTTTCCATTTGACTTGAGAAAAATAATAATGTATTGCAAAACCAGGAAACAATCTCACAAGCATAATATATAAAACATTGTACTATTTATATGATGTTTTCCTACTTTATGCTCATGTCCTTTTTCAGTACTTTTTTCTTCCATAATGCAAACTCCATTGGGTATTATTTTTTTTATGTTTTAAAAGTTTAACAAAGTGGAACCTCTCTTCTCTTGATGCTGCACATGCTACTTCAATTGTAGGCAATAGCAAGTTAAAGAGGGTAAAACCAAAAAACCACAAAATCATAAGAAACAGTTTCAGAAAATGCTAAAACGTATTGATCAATGGTGCATGTCTGCTTACCTCGCTCAGTAAAGTGAGTGACCAGCTTGGCATTCATTGTCAAGTCAAATGTGAAATATAAACTGGTTGAATAGATATGCATATGTATCCAAATGTGAGCCGTTCAAGGTGGTATTTGGGTACAGATCCAGCAAGCATTTTGCTGTTTCATTTATTTAATTTTGAAAAAGTTTATTTTCTTGCTTTCTTGCTTAGAATAGTGTGAAGCATCCTGTTTTTGAGAAATATAACTTTTAAAGTAATTTAAAGCTGTGAAATACATTTTTACCTGCTAGGAAACTACTTCAAACTATTCATTTCAACCTGTGACAGCTGACACTGACTGCAATCCTGTTCTGAGATTCCTGTAGCAAGCTCTTTCAGGGACTTCCAGGTCATGTAAAATATCTTCTTTCATGGACCAATGCCATCTGATTTGTAATCTTTTTCAAATCTAATTAAATGGGTTTTTGCCAAAGCGAACACATCAAGAACTTTGTATTGGGCATATGTGTATCTGTCATACAGATTATGAATGTTTGATTCAGAAGTCCAAATCTTATTTAAATAACCATAGGACACAAATTTTAATGTAACTGTGCATCAGCTTTCTCAGGGCTTTAGGTGAGGGCAACAGCCAGTGTGTGCCTCAAGGTCAAGTGTGACAGCCAAGTGCCATCATCCAGTGAGGGAGTTTTACTGAGCAGAGACAGGAGACCAGATTTCCTTCAGCTACAATTTGCCCCACTGTTTCCTAAAACACCAGGCACACTGGAGTGTGTCCTGTCTCAGATGCCACCACTTGTTGCAGTTTTCAGTGGTACTTATGCTGTAGATATAATTTTCAGTATTGTTATTTAGATGTGGTACAGTACCTCAGCTCTGTGAGGCCCCGTGTTTGAGTTGGGGTCATTGCTGCCTCTGATAACAACAAAAAAAAGCACCTGAAACCCCCTTCAGTCTGTGCTCAGCAGTGCTGAGCTCAAGGACTCACCGTTAAGAGATGTGAACTTCTACTTTCCTTTGGCTGGATAAGTTTTGAATGTGAATGATAAATAAGGAAAATAGGAAGATAGAAGCTTGGGTGCTGAAGTTTTGTGCTGCAGTAATTTTAAATTAAGTTAATATGTGAAACTGAAACTAGAAGATATTTCCTAAGGATTTGTGCTTCATGGAGCCTGAGCTTTTTCATTGCTGTGGACCAAGAACATCCAGTTATCTCTGGAAAGTAATCCGTAACTGTCACTGAAGACTAAAAACCAGAACAAAATGAGTATATGGCATAGTTTTAGCTAAGTTTTATCAAGTAATAGGGCTTAAAGGATCATGTTGTGGTCTGTCAGGTATTCTTACTCTTCTGCAAATAAGTAGGGCACCCACTCCTCCATTACACAGATGTTTGATTGGAGAATGGTCTTAGATGACAACATGGCACTGGGACTTGTTGCATGAAAAACAATGGCCCAGGAAGGGGGAAAAATGAAATTAGTTTCTGCACTGAGAGACAGATCTGCAGCTGAGTCCATTGCTTGGTCCAAGTGGTGTCAGGTGCTGGTCAATGAGTGTTCATATCAGCACAAGTGTTGTTTGGGACTAGACTCCTAATGTTTAGCAGTTGGACTGTTAAATCCTACAGGCAGGAGTATGAGAAGGGGGAACGTGAAAGGATTAAATGGATCAACTTAAAAGACTTGAAATTTAAACTTAGAGAAAATCAGGCTTCATTATTTCCAGTGCTTGTGGATCTGTATTTTTTGTATGGATTGTGTAGCTTTATTTGGTACATAAGTAGTATTTCCATGAAATCAGAATTGACATAAACAGGGAGAGATGTTAAAAAAAAAAAAAAAGATCTTTCCTGGAGTATCCTGGAGCTTTTGGAACAACTATAACTGTATTTAATATAGGATATTTTTTCTTATGGTTTGTTTTTAAAAAGATAGTAAACCTCTAATCTAAATCTAAGGAAAATAAAAAAATCAATGGAGGAAAAGACAGGCTGCTTCACCTGATCTCTGAATTTCAACTTGCTGAACAACTCCAGGGTAGAACATAATTCTGATGTAAATGGAATGTTCAGCGCAGTCCCCTAGGACATTACTAATATAGACCACTTCATATCTTTTTGACATTGTTCTTCAAGAAGATAAAAGGAGTTTCTGACAAAATGGAGCAACTTCCGAGTAAATGATACTAAATTCATGATAGAGAGCTTAGATAGAGTTATTATTAGTTATATTAGTTTATATTCTGTTACATTGATGTTAGCTTTATCCACCAAACATACTAGTGGTTTGTCCTAGAAGGAGAAACTTCAAATTGTTAGAAGGCACCTTGAGATCTCCTAAAAGAAGGCATTTATACAGATTTTATTTATAAGTGCTTTTGGTCATTTTGGAGGAAAAATTTGGATTATATTTTCTGAACTTTCAGTAACCTGAACTTATGGTGCATCACTGATGAAAATGTTTATTTGCATGTTGTATGGGAGGCACTAGATGTCTTTGAGGGCTGAAGTAATAGAAATGAAGAGTTCTGTATTGTAATTGCAGTCATGAACTTAACAGAAGCTCCTGCTTTCACCTTGAAGCACAGCAAGGAACCAGACAGGAGAATGACTGGCGTGTGAATTGTTTATGATTCTAGCTATAAGTCAGAATGTTTGTTCAGTGGTGAAAAAAAAAATAGATTCTGTTATATCATTTAGGAAGTTTCAGGAAGATACTCCCGAAGGAAACAAAAGACGTAGTCTAGGGATTCACATACAAACTAATCTCAGAAGAGATGATTGTAGCAGTCTGGGCTGAAGCCGGATAAAATCACGGGTTTTGTTTAGTGTATTGCAGTAATGTGATTTCTCCAACACTGCTGTTATCTTCAAAGCTGAGCTTATTTTGAAGCTGAATTTATCTGACAGCTTTGTGTCAACGACTGAAGTCATGAAAGCTCATTGTGATTTCATCTACAAATTTCAAAGTCTCATCCATAACAAAGATATATCTTTGTTAAATGTGGAGAAACCTTAATTTTACTGTAGTCAGTAATGTAGCAACCTTCATTGTACAGTTGCAATCAAAATGGTAAAAAGGGTGCATGAAACATAACACTGAAAATTACCTCAGAAACCTGATAGAGCAGTTACATAAAATTGTTCTGTAGCCATGCTTACTGTTCTTAAAGGACATGGCCCATGCTGGAAGTGGGCTGAGCTCAGGAAGGTGTTCCAAAGAAAGGGAGAAGATTGGGATTCTCGTAAATCACAGTACGCAGGGTTCTAGTGAATGAAGGACTAATATATAAATGAATGACAGGTTTAGAGAGGGAACATTGGGGTTTCTGTGTACTCTTACTGTAGTATACTGAGTTTTAAAGAAATATGAAGCCAGTGAAGGGAATTAATTTTTATTCGGGGCATTATTAATTGACGTAACTTGTTGCAAGAAATTGCTGAGGTTTAAATCTTAAGAACCAATAAAACTCCACACAGCTAAAATTGTGCAGGATATCAGGATGAAATAGAATTATAATAGACAAAAAAATTAGATTTTTTTTTGTTAGCATAGTAAATCAAATTTTAAAGTTTTAAATCTTTTTCCTGAGTATTAACAGTCGGATTTAGAGCTGTGCTTTTTGCATTCTGCTTATTTCTGTGCTGCCATTTGACAATAACTAGGGAAGGCATGTCTGATCTAGAATGGCATTTCCAATGTTCCTCTTTGTAAGAGAGTGTTGAATCAGTTTGCAACAAATTGTCCCTCTGATTTATTTTGTTCCTTTTAAGTTTGGTCACCTTTACTTAAAATGGCACAGTGCAAACACAGTAATTGTGTTTACACATTTTATACTGAAAAGTCTGCTCACATGTAGACCTTAACACAAAGCAGAGTTTTGTTTCAGTATTCTTAAATTTGACCTCAGTAAACTGAGGCATAGATGAAGCCTGAATAAGTAATATGCACTGTTGCCATTTATAGCTTCACTAATGCAGAAACTCTTGAAAGAGTGCAAGACTGATTTGTTAGCTGAGCTGACTGACAGCAGTCCGTAGCCATCTGAGTGCAATTAAATGGAACTCCATCCAAATTAATTATATTTATGGGCCAGCTTTTATTTTTTACTTAGTCTCAGAGTATCATAGTGATTTTTAATTTATTTGGCTGTGGTAGGATTTTAATTTTTATTGAAAATAGTGTTAGGCAGCCCTGTTCTTACACAAGTTATGTCAGGTTGAGAAATAATTTTTAAAACTTCTGAGTATTTATTGAAGGAGTTATCAAAACTTCCTTTTTGTTTTTTCCTCCTTGGTTCATTCCATTCTCCCTTTCACATTAAGTTGTTGACTTAGAATACTTCTGCACTAATAAAAGGCACCAAATAAAAGGTGTTTTGTTATTCAAAGCCTCTGACATTCATCTTTAACCAATATGTTCACAAGCCTTAAAAAAGGTAAACACACATTATTATTGTGTTTATTTATGACTTATTTTGTATATTCAGGATGATGTGACTCAGCCTGTTGCAGCAGTCTGAAATAATAATATTTAGATCTGAATACTCCAGTAGATGGGTTTGTATTCTTCTTGTCTGAAAATATAAACTTGTGTAAACACTGAGTTCATTTACCAGCATACACAGTGATTTGTCCTTGCAGGCTGAAGGGCAGGATGAAGTGTCACAGTCCCCCTATCAAGACGCCTTTTGTTACTTGAAAGAGGCATCATGCTGCATATTTTTTTCAGCTACAGAAATGCAGCTGAAAATAAAAGTATTAATCTTTCCAGAACAGAATTTTTCTGATTCAATAATACTTGTTATTTCATCTGAAGCATAAAAAAGCTGAAGTCATAAAAACAGGCCTTTCAGTTTATGTTATAAAAATCTCCAACCTTGTTACTTATGACAATTTCTAGCATAAGAAATCAGTGAAACAAGTTACTACCTTGTAAAGATACTGGTGTTCATTTGAAATTTGTGATACCTCTGCATAGACTGGGACTGGTCCAGAAAAAGGTCAGCCCTAAAATGCAATTTTTGATGCCTTGTCAGAGGGGCTCCAGATGGAGAAAAGCAGCTGTAGACTATACCTATATTCAGCTGCCTGATTCAGAGGAAAGACAGATTCCCTTAGATCTCTTTGTAAAGTAAATTGATCTCCAGAAGGAAAAGTGGACACCCCCCCCAGCCACAATAGCAGAGCTGACCTGTGGTACTGCAGATTGCCAGGCACCAGGTCAGATACCAGACTGTTCCTCAGCAGCATCTGTGCAGTGCTCAGCACAGCACTCTTTTGTGTTATTGTTCTGCTGCTCTAAAGCAGCCCCAGCTTTAGTTCTTGAAGATTATTGATGAAGGTAATGGCAGATTCCAGGATTCTTTATAAAAGGCAATTTGCATGTTGGTTATTGTGGGGACATTGTATGAGGCTTTGTCAATTTACTGTTCTGGTAATATCATTCTACTGTAGATATACTATTTACTAGCAAAAATTTCACTTTTCACAGCTGACTTTATTCTGCCCCCATCCCCTCAGTATAAACTCTATGGAAAACACGAGAGTTTGTCAACAAACCCATATCTCTTGGCATTGCCTGACTTAGCTAAGTATTTTCACAGCCTTTTATGACATTAGCAAGCAGAAATCCAGAGGTTATATCTGGCTGTTACTCTACCTAGAAAACCTGTAATTCTGTTTTAAGTTGAAATGAAATATGTTCACTATATTTAAAGGATGAGAATAGATTCATTCAGAAGTTTCTGAAATTTTCAGTTCACAAAACTAGAAGTATACTCTGTGTTTTCACATAGAAACACATAAACCTCTTTGCAAAAGCACTAAATCTCCCTATTAGAAATAGTTAATTTATGTATTATATCCCTTACTAAAAAGCTGATCCAGAGTCCCAATTCACATATTGAAGCATTTGTATGAGATAGCTTGGCAGAAAAAATATTTTGTTAAAGGGTTTTAAAGCACTTAGAAAAAGAAGTAATAGCAGTGCACACTATCTTCTTCTGAAATGTAGGGCTAAAAGGAATATTAGACATCTAGTGAAATATATCATCAGCAATTTTGTATGAAGTATAAAAGTGATCCATTACACAGACAGCAAAGAAAAAAAGCAACAGGTGGATTAGAGGAATTAATCCATCAAAAATCTTGCTGGGAGTCATATGAAAGTAATTTTGAAAAAAAAAAAAAAAGTAAAAAAATGCAGTCTTATTTGATATCTCTAGTTAGGGAAGTGTTTTCCCTTCTTTCCTTTGTTTTCAGAATGACTGGTGTTTTATTTCCTTGTTAGTTTTCTATGTAAAAATTAAGATGTATAATAATGTGAGAAGTTCTATCTCTAAAGCTAAATCTGGCTTTCCATGATAGTCCCAAGAAAACTAATGTTGCTGTAAACTTCATAGGAAGAAAAATGTATATGAGCAGAATTTCCTGTGTTGTGAGAGGCAGGTAATGGGAAATGTGGAGAAGAAAGGAAAATCTAAATAACAAGAGTGCAAGATTTTACAAAAGTATTTGTCCTTCCTAAAGCTAGGGAAGAGCTTTGCCTCATATAGTCAGACAGACAGAGATGAAAATGAGCTATTGATCTTTTACCTTTTGTGAGGTAGGTACCTTTGATTATTTGGGGGAAATTTATTGATGAGTTTAGTTCTTAGAAGTGCATTCTTCCTGCAGTCCTAGCCTGATAAATAGCAAGTGCTTTTTTAACTGTATACTCACCCTTTCTTTTTTTCCTTCTGCAGCACACCCTCCAGAGTGTTTTTGGGGTTGTTTTTTTTTGGTATGTAGGTGCCATCTTAGGTACATTCCTGTCCCTGCTGTTGATTCACTTTAACCACACAGGTTTACAGCACAGACCATGCTGCACACCATTCATTGGGAAAAAACTGACCATTTATTCTTCTCTTCCATTTACCATCTTTTAAGCAGTTAATTATCTGTGAAAGCATAATAGATTTTCGTTTAGCTTGTGGCTGCTGTTCCCTCTCCTAAGAGGGAATAATTCCTTGGAGATACATTGTGAAATGTCTTCCTGAATTCAAAGTAAACTGTATCAGCTTACCACCCCGTATCTGTAAGTTTGTTGACTCCTTGAGAGCGCCTGATAAGTTTGTAGCTTCCTTTTAAAGAAAAGCAGAGCATATAATTTTGTTCTTCAGCAGATCATATTCGTTATGTTCCACTAATTTCATGCTTTATTGAGATTTCCCCGATTCGCCCATTTCAGATGTCATGCTCATTTTTTTGTTTCCCTGAACTTTCTGAAGTATCTTTTAAAAGCGATGTCACATTTAGCATCTTCAAGGCTTTAGATAGGAAGGTAAATTTAAGCAAGAAGGCTGTGTGTCACTTGTATTAGTTTTCTTACTTCTGCTTCTGTGGTTACATTGTTTGGTGACATTTTTTGTTCTTTTTATCTATTTGTGCCATCATGTTTTCAACAAACACAACCTGCTGTGGTCTTGCCATTTCTAAATACCCCTTGTATGCCTTCACAGTATATGGGGCCTATAAACTCTGTAGAAATCTTTCTGTCCCTAATGTCCTTGAAGTAGGACTCCGTCTTAGCCTTTAGACCTCACAAAGAACCTCCTTGAATTCTTTTCTGGCCTCTGTCATTATGTTTTTACATTTATTTTGCTAGTCATTATTATTTCCTTTCATTCTTTGTTTGTACCTAAAACAAAGCTTTGTGCAGGGTGGTGTCATCTCCCTGCTGTTTAGTGCTGATGATTTCTTTTTGCCCTTCCTCAGATTTCTTGACAGGCAGCAGGCATTTGCTCTCTGCCTCTAAAGCCCTGGTGAGCTTCCCTGCTGCAGTGCTCTGCTGGGTCACACCCCTCTGCAGGTCCCTCATTAATGGTTGTACTGAACCCAGCTATCTTCTTTGTTCACCTGTACTGTAGAGGAGGGGTCAGGGACTAGCCCCCTAATGCTTTTCTCTTGAGTAGAATCACCTCTCAAGGCAGCAGAATTCAGCGAAGAAAATTCTTTTTAAGCTTTTCTGGAAAGAAAACCCCTAAAACTGTTGGCCAAAATATATGTATTTTTGTCATTTTATTTGTATTCCTTAACCTTGAGCAGTTAACCAGTAAGCCTAATTTGCTTCATCAAGGGTAAAAGCTGAGTTCATGCGGGGGACTTCTTGCAGCCACTGAACAGTCATATTACATTTAAATATAAGTATATATTATATAATATATAAATATATAAGTATATATATATAATATATAAATATATAAATATAATATATTTAAAACCCCCAAAATACCTCTTCTCCCCCACTTGCACCCTGATAGCCCCACACTTCCACCCTAAGGGTGGTCAAACAGGAGGACTTGGAATCCATGATCTTTGAAATTTATGGAAAAAACACCGTATTTGGTTTCTGCAGCTATTCACAATCCTATTATATTTTGTACGCAGTCACAAACTGACACACAAAGTTGTGCTCTATTTTGTGCTCTATTGTCACTGCTAAAACAGGGCCTTATCCAAAAGGCAGTGAAGTCAACTTAGTCTTCCTCTGATTTCAGGGATAACTGAGTCAGTGTCAGACTTTTTGTCATTCTGACTGCTTTTTGAAACAGATGAGTACTTGCTCATAAATGGATTCCCAACAGTTAAAGAATTGTTTAACTTTTTCAACAGAGATATTTATTATGAATTGGGTGTGAGGTACTTTTGTTTGTTGACCAGATAATTGCAGTTGGAGGCATATTATTCTCCCTACAGAGTTCAATGAATATACATGTATTTTTTTTTAATCTAGCTTGTTTTTTAAAATTTTTACTTATCAAATCCAGTAAAAAAATATAAGTCCTTTGAAGCTTCAAATTTGACATATTCTCTTGGGGAAATGACTTTACAGGCTGTGGGAGTATGAGCAGTCCCTGATGAATTAACTTTCCCACTCTGTACGTGCACAAAACCAAGTACTTACTCATTGGAATAAGGAACATTATTAAGAAAGCAAAAAGCTCTAAACCCGCAGCTGGAGCACAGATGCCAACGAACATAACTTTGATGCTTCACAGATGATTTTGAACACAAAGCTGTTCCAATTGATTCCTTCCCTGCATTTTACTTGGAAAAACATTAAGTGCTCTGTGGTTTGTTTGTTGGTGTTCTTAAGTGGTGAAGGGATTATACAAGTTCATAAAGAAAGGGTTTTTCCTAAATGGATGCATGCTTGTTCAGTTCTGTTAATTAAAGTTAACAAACCATATGTCCATAGATTTTTAAGTGTACAGGACAAACAGTGAAACTTCCAATGCTTTTCTGGATGTGAGTTTTTAAATGAGGACATGATACACTTATTCTGTGACAGAAAACTTGAAGATTTAATGCTAGAGAGCATCTTAGATGACCTTTTTTAACTTCAGAAAAACAGAAAAGCCCTTAAAGGCCACCTCTGACACTTGCCAATTAAGATCTTGCAGTAGAGTCTAACTTCCAGTTAGTGTTGAAGTTGCAGAAGGTATCTATACACATACAGGTATGTCTATGGCATATTCTGGGTTGTAAATAGGTAGTTTTGTAGGTGTGTAGGCACTGATGTACATGGTAGTTTAGTGTATTGTAAAGTTTTAGTAAGAATCAGTAGTACAGCTGTATTGGGAGTGCAGAAAAGACACCAGAGACCTCTGTGCTGGGGAGCAGCTTCATCCAGATTTGTCTGACTGCCTAAGGTAAAGGATACAGAAGGTAAAGGGAACTGATTAAAAAATGTCTAAAAGGATTTTTGGAACTCTGACTTGACTGAATCAAGCTGGTTGTGCTGGGATCAGGCTCTTCTTTGGAGAACTCACAATCATCTAGATTTCCTGAAAGCCATTTTGTTGTGAAATGGTAATTTAGGTAAAGAATAATTTTACCTGTTTTAGTTAGTGGTTTAATTCAAGTGTTGGTCTCCTTTCTCATACTTTGAATAATACCAATTATTGCATGAGCCTGGGTTTGTTTCATTCATCAAAAGCAGTAAAGAATAAATGGCTTCTCTGAATTACTACCAATAAAATTTGTATCTCAGTCACTGTAAGTCCTGCACGGTCCCAACTATAACTAAAAAAATTGGAGAACAGGACTTCTGAATCATATTCTAGGTTATACAATCATATTCTAGGTTATACAGACAGATTAATAAAAACAAAAAACAAACAACAACAACAATAACAACAACAAAAAACAAAACAAAACAAAACCAAAAAAAACCAACCACCAACAAACCATTAGAAAACATAAAAATTTATTTTAAAGAACTTGTTTAATGATAGTGCTGTTATTTTCAGATCAGGGACCAAAGAGCAGTAACTGTAATGCCTGTTGCATGGAAGAGCATCTTCCTGACTTTCTGAATTGTTCTGTCTCCATTTTCTTATAGTTATATTGTGTCTAGGACAGATAGTGCCAATGTAAGGATTTAAAGTACTGTAATTAATGCAAAAATATTGCCAATTTTGAGGAAATATTTCTCAATAGTTTTTTGTTTGTTTGTTTTTTAATTCAGCTTATCTTTTAAATGGTTTCAAAAATAGAAAAAAAATCTTAAAAATATGTACTGGTGAGGGAGAAATAAGTGAAATAAAAGATAGTGTATGATGAATACAGTTTTACCCATATTAACACATCCTGCAGATTCACAGTTCACCACTTCCCTATGTCACAGTAAAGTCCTGAACTAAGGAAATCCAAGCTGAATTGTGTCAGGACCTTTATTATTGTTTTCCTCTTCCCACTACCTAAAATTCTTAAATTCTTGGGTTTTTTGGTCAGTAAAAAAGTAACTACATGCTAGACTTTCACAACATAGCAAATGAAGTAAATAATTTCATTCCTTACCGAAAAGCAGAAAAATAAAAAAGAAAGGGCAAATATTTTTTTACTCACCATTGCCTAAGCCTTTGATGAGATTTTAAATGTTGGAGAACTGCCCCTCCCACCTCTGCTAATCTAAGGACTAGTGACTGCATATGACAGAGTAGCTCTACCTAATTAAGGCCTCATCTCAGAACTTAATTTTTGATTTCAAATATTCTCCATGCCTTGATGCTGATGAGGATTACTTTCTGTCACTTTTTTTCCCACTCCAGCATTGAAGTAGCATGCTATGAATGAGAAGTTTGAGTTTGATTCTTTTCTAAAAAGGGTATGAAAATGAAAGTTTGAAGTTCTATGGAAAAAAATTACTACAAATAAAACAAAATTTGAATGTCAGTTATGAAAGTATCCACATACTGAGAAAAAAAAATTAACCCTTTTCAGTAGTTCTCATTGTTTTCTTGAGTTTCCATTCTAAAGAGATTTCCATTTTACAGTCCTACTTGCACACTCTATGTCAGATGACTATAATTACTGTATAATCACAATCAGGCTGTGACATTCATAGGTCTTTGCTGATATCACATGATAACAAAGACAGCTTAGATACAGAGCATCTGGATTTTGTTTCTCATTTTCTCGTCTCATAGTTCTAAATTCAAAGATACCAGTGGTAAATAAGTTTCATATAAGTTGGTTGATATTGGTAAAGACTTCATCACAATTACATCTAAGAAAGGTGATTTATTTATTTGTTTAGATTTAAGGAAATTTTGAAGCTGCAACCTCAATCATTCCACTACAGGATCTAGTAACAGAACTTAAGCTGCACATGAAAATATTCTTAGCTGTGAAGTATTTTATGAGAATTTTGTTGCAGTTAAGTTAGAGAGCAGATTGCTTGGATTCCCACCTATTTACTAACACTTGTAATCCTGTTACAGGCAAAAGCATACACCATTTGTGTGAAACCAAGAATTTAATCTTAGTCTGATTACAATCTTAGTGTTTCGTACATTTATAACAGCCTTATCAAATAGTTGAAATTATACGCTGGTAACATAACTACACAAACTCTTTAGTCTCTGCCTTTCTTGTGTGTTTGACTGTCCCTCGATGTGGAGGTTGATGGTTTCAGTCTGGGGGGGAGTTTGCAGCAATTGGTCAGTATCCTGAGCCCTTGGGCAGAAGTATGACATTGATATTTATGATTTCTTTTTTCTCAATTTAGGACATGGCTGAGAACTTTTTTATGTTTGTTAAGAAGCATTGTGGCTTGCTTATTGTTTGTTGATTTGCAAATCCACATTGCAGCTGAATTTACCATGCAATGTGTGTTTTACATATGTTGCATGCTTGCTCTTTGTTCTCTCTGCTACCCTAAGGCTTAACTACTTTGACTGACCTTGCTCCTGAGGTTGCATTCATTTGATGACCAGTAATTGGCCATCAGAGATGTTTATAGGCCTTTGCCTTCAGGTATTGCTTTCTGGCAGCTCTTTCAAAGCTTTCTTTGTGCTGTGTTTTATGAAGGGGGTCTAATAGGTCATTCTGCTCTCCCTAACTACATGGTACAAATGCCCATTAGTTACAACAGGTAATGGAGATCTGGTAGTTAGATAGTTGCTAGTGCTTGCAAAAACAAATCTTCAGGCAAACCAACACAAGGTCTGGCACAGCCCAGCAGGTCTTTTAGCCTATTTGTTAGCTTAATGCAAAATCTGTGGCCTGGTACAAACAGCACTTACTCCCTATTTACTGAGCCACAGAGCTAGGAAGCATGACAGTGGTTTAGTTATGCTTAGGTTTCAGGTGGACCAATCATGCTGGAATGCAACAGGGGCTCCTCAGGCAATTTAATGTCACTTGCTATACCCATGAAGAGAAAACAAAATACATTGGATTTTCAAACCCAAATCTCTTAATATGGACATCAGTGTTTCAGAAATCCCATTTCAGCTAAGGATTGGGATAGCTGTCTCTGGATCTTTTGCAGTAGACTTCACATCCACTGGAATAAATCATTTATGTCATGAGCTTCTGGTTTAGTGCTAGGCTAGTAGCCTTATCCTACGGACAAATAAAGATACACCTGGGTTTTTTTGTCCTGCTAGGGAACATTGGACATTCTCATTTAACTTCTGATTAGCAAGAGACTCCCTCGATCAAATGCAGCTGTTGTATTCGTATCTCACTGCCTGTGATGCCAGGCAGGCCATGTTTGTTTTTGCTTTGCCAAAAAAGAAGATCATACACTGTACTCATAAAAGTACACAATCTTAACATTACATGTTGCTGGTCTGATCAAAAGCTCCTCTGAGACAGATGCTTCTGTTTATTATCAATTAAAGTAGATGTAAAATACACAGCTCTCCTTCTCATCACTTTTCTTAAGCTCCTGTGCATAAATGATATACTTTTTTAAAATTAATAATCTTCAGTGTATGAAAGGGACCCATGGGACCTCATTAAAGGAGTCTCAAATCTGAAGTTGGCGTAATGTGGATCCATGTGACCCTCTAGCAAGGAGTCGCTTTGTTTGTTAGAAAGGCAAACAATCTCTGCACCCAGTTACCCTTCCTGCTAGAAGAAAAGATCTCTTCTTTTCAGATAAAACACAACTTTAGGGTGTAATAATCACATTTAGTACTATTCTAGCAGAAGATGTTCTTGTATCTCAGTTTCCTTGTGTGCTAAAAATTGCTCTCTGAGGCTAAAGTGATGGAAGGAGTGATGGGCATGTAAAATATTTGGGGATGTTATTCCCATTTTACTCAAAATACTGAATGATTTAAATCTTGAGTTCTAATGACACTGAATCCTACAAAAGGTAATTTGCATTTTCTGTAATGTTTGGTGTCTTTGAGACCTGTGAGCAGCCATATGATTACAGATCCTGTGTTCAAGCATTAGCTAAATGCTAAACACATTAGCTAAACACATACAAAATGAAATGTCTTTCTGCCTCTGAGCGGGATAAGGCCCTGACACGTTGGACTGATTCTTTCTGGAGTCCTTGTTTAAAAACAAAAAATTACCCTGTTGCACCTGCCACTGATTCTTTCAAAGGAAACAGATAGTGAACTTTCCATTCTGTAAAATCAGATGCTTTCTTTGTCATCCTGCAGAGGGATCACATTAACTTTTTTCCTTTGCCATGAGATTTTAAAAAACACTTCAATAATTTAAGAAGTGTTTTGGCTATATCAGCTAGAGTTCAAGGAACAAACAACTTCAAAGTTTTGACTTCTCACAGACTTGTCTAAACATGGAGAGACAGAGAGGCAATCTTAGGTGGAGAAACAGCTACAAAAATATTCTTTTGCTTGTATAAAATGTAAAAGAAAGAAAAATGCAAAGTAAAAAAGCTCTGTTTCAAAATAGCATCTGTTGAAGCAATTTGTCCAAGCAATAATAGATATTAAGAGTAAGAAAGCTGGCTAATAATGCATGATTTTGTACACCTTAAACAAATCCTTAGTAAACTTACATGTACTGTTTCTGCCTCCTGAAATCATTTTAGGCATCTCTCTCATGCCTCTCTCCAGTACAAAATGGGTTGAATGGCTCAGGTTTCATATAGTGTTGGGATCCATTAAGACAGACTGTTCATATGTCATTCAGTGTCTGCAGAGTGATTGCTTTTGTAAACCCAGCCTGAACTGAACAGCATGTTCTGTACCTCATCATCACTGATACTAAAATATTTACTGAAACACCTACGCCTTGATGAGAAGCCACTATGTTAGGATGTACTAGAAGATGTAAACAAAATTTAAGCCCCACATAAACACATTTATGAATTACAGAACTGAAAAGATATACCATTTCTGGTGCTCTTTTAAAACTGCAACAGTTTAAGTAGGTGAATTAGGATTTAGGAAGCCACATTTGAGTCTTCACTTTGGGGATTATAGAAAATTCCATTCTATCATCTTCTTTCTTCCCTCTCCCTTGGGATCCCAGGGATTGCTTGCACTGTCGTAGTTTCATCCCATAATTCCCATCAAATATCTGCATTTTCTTGTCAATGGAATTTATTTAGCTGTAACTGTTCTTATTTTATGTAGTCACATTAAGAACTTCTTGTGAGTATGCAAACACCTCTGTATCATTATCTTCTATTTAATACCTTTACGCCTTTTTTTTTTTCTTTTTTTTTTTTTTTTTTTTTTTCCCTTTAAGAATCTTTCCCTAGGCTTCTTAAGGAAAAGTAAGTAACAGAGCAGACTGCCTGTCCTCCTATTCTGGCCCATTTTCTACTTTACTGGTCATACTGGTGTTGCCTTGTCCTTGAAAGACTTCTTTTCCTGAGAACTTCTATATTTTGGTGACAAATTCCTGAGTATCAGAGAAGGCTGGCAGAGAGAAGGGTGCTTTATCAACTTGTTCTATTGGGAAAAAAAAAACACAACACAAAAATCTTTGGCTATAATTTTCTCTTTGCAGATGTCCAATTTCAGGCTACCTTTGCACCCCTGCTGTGTCATGCATTGAGGCTTGCTGGATGCAAAAGCTCCTCTGTTGCTCCACTCCACATCTTGGCAGGAAAGAGAAAATATAATAAGAGGTTCTTGGGCTGAGATAAGAACAGGGAGAGATCTCTTACTAGGTTGCCCATCATGGGCAAAACAGACTTGACTGGGGAAATTATCTTATTTTATTTTATTACCAGTCAAATCAGAGTAAGGTAATGAGATTTAAAATCAAATAATAAAAAACTTTTCCACCACTTCCCCCTTCTTTCCAGGCTAAACTTCATGGGTGTGGGGGCTGAGGTTAGTTCATTACACATCATCTCTGCTTCTCCTTCCTCCTCAGGGGTAGAATTCCTCAGTCCTCCCCTTCTCCTGCATGGGGTCCCTCCCACATGAGACAGTTCATTAACTTATTCAGCTTGGGTCCTTCCCACAAGCTGCAGTTCTTCAAGAATTGCTCCAGCATGTGCCCCTTCCGCAGTGCAGTCCTTCAGGAATACACTGCTCCAGCAGTGTGGTTCTCATCAAACTTCCCTTGAAAGTTTTATTTGATAGGCCAGAATGTTTATAAATGGCCAGACATTTCAAATTGAAAATCACAGTGTGAATACAAAATACTTAGACAGAGAAAACTGCCTTTTTTAGGAAAATAATAGCACTAACACTTTTATTTTCCAGCTGTTAATGTCATTTTCCTGCAAATGACAAAGAGTTGATGGTATGCTTACAGAGCTGTTAGAATGAAGCCTGTGTTATAAAGTCTACAGGTATATTCAGGGCACCCATCCTGACCCTGAGCTAAAATTCTGTCACAAGTGAGTTTCACTTGTATATTCCAGCCATGGTTATGCACTTACAGGCAGTAAGTCCTCTCCACATTGCTAGAAATACTAGAAATACAACATCGTGTATTACCCATCACTCTTTTCCAATCAGCTGACATGGGTTTGTTAACATATTGCTTTGATAAGCAAGCACAGCATTCCTAAGTACACAATGGCAGTCTGCAGCCTCAGCATCCTGGAGGAATGTGCCACAGTTAAATTTCCCAGTCTCTGGCATGTAACACAAGTCTTGTAGCTTTTAGCTATTTATGTCCCTTTTCTGGTGTGTTGAAGAGAAAAAATTTAGTAGATGTCATATTCACTGAAAAACTTGGGTTTTTTTCTACCCAATTTGATCACTGCAGCGTGAATCAATCCTTGCTCATCTCTTCATCATCTCATAAATGAGTTTATGTGAATGCTATGTCAAGAAATGGGGCAGAGCTGGCATGCAGAAATTTGATTCACAACAAGACTGAAATGAGCATGGCTGTATATAAATAGAAGCTAAGGATCCTGTTTGTACATTAAGTAGTAAAGTCCTTCTTTAAGAGCTCTCATGAGTATTGTGTTAAGAAAATATATGGTTATACGTCCAACTTGTTGAAACTCATAAAATGCTCCATTTGAACTGTACTTTGATTTAGTTTTATCAGGAAACTGGCCTCTGTTCCTGGTCAGTTTATTTTCATTACCACAGTATTTTCTTTCCTATGATTTTTTTTATAGTCTATAATCTCCTCCTCCTTTTGTTTCCTTTGCTAACCTTCTGGTTTCAATGTCTTTAGCAGTGCCACCTTGCTCCTATACAGTGCTTAGCCTTTCTGCTGAGGTCTCAAACAAGGGATAAAATGAAAGAGCTTTAATCCTGAGGAATTTCCCTAGAGCAGCAGAGCATGGTGTTCAGAAGTCCTGAGCTGAAACACACACGCTATTGTCCATTAAAACCTGATCAGTTTTATGCCAGGTTCATGCCACCTACAGAACAGCTCCTATTTGAGGAGATACAAAGGAAGCCCACTGTTATTTTTGCTGTATCTTCCTCATACTGGAAACAGAGCATAATATGAAGTCAGAATACAAGTACTGTTTTGTTTTTTTTCCCCAGAAACATCTGTCTTACCAGGAATTGGCTGAAGATCAAAAAGTGTTTTCTTTGCAGACACAGAGTTCAAAAATAAAACATAGACAAATTAAATGCTTTGTAAATAAACTTTATATAGAACCAAGAGCATTAAAATGTCTAAAAATAAAAAGTGTTGTATGAGAGACTTTGATTTATAGGGAGTTTTTTAGACTGACACAAATTAAAGTAAAAATGTAAAACAGGAGGTTCAGTTCTGTTGTGATTCTGAAAAATGACAGGCACTGTTGGTGGATACAAAGGCAGGATGCAGATTTGCCTAAACAGAGACATGTGTTGCTTTTGGGAAGCTATAGGGGGTGTGAGCTTCTGGGTGAAAGTGAACATAGGTCAAAGGCCATGTGAGAGAACCACATGCTTTTAGAACAGTTTGGAAGCTAGGTGAGATAACCCACAACATTTAGTGGCAACAGAACCATACATTTGAGAAATGGAATCCTGTTTTATGTGTACATGATTTGAGAAACTAATACCCACTCATGAGAAAATGACAGATAATTGTGTATTTATAACTGTCTTTGCAGTTTCTCTTACTAAGGACATTAACACAAACATGTGAAAATTTGTAGGTAATTTGAATTTACATTTATTATCACAACTGGAAGCATAGTTTTCAAATATCTGTTTCTATGTTTCTGCTTTTCAATGAGCAACTTGTAGAATTTTATGCTATTATTTTGATTGTCCTTTTAGTTTTTGTGGTATTTTTTTTCCACATAGCCAGAGGCTCTAACACAAGTTAAACTGATGCTTGCTACAGCAATTTATCTAGCTCAGGTGTCCCCCTTTACTAAAGGTCATGTTTTCCCATAGCAGAGTTGGCAGAAACAAATATGTTGGCTTTTTGGTTGCAGTGCTTCCTTGTCCAAGTGATTAGAAGCTATAACTGAAGATGATTTTGTATTCATCTGCTTGACTGTAGCAGCAGTGATTGAGGTGTGGGCACACAGTCACATCTGTCAGCTCAGCTGTAACTTCTGCCCTGGAGAAAGGCAGATGTTTGTGGTATGATAACATATTAAATTGTGCTTCAGTTTGCTTCCACAGGCCTTGGTCAAGGCCTGAAAAAGATGTTTATAGCACAGTGAATTTTTTTAACCTACATTCTACACCTGGTTGCCATAGGTGGTGTCCAGTCTCTCAACTTTGCTTTAATATCATTTGGGGAATGGGAGTAGTATTTGTTTCCTTCCTTTCACTTATACACAGAGGAGTGGCCTTTGAGCTATGAAGATACGGCTTTTCCTATGCACATTAACTTTCCATCTTTGAATTTCCTCTGAGTAGATGATGGAACTTTCTGGTACTTGGTGTTTTTGAAGATGAGATAAAAACCGTCTGGTGCTGGATGGATCTGGTAACTATTTTGCAATCTTCCCTGGGCTTCCAAATCCATACACAGATGCCTTGCTAAGTGACTTTGTTTTCAGAAGTGCAGATCACAGCCTTTCTACTACCTCATCAAAAAGTGCAGTGATCAAAATCTCTGAACCTGTTGTGTTTGTGTGACTAAATCAATTTCCAGTAAACTTCCACAGTTTAACACATTTCAGCAAGCAGTTCTGCTTTTCACTGCAGCTCCTAGGTTTGGACTGGCAACTCTGAATTAAAGTTCATGGTTCCTCGTCTATTCAGTTTCTACCATTTCCATCACTTACACATTTGTTTATTTAGTAACTGCTCTAACATTTTAAGTGCTATCTCAGGAGTGCTGACATTATTGGACTTTTCCTCAGTGGTTGATCTAGCTATCATTTAAGTCATCCTTTTAATGAAAAAAAAAAGAATATTATGATAATCAGCTTTTCAGAGAAAAACTAGGCTTCAGCTCTTCACAGAACTAATTTTCTCAAATTTTGCTTCCATTTTTTTTATAAAACACTGTTTATTGATCTTTATAATTAATGTGGGAAACCTCCCCCAAAAAACCAAGTAAATGAGCTGTGATTGAATGCTTGTCGTCTAAATGATTGCATAAGCAGCTAATACTTTCACACTATCAAGCCAGTTTTGATGTACCAGCGATTAGCAGCTGCATTTTTTTCCCTAAGATTTTGATCCCAAAATGTGATAGTTTAGCTGAACCTAAAAGATTGTCTCATTGTAGAAAATAAGGTCAATGATGAACTGAAGGCTGGTAAACGCATTACACGTAATATGAGGCTGCACCAATTATATAATGAATGATTGAGGATAAATTAATAAGTATCTGAAAGAGCGATCTCTGGATGGATATAAAATAATAATGACTGTTTAAATTTTCTGCATTACTTGGCAGCAGGCTTTTCACACAGTTGACTTTTCAGGTTTAAATATTATGGAAGTAAATGTGCCCTCAGTACGTACATTTCAAGAACTACTTTATGGTTATGCCTAATTTGAAACTGCCTTGTTAAAGAAAGGAGACATTTTGCCACATTAACAAACACTGTAGCTAGCATTGGTGACTCTAAGGATCAGGTAGCTGAGAATCAAACTTCTTCCAGGTCACAAAGTAGTTACATAATTCTGGTGTTGCCTATGAAAACTGAAATTTCAGATTTTCTTCCACTTCTGGTGTTTAAAAATTTGTTGTTAGGGATCACCTTTTACAACAAGAACACAGCTCTCTTTGTCTTTCTAGAAACCTGCACAAAAGAAAATATGAGATAAAGGTAATTTATGAGTGATAACAGATTTGCAGTGATTATGACGCAGCTCTCTCTAAAACTGATGAGTTGATAACCTTTTTATGCCTTTTTGATTATTGGATTATCTCCTAAAATTCTTACTTTCATTTAATAAATGGATAGCCATGATTTCCAGCAGTTTAAAAAATATATTTTAAGTTCATAATAACTGTTTCAGCAATTTAGAAGATTTTTGTCAGGAATTATAGGTCCTACATTAAAAATGTTAAGCTTCTCACTAAGAGTATTTGAAACTAATTGCAAACAATTGAGTTATTACAGCAAAATAAATCACCCATTTTCTGACTGACTTAATCCTCCTTCCTTTGCCTTTGCATCTGTAATGAATGAAGCCACATGCACAGATCATTGGCATGACCCAGCTGAGTGGTAACTCCTTGAGCTGCAGGAACTCACTTTTCTCCCACTTGTTGATCATACATCCCAGAAGGGAATTTTGAACAACCTCCTTTTTCCCACTTCTAAGGTACAATATGATCAGGGAAGCCACATCTCTTTTCCTGGTCTTTTCAAATGGCACATTCTTAATTTTAAAGGTAAAATTGAATTCCCTCTCTTTATAATTAAAATTAAAACTCTCTCTTTCAAGGCTGCTATTTACATGTTGATTTTAAAAGCTGAAAAGATTAATTTTGATTAATTTACAAGTAACACATCATTTACCTTCAATGATATTTATATTTCCCCATCTACTTGTCTTGATGTTGCTCAGATTTTTGTCCCAGCTTTCCTACTGCAGTTGAGGCCTTCATTTTGTGGCAATATAGAAATCACTTTTGAGTCAGTTTTGGTAGTCATTTGTAGGCAGGCAATCCCTTCACCCTTACAGCCTGATTTATTTATTGTCCTGTGTGTTCTGTTTTCATCAGGTCAGTAATACATTTTACTATCTTTCTTTGCAGCACTCTAAATGACAACACTCAGGGCAGAAATGATTGAATCCTTAGTCCTCTGGCAAGCCCTTCTGGTTTTCTCAAATTTTAGTGGGTTCAAGTGGTGACATCCTCAGCTTCTCGTCCCTCACTTTTTGCGGTTCCCACCTCACGGTGGAGGTTCTAGAACAAGAGGCAGGTTTATTATGTGCCAGCTTCTAAAACTGCATACAAAACCACAGACAAGGTGGAATTTACAATAATATTCCTGACTGAAAAAAATGATCCCTGGACACCAATCTCCTAAGCAGAACTTACCTGGAACCCAGTAATTTTTGGTAGTAGCATTTTCCTTCAGAAGAGTTTGATGAGTTCTACCTAAAATGTAGCTTTCGAGCCAGCAGTCACACAAATGCCTGGTAGAAAAAGGAAAGTGGTGGCTTTGTTCACTCCAAAAACTGATGGGTTTATGAAGAGGTAATGAAAATAGGAACTTTCCTTATAGAAGTAAAATTAGTGATATTGACTATAGGAAGGATTTGAATCCTGGAGTGTCCTAATCCACTGACCTGCCCACAGGGCCTTGAACTCCTCCAGGGAAAAGGGATCCAAATTCAGTCTTTAATTCCTTTTAAATTTCCCTTTACACAAATGGGTATTTTTCCAATTCTTTTCTTTAAAATATACAAACAGAAACAAAAAAAGTTCTGTGCAGTCAGTATTTGCAGCCAAAACACAAATCTTTTATGTTCAGAACAAACTTCTTTTCCTCCCTCTATCCATCTAAATAATTTTAAAACCCCATTCTGGACATAACCTCTTACCCTGATTTACACTGCTGCAGGATTGCATCTGCAGTGAGCAATAGGCTCTGCAGTCCTGGTTCTGTTGGAACCAGTAGAACTCCTCCTGTGGGTGTCAGCTGAAGCTAAAACACTGCCTACAAACCAGGATGGCTCAGTGTGGTTAAAATACAACGGAGATCTCAGAAATTCTTTTAGGGTTTGTTTTCCCTGTATAGCTGTGAAATTTACAGGGTAGAAGACGTTTTGTTTATTGGATTGAAATTAATGGGGTTTGAGTGTTGTTTCATGTCATGCTTTTGGAATACTGTTGTAGTAGCAAAATACACTCAGCTAAGGTGTATCTAATGCTATTTGGTTGAAGAGCCTGGCTTTCTAAACTATGGAATAAATAGAAATATGATTAGGGACTTGTCTTTTGTGTGTTTTAGTTTGAAAATGCTTCTTCAAATAGACAAGACTTTTTTACATTTCTGTTGTAAAAATAAATGAACCATTAATTTTTAAAAGTTCAGTTAGTAATTTTTCTGTGTGTTTTCAAACATGGGAAGGGAAATTTTATATAACTTTTGGTTCTTGGAAAGAGAGGGTGTATCAGTCAGGAGACTTATATTTTGTAAGTGTAAACAAGGCACCCTCTACATGGGAACTGTTTTTCTGTGGATTGTTATAACCCTGTAGCATGGTTGGACCTTTGTTTTGCTTGCATGAGAGAGCTATCCTTTCTTTTAACTGCATATTGCTGTGGCAAACTTAGAGACTAGAGATGGCTGAGATACTGAGGTTCCCATATCTTACAGCCCTGTCTTGTCTCAGGTGACAGACATTCTACACCATTCGATTTATTAATCAGCAACACTCTTTTCTGCTGATGTCTTAATACCTGAAGAATTGTTTCGGGCTGGTTGAATTGAAGTTTAGTGTAATGGAACAAAAAGCAAAAATTTCTAAGTATTTTTTAATTAATGAATTGTTTGGTGATTCAAAAAATATTTGAGAACTAATACAATATATTGAAAGACAATCATGAAACATAACTCATGAACTGAAAATGTTTTAATGCACTGCCAATGTTGATTTAGCTGCTTTATCTGTCACACTAACAGGTGAGAAAGAAAAACACAGATGAGAATTAAAGAAGTGCATTCCACATAGACATCCTATATGCATCAAAGAAATAAGAGCTTGTTAGGAGAAATCCCTCTGTAATGTTTATGTTATAAGTGGGAATAGAACTCTCTATCTGAATTCTGATTTAATGAAAAAATTGTACTTCAAATGTAGATAATATTTTGGTCTAGTTTTTTAAGGCAATATCAGAGTAGCATACTTTTTGGTTAGTTAAAATCACACATAAGCTAGGAGTAAAAGTCTCAGAGAGTCTCAAATTTTTAGGAATTTGACTAAAGTATTTATGCAGGGGCAAAAAAAAAAAAAAAAGAAAAAAAAATCAGTCAGTTCCATGTCCTCCAGGACAAAACAGTGAGTTTTATTGTTTTGTTCGGTGTTATCTAACAACAGTCCTCTCTAGTTTGAAAATACATTTTACTTGTCCTTTTCTAAAATAATATAACCAAATAATTCTATGTAAATCTTGATAGAAAACATGACGTTAATATCCTTTTTTCATTATGCAAAAATACTGGGGAATACTATTTAAGGAGAGAAGCAAGGTAGCTGTTTAATAACAATCATTATCTATGATTCCAAATATATTATGATTCCAAATTATCATTTTAATTTATGATGCCTTTTCTTGTATCATCACCAGTATTATTTATGACAATTTTTTATTTAAATTTATAATTTTCACAGACACGTATTTTGTGAGGTATGTATTTATTTGTGTATTTGGTGTCAAATTTCTAATGATCTCCAAAAAACTGGAGTGTTGACTTGCCCCCTAAAATTTAGTCATTACAAGTCTTACTGCATCTTTACCAGGTAAAGCCAGGCCTAAATTTAACTGTCTCCATTGACTAAATCTAGTCTAATCTAAAAGTCACAATATGGTGAATTAGATCACAAGTTTTAGAACAACTTGCAAAGAGAATTTTGAGAATGTGGTTAAGCTTGAACTATTGCAGTGATATTTTTGGAATCTGTAAATGGCCTGAAGTAATTGTTGCTCTGAGTCCACAAGCATACCTTAAGAACTAATGTGCATAACCCATCACTTGAAGTATTTCTCTGAGTATCTAGAGAATCCCCCACGAGAGCTTGACGCATCTCTCCCTTCAGGCCACGTGGAATGTCAGAGGTGGAGTTTAGCAGCTGCTCTCTCAGTTCCTCTCAGCAGCGCTGTTGAAGCAGAGTGTCTCACTGCTTTTCTAGCTCTGTCCTACCACAGAGATGAGACCTTAGTGTTTCATTGGAGACTTCTATTCATCTGAGAATTACATGTGGTTACTTGATTTATGTGCCCATGATTTTAGCTGGTACAATTGCTTTGGAGAGGGCCAGATTCTTGAAATCCCTCTCGGGTAAATCGTTCAAGCATTGGACAAGGTGATAAGAGGAGAGTAAACCAAGCAGAGGTATCAGTTTCATATTCCCTCTCTCTTCCCTCTTGAATCTTTCCCATTAGATGATGTCTTCATGCTAGCAGCACTTAATATATCCACGTGTAATCTGAAGTATTTTTCTCTCCCCCTTTCCTCACATCCACATCTGAGGCAATTCAGAGCAAGTTCATTGCTCTGCTTTTACCAGAGTTTTCAGCATCAGATCACATACATGCTCTCAACAAGCACCCTGTGGTTTTTGATACCTCCATGGCAGACGTGGTAGTTGGTGGAGCAGTGCAGCACTCGCTGTTTGTGAGAGCAGCCAGTGGGCTCTGCCAGGTCATTATTAATGCCAGAACTCCAAGGAGGCACCCATTCTGGTGACAGTCCTCTGAATTTCCTCTTGGAGAGGTTTTTTATTGCTGTAAATATTCTCTGGTTAAACTACATGTACTTCTGTTTCCCCAGCTTTCTGAGCTCTTCATGGTTATTATCCAGTGGTTGAATAGACAAGCAGGACAGCAGTCAAACTTTCATATAAGCTATGCAGCAGGCAAGAAGAAATGAAAGACTAACAAATGGTCTTCACAGACACTCTTCAGGAACATCTTTCTTTCCATGCTGGTAACAGCACAGGAGAATGCTCTCTGTCAGGGTGTCTGAAGGGAGTGCACATCCTGAAGCACACTGAACACTGGCAGTCTGTCTTTCTAGAGGCGAGGGAGCTGACGTGTTCATCTCAGAAGTGTGTTAGCAAAGCAACATCCAATACATTGCCACTAAATTAACTTCTTCCTCTACTGACTATATTTATTTGACAAAGGGTTCATTACATACCTCACATATTCTGCTTTACATGACCCTGACCTTTCTATGACATGTCTAATAAAGAAAGCCCTCATATTTCTAGCAGCTTTTGGTTTTGACTGAAAAATATCAGTGCAAAAATCAATAGCAAATCAAGAACTGAAACTTTTAGACTATTATGACTATATTGAAATAAACATTACAGTAGCTACTGTACTGGGTGATTTTTTTCCTGCTTACTTAATAATAAAAAATAGTTTGTGTTTCAAGATGTTTGAAAGTAATACACCACATCTCCTCTTCCAAGACATTTACCTTTGCAACAGAAAATAATTTGATTCAGAAAACTGAAATATGTGACAAATGTTAAATGGATTAAAAGCTGGTTCATTGACAAATTGAAAAATGAGGTGTCAATGGGCAAATATAAATTACTGGGATGTGTCTAGTAGAGTCTGCCTGAAATCAGTTCTTGGGTCAATAGCACTTAACATTTTTATCAACAGTCTAGACAGTGATATAAGACATTTTCAGTACAGCTTGAGCCAGACAAAGATTGGTGAGGTAGTAAATAGTATGTTAGATAATTGCAGAAGCTAATAAAACATATTTAAATATTGCCAAATACTATCAGCCTCTTGTGTGGGATAAAAAACTATAGATAGTTGTTAAGTTGTGATTTAGAAAAGGACAGGTTATCAAAGATAATTTGGTCTACTTAGATTCTTTATACAGTCCTGTGGAAGGGAAAACCACTAATGCAATAATGTGCATATTAAAGTCAGACTGTTAGGCAAATGAGATGATGATTACCTTTGCATGCTGTATTGATAAGACTGCTTCTAGAATGCAGACAAATTTTGGTGTCCCGCCTTAAGGTAATGAGGAAATAGGACAAATGGAAGACACTGGGGTGCACAGGACCTAGAGATCAGGTTTTAAATAATCCTGTGTAAGTTTAACAAGTTGAGCTTAGTTTATCATCATGTATGGGAACTTGTGCATGAAAATTTTTTTGTAGGTTTGGGACAAGAAACACTCTCAGCATCATTGATAAATGCACAGCAAAATTCAGTGACTGGAAAATTAAATTAAGGGGAAAATGCAGCCTCATATTAACTTGCAATTTGTTAGCTTTGCAGATGACTAAATAGCAGAACAGCTGATCCGGGGAGGTGATAGACTCATCAGTGCTAGACGTCTTAGAAAAAAAAAAGAAGGAAAGGCAGATTTCATTATTTCTTTTTTTTCAGTTCATGTGCTGCGAGGAGAAAAGTCATACATGTTCTGTCCTGGTTTAAAGAGTTGACTCGTGAACTTCCCCTGTTGTACCTAGGACCAGATAGTTTGCTTGTTCTTTGCCGTCTTCTGAGCCAAAAACCAGACCAGCCTGACACTCAGATCCCAGAAATGTTGATCATCTTTCCAAAGTAGTGCCTGAGTATGACTTTTGGTCACCATAGAAGTGATCAACAGGTTTTAAGGTAGGAAAGGATTTTGCACAGCCCTCAGGAGGGAACAGGAGTAGTCCGGCTGAAGCCTTTGGGCTAAGAGCTCTTTAGTTCTGAAGTAACATAAAACTGTGAAAGTACAAGGTTGTCACAAGTCCCTGTGGCCTCAGAACTTGAGAATCCTGCACATAATTGTTGGTGGGTTCTCTAGTGTATCACTGTGTTAGTGGGACAGGGATTTCTGGGGAGTTTTTTTTCCAACTCTAACAGATGGAAAAATTAGAAAGGCTTTCAAACAGTAAGCTTCTTTTAGATTTGAAATAGCAACACAGGCTTTAAATTAAAACATGTGTTGAAAGTGATTACTGTAAGCCTAATTGGGTATGTTCATAAGTTAGACTATCTATGAGGAAAATATGAGATAAAAAGGACATTATCACCATGGGAAAGAGAGGAGCAGGTAATCTATTTTTTGTTGGAACATGGTGGTATCAACTGGGGTAGAGGTTATGGAAGAAGGAGGTTGTACTACATGAAAAAACTATTATTTCTATTGTTTCCTTATTTTTTTAGTATTTGGTGGAATTACAAACTTTAGTAGGCTCTTTTTCAGAAGGAGCTCATTTTCCCTCTCTAACAGGCAGGAGGTAGAGCAAAAATTTAAAAGTTTTCTAACTGATGCCTATTTCTTTTCATCTGTAATCATCTGCCAGTGTGAATTTATTCTGATATTCAATGGTTATTTAATTTCATCCATATATTTTAAAAAGAATTTGCATCAGATGGGGTATATTTTGTTCTGGAAAATGAGTAGGCAGGACCTACAGACCTTGATGATACTCATCAGAAGACATAGGTTGTGAGGCTTGAGAATACTGACAAGTCTGCATTTCTGAGAATACTGGAAATTCTGCATTGGTTTCTTTAATGTCATCTGTTCCTTTTAGTGCATATCACTCCATAGGGAATTTGCTTCTGAAGATAGTTTTAGCAGTTCTGGAGCTGTGAGTAACATTCACCTTAGAGGGAGCCAGAATCTGTAATATAAAACATATTTTATCTGTTGTCCCTTTTGAAGTATGTAAGAAATATAAAAAATGGAGAGTGGTTTGCTAATTCATATACCACTAGATGTTACCAAGGAATTATTTGCCGCTTTGTGTCATGTACTTGGAGTTTTTTAGAATTCTTCCTAATTAAAAGCTTTAGCATATTTAGCTTCACCTTACTTGAGGCTATTAATTTATAAAGGATATGCTTGATTATGATCTTAGCGTGTTAATTTACTGTTTTTGTGGATGTGATCGGTCTAATTTGTGCTGGTATATTGTGCTTTTAGCAGTGTGGTACTGTGCTTGCATAAAAGCTGAAAAAGCTTTCAGCTTGAGATTGGTATTAAAAGTCCATTGATGATCAATGCTATAGGAAATGTTGAAAAAATATCAGAAGATATTTTTTAAAAGAGTTGCCTTTTTGTCTGTTTTGAGTGTGTCTGGGGTGTTTTCAAGGTCCTATTTGATGACTATGCTTATGATGATGTTTTTGTTTCAGGAATATCAGCCTTGTAACACCAACGCCTGCCCAGAGTTAAAGAAGACGACTCCTTGGACGCCCTGGACGCCGGTGAACATTTCGGACAACGGGGGCCACTACGAGCAGCGTTTCCGCTACACGTGCAAGGCGCGGCTGCCCGACCCCGGCCTGCTGGAGGTGGGGCGGCAGCGCATCGAGATGCGCTACTGCTCCAGCGACGGCACCAGCGGCTGCTCCACCGACGGTGAGCACAGCCCGGGGCTCCCCCGCTAGTGAGACACCTGCAGCTCCACTCAGCACAGCCCGGGGGCTCCCCCGCTAGTGAGACACCTGCAGCTCCACTCAGCACAGAGCGGAGGCTCCTGCTCGCTGCTGTTCTGTGTGAGGGAACCCAGAGTGGCAAGGAGGGCATGGTGATCCCAGCAGGGAACCTGGCCTGTGTTTCTTCTGGATGTGGCATCATCATTCAGGCTAAGCCACTGTCTTTCAGCACCAGTTATGAGATTTGCCAGGTTATTTTAGGTCTCTTCACCATAATCCTGTTCTTGCAAGATTCTGTTACCCGTTATACTGATCCGATCTTTAACTGCCGGTGGATATGTGCAACACTGACATATTTCCGGAATATTTTGCTGGAATATTGTAAGAAGAACTTATGCTCAATAGTTTGAAAGTAACAACTATAAGATTCATACAGATGTTAAAATAAAGAAAGAGTTTATGAACTGGATAATTTCTATTATAAAAGTTGATGTTGAGCTTTCGCTAGTAATTTAAAGTTCTGTTTCTTTCCAAGATTGAAAGCCAAACTCCTTCAAAATCTTTTCAAATTTAGATTGAATTGGAATTTAAATAGGAATTATTTTGTTTCAGAATTTTCTTCTTTTCCTAGGAGTAGTACCTAGTTTTGTATATGTATAAAAAATTAAAACTAGGAGAAATTCTGACAGTCATTCTAATTTTATTAATGCATTTAATTGATCATCTAGTTTTCTAGTATATCAGTTTATCTTTTAAAATGTTATATTTTAGTAATATAATCTAAAAAATATTGATTTTTTTATTATTATATTTTAATACTTATAAGCCTGTTTTCCATTTACATAGTCTTTTTATCTTCACAAGACCCAGATTAGCTGAAAAAAAAAGTATAACTGAAGGCAGTTGGCTTATCTAAGACTACAAAGAGAGAACAGTTTCTGCATCCCTGGACTTCCTAATTCTCAGTATTTTTCAGACAGACAAACTATTGTGAAAATAAGTTTTAAGCTCTTGCCTGTACTGGGTTTACATGTCAAGGTTTTAGCAGTGGGGGGAGACTGCAGAGTTGGCTTCTATGATAATATGCTAGAAACTTCCTTTCCCCCTACCCCCAACCCATCCTTTATCCTGTACAAAACCTTTATTGTTTCACTTGGCATCTGTGTCTCTTTGGAGGGGACAGGATGTTAGTAATTTTTTGAAGAAATACATAGTAGTGAAGTGTGTGAAATCATAAAACCCAAGGTACTCCAGATAAGATTTAGTTTTGTGCTCTATGTCATTCCCATTTCAAATAATATACACTTGCAAATGGGGTTTTATTTAGGTCTGGATAGAAAGGCAAATTTTGGCGTGGAGCAGCTCTTGACATAAGTGTTTCTTCTATTCTGTTTTCATCCAAATTAAATTCAGACTTGTATTGGCAAAGATTTTGCTCTGCTAGGATTAGTGTATGACCTGTGTCTTGTCCTTAATGAGACTTCAAGGTAGCGGTGCTGCTTTTTGCTGTCTTCCAGCTCTTAGACATGGATGACACGTTTTTTAAATTTCATGAGATTAAATTAGAGAGAGATTTTTTTTTTTCACCACGTAGTGCAGACTTGGGAAAGTTATCACAAGTAGAAGTGAAGCTGTAGGACAATCTAAGTATAATCTGGTCTGACAGCTGAAATGGCAGCATGTAAGAAAGGAGTATACCAAAGCCAACGCATGACAAGAGAGGAGGTCAGTAGGGCAAACCAGCCAGTTTCTTGTGGATCACATTGCTGCAAGAAATTTAAACTTGGCATGGAGACACCTCTCTCAGCTCTGAAGTCATGATCATAAGACCTCTCCTGGAGCTGGATGCACAAGCTGACTCCTGCAGAATATAGGCAGAAGTAACAAACCCTACAATTTGTTAAATAAAGCATTTTTTTAGTATGCAAGTAAAGGGGACAGGGATTGTGGTTCAGGTGCATTTTTTGCCTGATTAGCTTGAAGATTTTTGTATATTTTTGCTTCCGAATGGAATACTCCTGAATTTCTTGTCACTGTACTTTTTGTTGCATCTTGCTGAAGCTGGTGCTTTGATTGATGATGAAATAATTCATCACTGGAGCAGTGTATGTGCATGACCTCAACCCTTTTGCATAGTAATAGAAATGTTCATCTGGGTGAAGGATTTCTGCTGACTAATCCCAAAATTACTGAATATTTAAGTGCTGTTTATTGAGTACTTGACAGGGCAGAAACTATTATACATCTGTCTGTTCTTCCTGGTGAGTGCCCTTATGGCTTTGTCATTAATTTGCACTCATTCTTTGATTCTCTTTTGGCCAGTGAGTCTTTAATTATTCTGTAATGAAAGGTGAAACTCGATCGGTGTTCCAAGTGGCTGCATTAACCAATACACTTCTGGTGAAAATAACACATTTTATTTTGAGACTGTTTGCTTAGTCATTTTGTGATTATGGATATCAGAGAAGTATGGAGTGGAAAATTTGTCAGGGAAGGGGTGAGGGGGCACCATTTTGATTTGCTGATGTGATGAAACTTGCTGACTGCATTAAACTGCAGGATTCAGGAGCACTTCCTTGCTCCCAGGATTAGATGTGGGCCAACACACTACCAACTCTACTGCAACTTGATTTCACTGGAAGAAAATACATGAGTAAGAGTCATGTAGAGTAGCTGTAGCTTTTGGAACAGAGGGAAGTCATGAGAATGGGAAACCATGAATTGCGGCAGACACCTTCACCATTTCTGGCTAGATAGCAAGAAAACATCATAACTTACTTCCACCTGACCAGAGCCTGGATACTGTGAAACATTATTTTCATTATCTCCATGTTGAATTGTAGCAATTTTCTGGCTTTTACAGAAAGATTAATTCTGGTACAGAATGCTTGGCATACCTCATTACCAAAGATATGTTCTGCAGAGATGAGTTCTCTGTTCCTTGCAGATAGGAGCCATTTGTTAGAAATTTTCTTATTGCCTGTAATCCCCACTGTGCAACTATAGTCATGCTGTGTTAAACAGAATCATGTTTCACTGTCAGGTGCTAGCAAAGCAAACTTTCTTTGCAGTCTGAGCTTAGAGATAGAACTTCTTGCCAGAAGCCCACTAGACTCCTCCTGAGTGTGGAAAGATTTTTATCTCAATCAAGTAAGCAGTAGCATTAGCAGACTGTATTCATGCTTTTCTGATCTGAAGTTTGATTAAGAGGAAAGAAAAATAGATCTTGTTCCCTGCCTCTGGGTTTTCACGTAGTGCTCAGATAGGAAAGAGACAGCTATTTCAAATAAAACGAAAGAGATTGTGTACCTTGGCATACGTCTTAATGCACTGTCTGTACAATCCAGCATTCAGAGTATAGAAAATTACATTACCCTAGGCTTTAATATGTGCTTATGAAACATATTAAATATCTACATTAACATGCTGGTTATCTGATACATAAACAGTAATAATTTTATTGAAGACATGATTTTTTTAACCCAGGTATGAATATGTCATGTGGTATGAGGTTGCCTGATATTTCTAGGTTGAATTTATCTTACCCAAGTCTAGACTCTATACCACTCTACAAAGAGAACTTGAGCACCCTGAGGAATGAGGAATCCATTGAAGATAAGCATCTGATATTATGGGTGCAGTTCACCCTCTGGAGACAGATACTGCCTTCTTTCCATGGTGTACAACACAGACAGCAGTGGTGGGCTTAGACAAGTCATTTGACTTTGACATGGCCAGAATTAGACCAGGTTAACTTCCAAAATACCTTCTGAAGGCAATTACCAATGGAAATACTTCCAATTTCAGTCTTAAAGAGTCTTTTGTTAGCTTTTTATTTTGTTCCTCAGGCACCTGGAAATCTGTACCCAGACTGCTAGTTGTTGCTGCTTCCTCTATCTCAAACCTCATAACATAGTTATTTTTGAAGGCAGGATGTCATTTTGTATGAGTTACTCTTCTAGTGGCTATGATCTCTTGTGAAAATTTGATTAAATCTTCCCCTGTGTTACCCACAGGAAATCAATAGCGCATTCAGAGTTTTTTTGCAGAATACAATGTGCTGATAATCAGGAATGTCCTGTAGTCAGGAGCAGTATATTTTGAGATGTTATCCCTTATACTGTTGTACTGAAGCGAAGCTATGGTGTTCTGAGTAAGGATGAAATGAATTCTGGAACTTAGAATTGAATTTGATGACAAATTCAAGTTTGATTGACAAAGTACAACTCAGTGGAACTTTGGGATCAAATACTTAAACACAGAGAAGCTATGTACAAGAAATAAAGTTATCTTGCTAACGTGACATCCTCTATCTGCATAATCTTTGGGTTTTTAAAATATGTCATCTTTGCATTGCATTAATGTTTGCCATTACATTTTACTATTTCAATTTTACTATGTTTTGAAGGTTTATGAAGTTTTTAGAAGTTACAGGTATTTAGGCCTAAAGTTGTTTAAGTTTTATGCTTCAATAATATTGTTAAATAACTTGCAGGCTATCTTCAGAAAGTGACAACACTGAAACAGTTTTTGCTTATCCCTGTTGCATCTGCACTTCAAGCAGTGTTTTATGCTGTCATTTGGAAATTATTCAGGATACCTGAATTTTGGCTTCAGATCATCTTTTCCTAAAGTCATGAACCTAGACTGCTTGGATAATTGAATTTTCTTTGTTAGGTCGGAACTGGAGGACATAAGGCATAAATCAGTCAAGTAATATAATTTATCAGGTGTCACAGCTACTTCTCTCTTACTTAGGGCTGTATTACTTAGCTAAAGGCTAGTCTAGGGAATTATTATTAAACTATGTGCTTTAACAGAGCAAATTAATTGAACTTTGCTGAGAATGTTACAGTTTTCAAGCAGAATCAGGCCAACCAAAGTCTTATTACAGACTTCTGCTAAGGCAGATTTTTTTCTCCTGTCCTGTCAGGGCAGGTGACTTTCATGTTAACGTGTCTTCAAACAGGATTAATTTATTGTGGATTTATGAAGCTATTTCAATTCAACCAAAAAGTTCTAAAAATGTAGTTATAA
Organism: Cisticola juncidis; assembly: GCA_013400215.1. Classification (NCBI taxonomy): domain Eukaryota; kingdom Metazoa; phylum Chordata; class Aves; order Passeriformes; family Cisticolidae; genus Cisticola; species Cisticola juncidis. The sequence continues at coordinate 129,550 of VXBR01007193.1, read as the reverse complement.
ATCATCAAATCTTCTTGGTTTATATCAAAATTATGTAAATTAATTGGGTAATTGCTTTCAGGTGTATTTGCATTATGGAATAAGTAAATCATCAGCAGAGAAGTTCTAATTGCTGTGTAATTTTACTGATATTGAACAAAGCAGAAGTGCTTAAAGTGAGAGAAAAGCCTTTTGTTTAGATGTCAGTTCATAACTTCTATCTTCCTTGATTTTAGAAGTTGATGGTTATTTTGTCCACAAAATCACTGTGATCGCTTTTGCTCAAATTTTTGCAGTACTTGCTTTTATTTGTGGAACTTTTCACCTTTGAGAAGCACAGCTGGTTTTTTAAAATTGTACTGGGATCAAGTAGTTAAATCCCCTTTTCTAGCCACAGAGGCAGCAGGTTATTACTTGAGTATGACTTGCTCTAAGTCAGTCATAGGCTTTCTGAGAACAATTTAGTTTAAAATGTTTGAATGATGAACTCGTCATAAAGGTTGGATCCGAATTTGACATATAGATGTTCTGTCTGTCTTGGGAAAACTATTCATTAGTTTTTTGAGGATAAGTAAATGCTATGACTGATCATTCTCTTTGCAGATTTACAGCTATTTCTGTAGATGGCCTTTAAATAAGGGGGACTAAGATTATGTTCTGGCAACTTTTGCTGCTTCCATGCCAAGGGCATTGGCCTGGTAGCATCNTTTTTATATATTTTTATATATTTACCTTAGGAGTAGTAAGCTGAGAAAACATCTTAATGCTGGATTTTGTTGGGTGGCACAATCTGGTTTTTGTCCCTGGAGTAGGATGTAGAGCAATCTGAAAGTGGCCCAAACTGCAAACACAAGCAGCAAGCAAGAAAACCACAGTTCAATGAGACAAGCTGAAGTTTTCAATTTTGTGCCACCTGCTCTGAAAGATTACAATGCTTTTCTATTTATGCCTTCTCATGTCAAATTTGATGTAAACTGTGATAAGGCTAGGACTAGGTTCTGTGTATACACTTACTTTCTGAAGAATTTTTGCTTGAACAAATTCTACAATGTGATCTTTTGATTAGTTTTGTGTTGCCGCCCATCCCCTCTACCACCTCAGTTCATAAACAGGACTTCTCAGCTGAAGGACTCAGGAACTGTCCAGAGGCCCAGATGAGCTCTCTACCAGTGTTGAGTGGGGAGAAGGATCCTTCCTTGACCTACTGGAAAAACTCTTCCCAATGTAACCCAAGCGCCTTCTTTTCCTCAAGAGCAAATGACTGGCTCATGCTCAGCTTTCTGTCCTCCAGAACCCCAAGATCCTTCTGTGCAGAGCTGCTTTCTAGGTGGTTTCTAGGTTGCAACCTCAAAGTATGGTTACATGGGGTTGTTCCTGTGCAGATTCAAGACTTTGCATTTTCCCCATTGGAGCTCTGTGATGTTTCTCTCTGTCTTGCCAAAGTGTGACACGATCCTTTGGTTTATTGGCCAGTTTTACCTCGTGCCTTTTCTGCAGCTGACCTCTTAATGGCTCATCACTGAGGCATTAAAATACTCTGGTCCCAGTTGCTCAACCAGTTTTCAACATATTGCACTGTCCACTTACCTAGCTCAGACTTTGTTGGCTTGTCTAGCAGGAAGTTATGGGAGTCAGTGTTAAAACCCATAGCAAAGTTGAGATAAGCATTATCCACTGTTCTCCCCTCATCTGTGCATGTTGTCCCCTCATTGTAAAAGGAATAACATTGTTCAAGGAATATATAGAACAGTATTTCCAGAATGCAAACTGATCTTGTCACTTTTCATGCTGTTAATGCCATAATGTTAATTACTTATTGTGTAGTTTCTGTCTGAACAGAAAATTCTAAAAGTCCCTTTATGAGCACTGTATTAACTGCTGTAAAACTGTGAAAAGACTGGTCCTTATAATAATTTTTTTAATGCTTTGGAAAGAAGAAAACTCAGGGGAACACTTGCTGCAAAGCAAACTCCACACTGAAGAGATTCTTTGGAATATTTTTCTGTTTCAGTTAAACTACCTTAGAGCTTTCCCTTAGAAGATTCCACTTTCCAGTCCCCAATCTAAATCACAAGAAATCTAATACCATGTCAGATAAGGTCACACATTTTCCTTAGGACTTAAAAAGCTACACATATTCTGCAAAAATATCTTCAAAATATCCTAGTATTCTTATGAAGTGATACACCCTGCAGTGATTTATGAATGGAATGACTGGCAGTCTGGTCTGATTAATACTTTTTTTCATTACTTGCATTGCTCTTAATTTAATAACTTAAAAACATCCTTGATTTAGAATTCTTGTATAAAATATACTATTATTTTGTTCTCATAGCTCACTGTGTATATAAACTGAGAATTTGCATGACCAGAGTGATACTAAATTGCAAAAAAAGGGTATTGCAGAGCAGAAAGGTGGACCTGTATTCATTATTCACATTCTGGCTCTCTGTACTTGCTCCCCTTTTTGCATTTGAATGTATGTCATGTTTTTTGAAATGCTGCTTTTAATATCTGTGTAATAGAATCTGGCTCAGCAGGAGAGAAATAGTTACTCTCTACAGTTCCTGAAAGGTTTTATCCATTTTTAGTCATTTTAATATTGCAATTCTGATTTTTTTTATTAATTTCACCAGTTTCTTATTACCAGTATTTCTGTGTCAGTGCATCATCATTCCAATACTGCACATTATCAAGTGTTGAATAAAAATGTGCAAACCCTCATTTACTTTGGGATGATTGTGAATATATTTCCTGAGGAAGAAGTTAAGCAGTGTTACTAATGCCATAACCACGGGTAGAAATAGGGTGGGCACTGCAAATAAGAGGCTCCTCCATCATGGTTATGCAGAATGCTGATCCTGTTCAGTGCAGGACTGCTGTTGTGCAGACCCTTCATGCCGTTATTTCTGTCTGTTTTCATGGCATTTTTCAGTAAATCTTCCTGTTCTTTGTCTCCATTTCATATTTCCACAGTGCCTATGCTTGTGGGTAGGGCACAAAACAATTTCTTAAGAACAGACATTTGTGCTGCGGTTACAGCTGCTAACAATCCTCTGCATTTCTCCCCTGCTGATGATACAGTTCATCTCTACTTAGGCTGGCAATACTGAAGCTCCAGCATAGAGAGCCAGCCACATCCTCTGCTGGCTAAAGTACCATTCACAGGACCTTCTCTCATCACAGCTGCTTAAATAAGTACTTATAATAAAAAGTACTTGTACTGGACTTGTATTGGTCCATCAATCATAGAGTTTCCACTGGGGAAGGTGAACTGCTTTGGCAACAGTAGGAAACCCCAGTAGTGTTGGTGGAGATTCTTAGTAATGATGCTAAGAGGTGAGGCTACAGCTCAAGTATGATTTCGGTGACATGCTTAGTACAGTGGAGGGATTTTTCCCATGCAGGACCAAGCCCCAAAGTGACAGAAATACTCAAACAAACTGCAGATCATTAGAACTTCACCCAGCACTATATCCAGGTCTATTGGTTGAATGCTGTGAACAAGATCTGTGTGTGCCCTTTCACTGATAAATAGCAGACTTCATCCATTTCTGTTTAATCTAGTGCCTTTTCTCTGTACTAAATTTACTTAGAAAATATGTTTTTCATTTGCCAGCTGATTATTTTAAAAAGGAATTTTCTAGGGCGGCAGGGGAGTGTCTCCAAAACGATGATTTCCTAGCTTATGTGTGGCTTAGAACACTGCAACTCAGTGAAAAATAAACTGGTTTTTATAGCGGCAAAACATTGCTTTTCACGAAAGAGTAGTTTTGCTAGACTTTGTGGAATTATTAGTGGACACTATTGAAAGTCTGAATGTGACTAGGATACCTACAGTGCATGAGCCTCTGTGCACAGCCAGCAGCAATGAAGGCTGGGTGGATTGAGTGGGCAGAGCCCTGTGAGAGGACATGGGGAGCTGGCTCGATGAGTGTGCACAGGAAGCTCAATCCTGTCTCTTTGTCACCTTCTTCCTGTGAAACAGAGGCAATTATATCTATGCAGTATATCTGGAGATTCTCTGATGGTAATTCCTGTGCAAGAGAGAGATAATTTTTACCATTCTTTGGTGGAGTAAATTGTCTAGTTCAGTCAATGTGGCCATAAAGTTTTAACTGGAGTGTTTGATCCAACTCTTTGCTGGAGTTCCGTGTAAGTGATTATGAAATTTCTATTACAGAAAAGATTCTTGAGGTGAAACTAGGCCTTGGATTGTAAGGCTAAAGGACAGGACCCTTTTGTTCATATTATTTACTCTTAGAAGCCTGGGAGGAAATTTGAAGAGGAAAAGGTTGTTCTGGGATGAGATAGTGTTTTAATGCAGTGTTAATTTTTTGATCTTTGTTTTATTAGGATTGTCAGGGGACTTCTTGCGCTCTGGACGATACGCTGCTCACACCATCAACGGAGCCTGGTCCCCCTGGTCTCCGTGGTCCCAGTGCAGCCGTGACTGCAGCAGAGGTATCCGGAACCGCAAACGGGTCTGCAGCAACCCCGAGCCCAAGTATGGGGGACTTCCCTGCCTCGGCCCAGCTCTAGAGTACCAGGAATGCAACATTCTGCCTTGCCCAGGTAAGCTTCCAGTGATTTGAAAGAAGTTAAAGCAAAATAGCTCATCCTCAAATTAATATCTTGCAATATTTGGTTTGGGGTTTTTATTCTATTTTAGTTGGTGAGTTTTTGGGTTGTTTTGGTCCTTGAATCTATTACAGTATAAATTTACATTTACATAATAAATTTACCTTTATAATGTGAGTGGATTTGGGTACTATTCCCATGTGATGTCAATAATTCATCATCAAGAGCATTAATAGCCATATCTTTTTTCACTTGTGAGACTGACTGTAAAAATATAATTTTAGTATATAAATTTATGGGAAAAAAAAAAGACATAAGAATTCTGGCAAGACATGAGAAATCTGGCCTGGTCTTTATTTAAACTCAAAATATTATTTTCATCACAGTGGTTTCTGGCATTAAATCTGTGTTAGTTTTAGAGTGCAAAGTTGCCAGCAAATAAGGTTCACAACTGATCACCAAATTAGATGGTTATTCAAGTAGTCCATAAAGATTGTTCTTGGACTCTTGAATTTCTCCTTAATTTAAAGTTGTTTTATGATTCTATGAAAGGGATTACAACTAAAATATTTGTTTATGAGAAACTACTTTGGATGAAAAGTCATTGTTGTATCTCCAGTATAGGGGAAAAAAAAATCTTGGTTTCAGTCACATCTCACCCTTCATTAAACAAACATTCAAACTGAAAGGCTTTTGAGCTTTGCAGAGGCTTTGTGGGAAAAGAAAGAAGAAGGGTATAGAAGAACATATGAAGAAAAGAAGGCCCTATTGGTTTAGGAAAAGAGAATTCAAAGAAACAATAGAGAGGAACAAGGAAAGAAGACTGAAAGACTCAGTTCTTTCCAGCAGCAACAAGTAAATTTAGAAATAAACTTTCATACATTTTTAATTATATTAATTATGTATAACAGTGCTTCATATTTACTTGTTGAAGACTTGGAGCTTCTGTCATTTATTCAGGTGTGGACCTGAAGAATTATTATGGTGTGGAGGGTTTGGTTTGAAACCAGGCAGAAATACAATAAATACTATATATATATATATATATGTAGTATATATGGCAATATACCTACTACATATGTGTATCACTATTTTAAAGCATACATGTGTATTAACATATGCATATATGGTTTCAAATTAAAACTATATTCCCTAAAATATGGATACATTTTTTAATAATATGAGTATTTTTTCCAACCTTTTTGCAGTGTTTTCACTGAGCTTTTAAAGCCCTCTAACAGCCACTGTCCATTCCTCGCATCAGAATTGAAGCAGAGATCTGTGCAGAAATAGTACTTCCCTCATCCCTCTCAGGGGGACACAGTTTCTTGAAAACCATGTTTCTATCTTGAATTGAACCTAAGCAATATGTTTTAGCACACAGCCTACAACCCCAGAGCTCTGTGAACATTCTGGCTGTTCACTGAAAGCAAATTTCTCTGCAGTTTTATTGATAATGGGAAAGGTAGAATTGATGGAAAACTTGAATGCCCTGAGGCGCTCAAGCCCCCAGCTCTCCTGCTGGTGGGGCAGATCCACAGGGAATTTCTATTGAGGATCCCTGTTTTGATCTGGATAAATGCCCATTGAACCACAGAAGTTCTAAAAGAGGTGCTTGGGCAGAACCAACCAGTGCTTTCTGGTGAAATTTTCTTGTTCTATCCAAGGAGGAACATAGCTTCAATTGCTCATTTTGTAACTTCTCCATCTTGGAATGTGGACATCTAAGGAGATCAAGGGGAAGGGATGACGCTTCTTTCTGAGCACATAACAAGTGAAGGGTGTCCATGTTTTCTACACTAAACACTACTGGAGAGAGGTGGATGGGAACCAACAGAGAGCCAAATTTTTCAGAGAATTAGGAAATTTGGTCCAAGTCTTCTCCCATGGGCACAGCCCTAGTGCATGATCTGATTCATTAGTTCCCAGACTGGAATCATAGCGCCTTGCTTTTTCCAGGACAATAAAACCATAAACAATTCTGCTTTGTGTTACTGCACTGTTCCAGTAGTTTGTCAGTAAATCACTGAATCAGAGATTTAAAAGACCATTGTACCAACATGTGCAAACCTCCCCAGGGATGTATGCAATAGGTGAAGCAACCTAGAATATAACAACTCCTCACTGGCCCCTCCTTCCCTTGCAAAGGGAATCTCTCCACAGGACACTGTTGTCAGCTTCCTTTGAGGCACATGGGTGGTGTGGTACAAGGTACCAGCTCTGCTCACAAGCTCTGAGATATCTGATTTTATCACCATACTGTAGTAACTGAAATGCATCCATTAAATGGACAAGGATTATCTATAAAATGGGGCTAGATTTGTTGTTTAGCCCTTGCTGTCGATTTTCAAATGAAAGGCCATTTTGAATTTTTGGGGATTTTTTCCAAAGTTAAAATGCATCAAAAGTATTCAGAAGTGGCATTTTTATTAAGCTCTGCAGATATTCACTGTTCCATTTTTTTGAGAAAAATTGTTTTAACCAGTAAAACATACTTAGAATTTTGTTGTAGAGGCCATAGTTGTTTATGAGATAGACAAAACTCCAGACTAAAAAACATTAATTTTAAGGCAGAAACTTAAAATTCTGCACTTTGAATTTGAAAATATCTTTAAAAAATCAGTTGGTATAAAGTGTGGTGGGCTTTCTGAAGTGAGAAGCTAATTGTCTCTAATTTTATTTAGAGACAGATTTTATTTTTCTTTTCAGTGCAAAGCAAATTTGAATAAAGATGTAGAGAATGAATGAAGTATTTAGATGTATAGCCTGCAACAAGGTATCACAAAATTCCTCAGCTACAGAATTACTGCATGCCATTAATTAAGGAGAAAACATAGGAGACTAAATCATATCTCGGATAAATCTGAAGGGAAAACTTTGCAATCACTAGATGTAATTGATTTTTTTTTTTTAAGACGTGGGACAGTAAAATATTATGGCAGAATAGGAGTTATCCATAAATTAAACCTGATTATAAACTTATAGGAAGAAAATAAATTCTTGCTGGAGAAGCATACCAATAAACTTGAATTCTCCTAATTTTTTAATGAAAGAGACAGAAGGGTTAAGGCATGTGAGGGGATTTTGTTCTGACCCTGACCTGAAAGCATTTTCCATAGTACTGGAATTAAAATTGCAACAAAGCATTTGATGCTGTCTAAAATTTTCCTGAGCTCCTCCAGGGTAAGGACAGCTTCACCTCAGCTCCCTTCTGGCACAAAACCCTTTAGTAACAGTCCAGCCCAAGGCTGTCTTGTCTGGTAAAGTATCTTGCAACAACTGCAGCATTTTAAATATACTTATTAATATATTAATAAACATAAATTGATGGTTAAATGCAGGATTCCAGAACTTCTAACAAGTGCTGAAGTCATCTAGACTCTGCCTTCAGTGAGTGCTATTAAACCTTTTTTAAGCCTGCAGGGGAGAGAGAAATCGAATTTTTTTTCTGAAGTAGTAAGTGGTCCACTGATGGGCAGATTGGTAGCAGTTACTGGGCCTTTGCTCATAGCATTTGAAGGCTGAATATATAATAGAAAACTGAACAGTGCCAGAAAATTGCCAGAAATTGTATCCAGGTCCTGGAAGATGATTTGTCCATATTATACAAGTTTTAGAATGATCCCTCATACAATTTTGCCTTCAACTAACTATCATTTTCCTGAATAAGCTGCAGGAATAGTTTGTGAGCCAGTGTAGGGTAAAGGCATGTTCTCAGTACTGCTACCATCTGGCTAAGCTACTTGGAGGGGTAGGAGAATTTAAACTATTGTCTTGTACTAGCAAATTATGCTTTGAACCTGTGCCTCAGCTCTTGTTTTTATGTCTCAGAGATGTGAATAGCATTAAGATGGCAAGAACTGAACTGAACATCCTCAGTAACTATGGGAAGGATCTGTGAATGCTCACTGACATTTTTGTTTCTTTGAGTTACTAATCTGCAGTCAATAATAAAAGGAATCTAAAATCAGTTATACCAGGGTTTTGTTATCCTTGGGGGTTTGCAAGATGTTTACATTATGAAGAGAAATAGATGATGAAGAGAAGTGTTTGAATGACAAATTCTGCAAATCTAAAAAACTTATAGGAATTTGCTGACTATAAGATCTGTTTGCCTGACAATAATACAACCAAACCTAAAGAACACTGTCCTAGTTCACAGTATGGCACATCTCTTCAGTTACCTCTGTAGAAAAAGACAACTTTTCTTCATTTGTGTTTTGTTTTGTTTTGTTTTTTGTTGCTTTCTCTTATATTCCATTGCATAGGGATATGGGGGCTCTTGGCTGATGTGCCTTAATTAGACGTTTAAAGCAGAGCTGTGTGAGCACCACTGAGTAGCATAAGCTACAGGAGTTCTTGTTCTGTTTTCTCCTCAGGGCATGGTGGAGGATTAGAGGGAAAGGATAGTTGTCATCTCTTAGATTTGAAATTCTGATACTTCATAACAATATTTCGGGATTTCACCAATTTCAGATTTTTATTATAGTAGTTCTAGTTTAGTTTAGTTCTGACATTTTAGCTGAGAAGATCTGAGTAAATTCACATATCGCTAAACTTTCTAATAGCAATAATGAGTTTCAGATATGCAAGAATCTCTGAAAGATTGTGTAAGTTGTTTATGCATCCCCTAAAGCCAATTGTTGTTTATTGGTTTTATTTTTTTTTTTTCTCCTTTATTGTTTTCCTTTCCTCCTATTATTTTTTACTTTGAACTCATACTTGACCACAAGAAAACAAGAATACATTTAAAGGAATAAATATTATCCTGCAGTAGCTTCGTAAATCAGGAGGAAAAAAATTACTCCAGTAAACAGAGGCTGAAGCCCATCTTGTAACATGCACTGATCTCTCTAGGCACTTCTATAGCCAGCAAGAGGAGGGGTGAGCTGCTCTTTGAAGCAACTGTTGGTTTTCTGAGTTAAAAGTCTCAGTTACAGATTTAAACCCAAGTGGACCCTTAGATTTTGTTATTGTTCTTTTCTTGGAACCATTTGTTTGCCTTGTGTTTCTGCATTGCACTATTTTGACTGTTTCATCCATCTTTGATTTTATGGATAAAAGGTATCACAAAAGTAAGGCTTTGCCTTTGTAAACTGTGATGTAAAAGTTGCTCTTTTCCCACTGAAACATGCAGCAGTATCCTGCAGGAAAAAGCTGTAGACTAAGTGATGGGGAATGGGATGATCCCCAGGTGTCTGGAAGGGAGCAGGAGGCTGCCCAACATGCAGACAGTCTATAAAGGAGCCTGCAATTCTATCTGTGTTCTCATGAAAGCAGGTGATGTCAGTGTGTCTGCCCACAGTCCTTTGTAAAACCCAATGTGCTTAGCAGGGTATCCAGTTTACTTAATTGTCTCTTGGAAATTCTCCAGTTGTGTGATGTTTTGTTGTGTCCTCAGGAGATCACATTTCTGTATGCTGTTTCTTTCTGGCACATCCTCTTCCCTGTGGTACATTGTTTTTTCATTACAGTGAAGAAATGCTTATTAACCTCACAAGGGCCAGTAGTCAAGAAGTTGTTTTTACTGTAAAGGAAAGAGCACCGTTTGATAGCACCCTCATATCTAAAAAGAGCCTTCTTCCTAAAGGGACCAACCTCAGCAATTGTGTAAACACTCTTTATGTCTTTCATTGTGGAACTACTTTAATGACTTTCTTTTGTCCAACATCTCTACAAAATTGTTATGTAAAGAAACTAGAACTTTTCTTGCTGCGGTGTATTTTTCTTCCTATAAGAGGTAGAAATAACATTAAGGGCTCCATGACAAAAGGAATAAAAGGAAAAAAAGAAACTCAGATGGTGCTGTGTTGCTAAGCAACTTAAAGAAAGATGAAAGAAACCATAGAGCTCTATTTAGGTCTTGTAAAAAACTCAAGCAGTAAATACCCACTCCTTTGATCTTATTTAACCATGATGATGCCTTATTATCCTCTGGTGCTGAAAAGAAAAAGTTCTGGCGACTTTATTGAAAGAGGCTAGTTACAATAGCCCTGGAAGGGTTAGAGGCAGTCTGTCAGTAAATAGCTGCTAAAAAAAATCAGTTATCTTTGCACTTAACAGCTCAACTAAGATCAAATCTAACATTGTCTGTTATATTTGTGCTTCCCCATCTTCCCCAGACCCATGTCTCCCTTTACAGCTGTGATCACTGCAGTTGTGGAGGAGGGTGACGCTCCTGGGTGTCACATCGGTCTCTGTGCGCTGGGCCACCTGTAGATCGATGGCAATTTCAAATGCAGGTGCATTTGTAATTCTCACTCTGGTCCACTGAAAAACAAGCAGGAAAGTGTGTGGGGGGTCACTGTCTCCATTATGGTGAATGGACAATTTATGTTCTGTGTAGCTAATCTCAGGCAGAATCAATTCTGTTTCATGAGGATCTGTGTGCTGCAGCAGACGTGCCTCTGATCATTCATTTGAGCTAGTCAAAGATCACTTTAAAGAAAAAAATAAAAGAAGAAAAAAGGGAGTATCTAGAAAGGTAATGCTTTAATATTGTATGAAATAAACAGCTTTGGTAACAGTTTCTGCTTTTATTTGGTAATGTAAAAAAAAAAAA